>JAVTVY010002457.1:0-345156 GCA_036873755.1 Hanleya hanleyi
CCATTTCATGGAATGACCCATATGTGTACCAAGTCTGGTGGCTCAAACACTTTCAAGAGTGTCAGCGGACGCTATCTGTGACAGAGAGACAGACAGACATACGGGCGGGCATTTCATGCCGGTTCTTTTAATAGTATAGACAACTTATTATGCCGATTGTAGATAAAAGGATATAAATAAAAATATATATATAAACAAAGAGTACTTCAGTGTTTCGTTTAGTAGCTCTTAGAATATATTACGCTATTTCAATCCAACACTGAAGTATTAAACAGTGTCACAATGGTCGCACATAAGTTCTTCCTCTAAAGAGCTGTAATCGTCAAAATATTATGTGGCTATATTTCATTGGCTGATTAACGCGGAGTCCAGGTTGTTATAGCGTGCGGTCAATATTTTTATATGGCTACATTTTATTATTGGTTGATTTAAAAAAGAAAGAAAAATATTGTGAAAGAAAAGAACAAAATGTTCGCCTTTTGACAGCACGGAAAATGAAAGAAGAAAAAATGGACAAAGAATTGTTGTGATAGAGGAAGACGAAAAAATTGGTGGACCGCGGAAGAAAAAAGATTTTTTAATTATTATTATTTTTTTATATTTTTTTTTATTCTGAATTATTTTTCATCATACTAGTATCCCTTTTGTGGCTTCAAAGTTTTCGATGACATTATTCTCAGGTAAAATAATCTAGTAGTTGAGATGTGACGTTTAAACTGAATTACCGAATATTTCAGAATTCTCCTTTAAGCCACTAATAAAAGACGATTGTTGTGTTTTTATTTCAGTGGGACTAAATTGTCTGTCATAATTGAGAGGACAATGGAAGACTTATCAGTAAAACTGGAACCTCTTGATCAAGAGACAGGATCATTGGTGCAAGATGATTGGGTAACGTACTGGCATTCTGCAAATGAATCTATGGAAGAGGGAGATGTAACAGTGAAGATAGAACCAACAGCTCAGTGTGCGATGGGAGAACAACAAGGTGGTGTTGAGCATGATCCATGTGGACAATTACCGGTAAGCCGTGAAACACAGTTGTCGATTAGATTAAAACCAGATCTACAAAAGATACTCCCCTTCCTACTTGTCGCTTATGCGGATCTGGCATCAACATTCTCATTTCCATGTTCTGAGTACTGACCAATGTATGTCTAAAACGTCAAGCTTAGGCCACAACTACATGGGAATGATAGGTTGACCTCGTGAAGAGAGAAATATCTGCTGGAATTGATCGATATATCTAAATTCTATTAATCTTAACAGAATATCATCACAGTTTCTAGAGAATAAGATATTGATCCGATGAATCAAGATAAAATATAGAAGATGACTTTTGGATATACCGTACACTTGTTGTACCCTCCCCACAAAGTGAGACGGGCCAGACGTTTAACCTTGATCTGCCGACAGCTAGGTCTTTTAACACAGAAACCCGGTTCTTGTGCCCGAATCTTAAACATGTAAACTCGTCGACATGCGAGACGGGGAAGCGTTATTGTTCTTCGCCACGAAAATGCCAGCCGTCCGTTCTTCCTTCCGTTCTTCCATCCACCCGTCCGTCCCACATTCTGTGAACGCGGCAGGCTTGAGAAAGTGCTTCACATCAGTTAGACGGCCATTTTGTATTGATTTTCATTGAGGTAGTATGTAATTCAAGATGGCTGTCATTGACCATCTTGGATTCCGCTCGTCTTGTCTTGTGAACGCGGTATCTAGAGAACAACTTGTCCAATTGAGTTCAAGCTTGAGAAGTTGTTTCGCATCCGTAGACGGCCATTGGTGTTGATTTTCATTGAAGTAGTATGTAATCCAATATGATTGCCATTGGCCGTCTTAGATTTCTCTCACCCATATTGTACCTATCTGTGTTGTGAATGCGCTATCTTGAGATCTATACCACCCATCGATTTATAAGCTTCACCATCCAAAACTCCATAAACATCTGCAAACTCACATTCCAGTGTTACACTATCCATCACTGCTTCCCAAACCTTCTCAACTTGTCTCAACAATTCCAGACAAATGTCCCATTCCACATACACATATCCGAGTTACATTTAAAGAGATATTTGAAGAATAATTGCTGTATGCGCTCAAACAGGCTACTTGGCGGAGGATTTGCTATCTCCTCAGCTTGTTCTGAGATCTGGTTTTAATCAAGTGCAACAACAGCTTTTGGATACGGTTCTTAAGACTCATGGTGGAGTATGCTGAAGTTTATATTAAATTCACAAACTTCATGTGATTTTGCAAACAGATTTTCGAAGATATATTTAATAACTGACCGTATTGAAGTGGAAAGATGTGTTGATATAAAAATGAGGCTGATTATTTTTTTCTCTTTGATTTAGCCTTTTGTCAAGAAGTGTTCTGATGACGAGCAGACACGTGTCGATGATTCCCTCTCTGATAGACCTTTTCCTGTGGCCATGTACATGATAAAAGTCCAGACGGCAGAGACGACAAAACTGCCCAACGAATCTTTGAGATTTTGGAATCCAGAAACGGACAATATAGGAAGAACGACAGCTGACAGAGTTCATACTTGTGAAGAGCCATGCAAATACTCGTTCTGTCTAAATAGCTGTTCACATAAAGTAAATCTAAAGAAACATGAAAGGACACATGCTGGTGAAAAGCCATACAAATGCTCATTCTGTCCATATAGCTGTTCACGGCGAAACCTGAAGAAACATGAAAGGACACACACTGGTGATAAGCCATACAAATGCTCACTCTGCCTATATAGATGTGCACAGAAAGGGAACCTGAAGGATCATGAAAGAACACATACTGGTGAAAAGCCATATAAGTGCTCATTCTGTTCATATAGCTGTTCACAAAAAGGGAACCTGAAGTATCACGAAAGAACACATACTGGTGAAAAGCCATACAAATGCTCAATCTGTCCATATAGCTGTACACAAAAAGGTACCGTCAAGGAACATGAAAGGACACATACTGGTGAAAAACCATACAAATGCTCACTCTGTCCATATGGCTGTTCACAAAAAGTAAACCTAAAGAAACATGAAAGGACCCATACTGGTGAAAAGCCATATAAGTGCTCACTCTGTCCATATAGCTGTTCACACAAAGAGAGCGTAAAGGAACATGAAAGGACACATACTGGTGAAAAGCCATATAAATGCTCACTCTGTCCATATAGCTGTTCAAAGAAAGGGAACCTAAAGGAACATGAAATGACACATACTGGTGAAAAGCCATATAAATGCTCATTCTGTTCATATAGCTGTACACATAAAGGGAGACTAAAGGAACATGAAAGGACACATACTGGTGAAAAGCCATACAAATGCTCACTCTGTCCATATAGCTGTTCACAGAAAGGACACCTTGTGCGACATGAAAGGGCCCATACCGGTGAAAAGTCATAAAATGCTCACTCTGTCCATATAGCTGTTCACAGAAAGGACACCTTGTGCGACATAAAAGGTATAATGATGAATATATTTACAAGCGTTCAAAGACAATACTGTCTTCATCGTCCGGTAGTGACGGACTACCAGTCTTATATGAAGTCTGATCTGATGAGAGCAGTCCACACTGTGCATAGTCCTAGCGCCAATTTGTGAATACATATCAAGTTACTGAAGAAAACAAGTTACAGAGTAATCACGTACAGTAAACCAGTCATGTTTAGCTGCTTGGTATATGCTCACAAATAGGCGGTTCTGAGCCTACTAGTCAAGCAACATGACTCTGAGTATATTTTCGTAGTCATGTCATGCGATCCAAGACGAATCACTGACAAAAATAAAATAAATCTTTATTATGTAATGAATAGAACGTCAGAAAACAGATCAGAAAGTCCCAGTTATACTAGGCGTGGGCTCAGATATGCTATCGGAGCCATTTCCCAGCCCCAATATCAAGACTGACTTTCATTTTTTAAATGAGATAAAATATCATTTTACGCACATTTATTTAATTTACATTGGATTTTTAGTTTTCGTAATAACGGGGGAGGAGGAGCTTTGGTCTTTTTTGTGAAAGAGCCGAAATTGGGTCCCAAATCACCACTAGATAAAACCCTGCACCGAAAAAAAAATGACTGCATTTCAAAGAGTCTAGAACCATTTTAGGGAGATTTTCACAAAAGAATATCAATCAATCGTTTCTCATTCTGCTGTTAAAAAAAGTCTTCTTTTTTGATCAAATTTTGAAAATTATGTCACTAAAGTAAAACTGAGTAGGGGAGAGGCCGTTCTTTCCATTATTTGCGAAGAAAACTCGCCCTGGAAATTACTAAAAGTGTTCTTCTGGGTACATTTTCTAAAATCTTCGTTTAATAAACCCAACATGGAACATGATATACATACAAAATAAATATTTTTACCTCCGTCGATCACACGGAGGTCTAGGAATGCAACGTGAAATCTCCCGCCAAATAATTGTCATATGGGGAACCCACCACGATTCATGTGATTTCCAATAGGGTTCCATGGTTCTCGACGAAATTTTGAGGCATTCTTTTTGGAGAAAAACGAAATATTGGGGAACCCTCACTGCAATGCATTTCAATGAGCCTTGCTTCTGTAGTCGAATTCCAATTCCATCATGCTTCACGAGTTACACGTAATGTTGGCCGCTTCCATCGGGAGACATGGCGGCTCTCTAGCTTGTAGAGATGGAGATGCGATTTTCCAACGTTTTTCTGGTAAGTTTATTGCTGCCATTTCATGTCGTTACAACACAATAATTCCTGGTGCACCACCCGTCATTTCTATATATCGTAAAGTATTCGTCGGCTAACGTATTCGTCGGCCGAAGCCAACCAAATAGTCCAAGTTGTTGTTGTTGTTGTTGCATATCAAATGCACGGGGGGTCATCATGTCATGCACGCAATGACTGGAAGACAACAGCACAATCTTATTCTGAATTGTTGCTGAAACAAAGGAAAGTCTACATTCCACATGTAGGCCTACATTATTGAGATTTTTGACTGATAGCAGACACTAACACTAGATGAAAGAAGGAGATCATGATATACATTTCAGGTTTTACCGATGCCAAATGACTTGAACAGAAGACAATTAGACAAAAAGAAAATGAATAAATATATCAATAAATAATAAATTACATAGACAATTTTCTTGTCTTTGCAAGGGGGACATCAGAAACACTGACAACACAGGACCATTCATTCAAATTTCGCCTTCCATACGGGAGACAGAAATATTCCTCAAACACAGTATACGCATTCTCTTTTGTGATCTAATTTTCGTTGTCAAAATATTGCTAGCCTCCATAGAGAAGTTAATGATATGAACAATCCTATTCTAGATTATGATATACTGTCATGCCACTAACATGTACTCCAACAATCTAACCAGTGGTCAAGATCCATCATCGTTCTCCAGAATTTGCATTATTGATTACTCCTAGTTTGGATTAAGTTCTCATAGTACTCAGTTCTCATTTCATACTTTTGCAAATTCTTGTAACATGGTCAGGTCCTATTTCTATTTAGTACACATATGAAACGTGCAAACTGGTATAATGGATTTCATCTTGTTGTGTATGATGAATAAATGAAATATAATGAAGGCCATAAACATTTTCAATGAAGTGAGTTTTGATATTAAATATGTATACAATTGATTCCAAACTGCAGGTCATGGATTCAGCACTTCTGCTGCTATCAGATGCAACACAGTGGATGTACTGGATGAAATGGAAAAAAAAAACAACAAAAGACTATTGATTGGTTCAGCGGTGAGGGAAATGAGTGAAATGACAGAGGTTGTGAAAATCAGTCAGTGATTGGTCACAACCCCCCCCCCCCCCTCCTCCTCCCCCATTGGATATCAGCTGATTCCTCAGGAAATAAATACTACGCATGTAATGACCACCGGCAGAGTGATACATGTGTCAATCGGTCAGACATTTCCAAGGATGCCCAGTTCTAATCTAATCCAACCGTGCTGGATTCCATTCCTTCTCTCAGAATAATTGGGTCTAACTTTTACAAAACCCGCAACTCCGAAAAGCTCCTGAATCAAGAACACATAAATGAAGGGATCTAGTTTATCGCTGCTATGGCAAAAATATCATGTAGAATGGGATCGTGTGGATAATATCAGGTTCATGGAAGTTGGAGTCCTCTAGCATTCTCCATAAATATCATCAAAGGTCATAAAACTTTCTGCTCTGCCCCAGTGTGGATCTATATTTGTTTGGATTTTTTTTTTTACAAAATTATCTCCTTTGACCAGGTAAGTGTCTAAAATGATTTAGCTTCTAGAAACAGACTTCATTTCCTGCGTAGAGGTAAAAACCGAACATATTTTGATTATATATATATATATATTTTTTTATTATTTAGAAAGTGATCGTATAACAGTATTTTCGTTATTTTGGAATAACACTATCTTAGAATACAACAAATTCTAGCGCTGAAAATATGATCGAGTCCTGTGCGGGATTTGAACCAGTGACTCCGGAGTCAGGCACCTAATCGTCAGCACTGTATGTCGGCGATCTGAACCGCTCGTTCGGTTATCCAAAAAAAACAAAACTACTGTTATACGATCACTTTCTAAATGATAAAAAATATATCTATTCAGCTTTGGGAGCTGTCATTATGATCATCAGAGGGGTACTGTATGTTCGCTTTCAAGACTACTGGTCTGCTATCGCCTTCTTTTTGCGAGAGGCCCGTTGGCCGAGTGGTTTAGATCGCCGACATACAGTGCTGGCGATTAGGTGCCTGACTGTGGAGTCGCTGGTTCGAATCCCGCACTGGACTCGACCAAATTTTCAGCACTAGAATTTGTACCATTCTAAGATAGTGTTATCCCAAAATAACGAAAATACTGTTATACGATCACTTTCTAAACGATAAAAAATACATCTATTCAGCTTTGGGAGCCGTGTCATTACGATCATCAGAGGGGTACTGTATGTTCGCTTTCAAGAATACCGGTCTGCTATCTCCTTTTTTTGTGGGAGGCCCGTTGGCCGAGTGGTTTAGATCGCCGACATACAGTGCTGGCGATTTGGTGCCCGACCCTGGGGTCGCTGGTCCGAATCCCGCACGGGACTCGATCAAATTTTCAGCACTAGAATTTGTGTTATTCTAAAATAGTGTTATCCGAAAATAACGAAAATAATGTCATACGATCACTTTCTAATTGGATAAAATATTCAGCTTTGGGAGCTGTGTCATTACGATCATCAAAGGGGTACTGTATGTTCGCTTTCAAGACTACTGGTCTGCTACCTCCTATTTTTGTGGGAGGCCAGTTGGCCGAGTGTTTTGATCGCCGACATACAGTACTGGCGATAAGGTGACCGACTCTGGGTTCTCTGGTTCGAATCCCGCACGGGACTCGACCAAATTTTCAGCACTAGAATTCGTGCTATTCTAGTGTTATCCCAAAATAACGAAAATACTGATATTTTGATTATTTTATTCTAATTTCATTTCCACTTCTGGTATATGTGCATGTATAAAATACACACAGAATGAACTGCATACAGAATAACACAAATAACACGTATATATGTATCTCATTACATTCTTAACCAAAGATCAATACATGTACCTGGGTGATAATACAACAATACCATGGTGTTATATATTGTTATGATTGGCTTAACTTTAGCTGTTGAACGTATTTCTAATTTGAGGACAATGGGCAATCAGACTAAATTTATTTTCATAACTTCATTTATTTTCACAATAAGCAACATAATCGGAATTAGCAAGTGAAGTTTTACAACATAATATAATACGCATCGTGAGTCTCCTTCAGTTTAGTGTAGACATATATACCCTTGAATATCTGTTACCATGGTTCAGTCATAACATTTTCTGTATTATACTGATGTCGACAAGGAATCAACATAATTATTTGATAATATTATTGATTGTATGCTATACTGTACACATACAAAATATGAAGTGTTGATGTGTAGGGCATATAGCACAAAATCACAAGCAAGTTGGTAAAACTAGGCACACAGGGTCTCATTTCTGCCGCTAGCGTGTTGATTTGGGTGAGGTGCCCTCTCAGAGGGAGGTGGGGTGGGAAGGAGCTTAATGTCTAAAGCAGTATTCCAGGTTTACCACCAATATGCTCTATTCGATACCCCAATATTTCAAGCAGACAAAAATTATTTGCGGTGAATGTGAATTCCACATCCCTAGCTGAACATGCTAGTGGGGAACCATCAATCCCAGGTTAATTGCCATTGGTGCATTTAACGTCCAACAAATGTAAAGTTGATTTTGGCATCCTGCCCTATGTTATACAGTGACGTATTCCCCTACGGACCCTGTTGCATCGACGGAGGTCTTTGCGCCCATCCAGCGCTTGTTGGTTTTATTTTCAGTATAATTATACAAAGGATGTGTGATGTTTACATACGAAAAACTCGTTTGTGCGTGGCTGTAACAAAGATGTTTTTTTTTTGTTTCAATCTAAAACCTGCAAAAACATGCTTGAAAAATATGCACTGAAATATCAGCATGGAAACAATTACGATGGTCAGTTGCATAAAAATGAGTTTACACTTCATCAAATGTGCTCCTTGGCATATTTTTGTATTTCTGAGACATTTATAAGGAGAACATTCTCTTGTAACAAAAATATGTCACCTCAAAATAAAATTATATTTTCGCAAAGATATGTGGAAGGTTGCTCATTTGAAGGTATCAAGTCCGATTTTTGTTTGAGGTGTCACATTCTCATGACGAGAAAATCTTCCCTCTAAATGCCTCAAAAAATACAGCATTAACCCAGGGAGCATATTTTTATGAATAAAAAATTCAGTTATATTCAGCACCCCATACGACCCACTTAAACCAATAGTGGATAATCTCGACCTCAAATCGTCCGTTCCCATGAACTTTTAGCACTGCGTATGCATGCCATAGCCCCTACTTCCACAACCCACCAGTCCAGTCGAAGGCTCCTTCACGAGTGCATCACTTCGACACACCATTCGGACCAATAGTGTTCCATCTCGAGGCTAAAACGGCCATTCCCATGTCCTTTTCCCACAATTCCCGGTCTACGCCAGTGCCTCTACTTCCACTCCAAAACTCGCTACTACTCCTGTTGATGACGTCACTGATGAAATGGACGTGTTCCACACCACAAGAGCTTCAAAATGAGACCCTACATGACCTATTTGGTTACAATATAGGCCCTCAATCTCTCAAATACGCCAAAATGTCCACTGGCAGATACCGCGATATGTGCGTAATATTGTTGCATGTTCTCTTTAGGTCCACATGTTAATAGCGAAAGTCTGCTCCGTACACACATGTAACTAATATTACGGTATTTGACATTGAACATTGAACTTTACCTCCATTTTTGGCATTTCCGTATGTATTTCAGCATGCTTTTTTTACATATCATCTCGAACCAGAATTTTTCGCTGTAAACAATCCATAATAAAATGAATACGAGAAAGCCAGAACGCACACTATGCAAGCCTCATTTCCATGGTTTTTCATTATTATGCGAGATTTTGTGTTCCTGAAGGCGTCTTATCTTTGAACAGCTACATGGAGCATGTTTATGGTTTTCATAAGCATGTATCTTATTATGGTTCCCTTTCTGTGAACAGCTATAATATGGACAGAGTCAAAACTTAAATGATTTTTCATCAGTGTGGTTTCTTCCATGTTTCTTTATGTTCCATTTGTCTGAACAGCTATATTATGGACAGAGTGAGCATTTTATGGCTTTGCACCAGAATCTGTCCTTTCATGTCGCCCTTGGTGTCCTTTCTATGAACAGTTAGGGAAAACTACCTCTCTAAAATGAGGTAAAAAAGGTCGTTTTTGTTCAATAAATTCAATGATATATCGAAGATAGAAACATCGCATGGTATTGAAAGATATGTTTTGTTAACAACTAGACTCTGCACACATTCATTGGAAAGCCACTGTTCCGGACTGTAACAATATTCAAAGTAAGTCGCCTGAAGATTTTGTACTCTTATGATGAACAAGTCAAAAGTTATCAAGCAAAAACGACCTTTTTTACCTCTATTTTAGAGAGGTGGTTTTTCCTAACTGATGAACAGATAAATCGACAGAGTGAGCATTTTATGGCTTTGCACCAGTATGTGTCCTTCAATGTCGCCCAAGGTGTCCTTTCTATGAACAGCTATATAGACAGAGTGAGCATTTTATGGCTTTGCACCAGTATGTGTCATTTCTTGTCGCTCAAGATATCCTTTCTATGAACAGCTATATAGACAGAGTGTGCATTTTATGACTTTGCGCCAGTATGTATCCTTTCATGTCGCCCAAGGTGTCCTTTCTGTGAACAGCCATATGGACAGAGTGAGCATTTTATGACTTTGCACCAGTATGTGTTCTTCCGTGAACCTTCAGGTTCCATTTTCGCGAACAGCTATATAGACAGAGTGAGCATTTATATGGTCTTGCACCAGTATGTATCCATTCGTGTTCCTTTAGGTTCCATTTCTGTGAACAACTATATGGGCAGACTGAGTATTTATATGGCGTTTCTCCAGTATGTTTTCTTTCGTGTTCCTTTAGGTTCCATTTCTGTGAACAGCTATATGGCAGAGTGAGCATTTATATGGTCTTGTACCAGTATGTGTCCATTCGTGTTCCTTTAGGTTCCATTTCTGTGAACAGCTATATGGGCAGACTGAGCATTTATATGGCTTTCTACCAGTATGTGTCCTTTCATGATCCTTCAGGCTCCCTTTATGCGAACAGCTATAGAACAGAGTGAGCATTTTATGGCTTTTCACCAGTATGTGTCCTTCCATGTTTCTTTAGGTTTACTTTTTGTGAACAGCTATATGGACAGAGTGGGCATTTATATGGTTTTTCACCAGTATGTATTCTTTCATGTTTATTCAGGTGTACTTTTTGTGAACAGCTATATGGACAGAGTGGGCATTTATATGGTTTTTCACCAGTATGTATCCTTTCATGATTATTCATGTGTACTTTTTGTGAACAGCTATATGGACAGAGTGGGCATTTATATGGTTTTTCACCAGTATGTATTCTTTCATGTTTATTCAGGTGTACTTTCTGTGAACAGCTATATGGACAGACTGAGCATTTGTATGGCTTTTCACCAGTATGTGTTCTTTCGTGATCCTTCAGGCTCCCTTTATGTGAACAGCTATATAGACAGAATGAGCATTTATATGGTTTTTCACCAGTATGTGTTCTTTCATGTTCCTTTAGGCTCCCTTTCTGTGAACAGCTAAATGGACAGAGTGAGCATTTATATGGCTTCTCACCAGTATGTGTCCTTTCATGTTTCTTCAGGTTTCCCTTTCGTGAACAGCTGTATGGACAGAGTGAGCATTTGTATGGGTTTTCACCAGTGTGTGTTCTTTCATGGTCCTTCAGGCTCCCATTCTGTGAACAGCTATATGGACAGAGTGAGCATTTATATGGTTTTTCACCAGTATGTATCCTTTCATGATTATTCATGTGTACTTTTTTTGAACAGCTATATGGACAGAGTGAGCATTTGTATGGCTTTTCACCAGTATGTGTTCTTTCGTGATCCTTCAGGCTCCCTTTATGTGAACAGCTGTATAGACAGAGTGAGCATTTATATGGCTTCTCACCAGTATGTGTCCTTTCATGTTTCTTCAGGTTTCCCTTTCGTGAACAGCTATATGGACAGAGTGAGCATTTGTATGGGTTTTCACCAGTGTGTGTTCTTTCATGATCCTTCAAGTTCCCTTTCTGTGCAAAGCTATATAGACAGAGTGAGCATTTGTATGGTTTATCACCAGTGTGCGTCCTTTCATGTTCCTTTAGGTATCCTTTCTGTGAACAGCTATATGGACAGACTGGGCATTTGTATGGCTTTTCACCAGTATGTGTCCTTTCATGTTTCCTTAGGTTTACTACATGTGAACAGCTATATGGACAGAGTGAGCATTTGTATGGCTTTTCACCAGTGTGTGTTCTTTCGTGATACTTCAGGTTCCCTCTGTGTGAACAGCTATATAGACAGAGTGAGCATTTGTATGGCTTTTCACCAGTATGTGTCCTTTCATGTTTCCTTAGGTTTACTTTATGTGAACAGCTATATAAACAGAGTGAGCATTTGTATGGCTTTTCCGTGTGTGTTATTTCATGATTTCTTATGCCACCTTTCTGTGAAAAGCTATTTAGACAGAACGAAAATTTGCATGGCTTTTCACAAGTATGAACTCTGTCAGCTGTCATTCTTCCTGTATTGTCCGTTTCTGGATTCCAAAATCGCTCAGATTCGTTGGGCAGTTTTGTCGTCTCTGCCGTCTTGACTTGTATCATGTACATGGCCACAGGAAAAGGTCTATCAGAGAGGAAATCATCGACACGTGTCTGCTCGTCATCAGAACACTTCTTGACAAAGGGCTAAGTCAAAGAGAAAAAATAATCAGCCTCATTTTTATATCAACACATCTTTCCATATCAATACAGTCAGTTATTGAATATATCTTCGAAAATCTGTTTGCAGAATCACATGAAGTTTGTTAATTTAATATAAACTTCTAGCATACTCTACCATGAGTCTTAAGAACCGTATCCAAAAGCTGTTGTTGCATGTGATTAAAATCAGATCTCAAAACAAGCTGAGGATATAGCAGATCCTCCGCCAAGTAGCCAGTTTGAGAGCATACAGCAATTATTCTTAAAATATCTTCCTAAATGTAACTCGGATATGTGTATGTGGAAAGGGACATTTATCTGGAATTGTTGAGACAAGTTGAAGAGGTTTGGAAAGCAGTGATGGATAGTGGAACACTGGAATGTAAGTCTGCAGTTGTTGATGGAATTTTGGATGGTGAAACTTATAAATTGATGGGTGGGATAGATCTCAAGAAATCGCATTCACAACACAGTTAGGTACAATATGGGTGAGTGAAATCCAAGACGGCCAATGGCAATCATATTGGATTATATACTACTTCAATGAAAATCAACACCAATGGCCGTCTACTGACGCGAAACATCTTCTCAAGCTTGAAGTCAATTGCACAATTTGTTCCCAAGATACGGCATTCACAAGACAAGACGGGCGGAATCCAAGATGGTCAATGGCAGCCATCTTGGATTACATACCGTGAAGCACCTTATTGAGTTTGAAGTCAATTGGACAAATTATTCTCAAATTATCGTGTTCACAAGATGCAGGATGGACGGAATCGAAGATGGTGAATGACGGCCATCTTGAATCACATACTACCTCAATGAAAATCAATACAAAATGGCCGTCTAACTGATGTGAAGCACTTTCTCAAGCCTGAAGTCAATTGGGCGAACTGTTCCCGAAATACCGCGATCACAGAAGGTGGGACGGACAAGAAGTTGGAAGAACAGAAGGCCGGACGGACGGCTAGCATTTTCGTGGTGAAGAACAATAACGCTCCCAGTCTCACATGTCGATGAGTTTACATGTTCAAGATTCGGGCACAAGAACCGGGTTTTTGTGTTGAAAGACCTAGCTGTTTCAGATCAAGTTCAAACGTCTGGCCCGTCTCACTTTGCAAGTGTACGGTATATGCAAAAGTCACCTCCTATATTTTATCTTGATTCATCGAATCAATAGTTTATTCTCTAGAAACCGTGATGATATTCTGTTAAGATTAATAGAATTTAGATATATCGATCAATTCAAGGAGATATTTCTCTCTTCACGAGGTTAACCTACCATTCCTACGTAGTTGCGACCTAAGCTTGACGTTTTAGACATACATTGGTCGTGTATGTGTTGAGGGTGTTGATGCCAGATCTGCATAAGCGACAAGTAGGAAGAGGAGCGACTTTTGTAGATCTGGTTTTTATCTTACCGACAACTGTGTTTCACGGCTTACCGGTAATTGTTCACATGGATCATGTTCAATATCACCTCGTTGTTCTCCCACCGCACATTGAGCTGTTGGTTCTGTCTTCACTGTTACATCTCCCTCTTCCATAGATTCATTTGCAGAATGCCAGTACGTTACCGAATCATCTTGCACCAATGATCCTGTCGCTTGATCAAGAGGTTCCAGTTTTACTGATAAGTCTTCCATTGTCCTCTCAATTATGACAGATAATTTAGTCCCACTGAAATAAAAACACAACAATCATCTTTTATTAGTGGATTAAAGGAGAAATATTCGGTAATTCCGTTTAAACGTCACATCTCAACTACTAGATTATTTTACCTGAGAATAATGTCATAGAAGCCACAAAAGGGATATGGTGAAAAATAATTCATAGTAGAAATAAAAACTAATAATAGTCAAAAAATCTATTTTCTTCAGCAATCCCCCAACAATTCTTTGTCAATTTCTTCTTCTTGCCTTTTCCGTGCTGTCACAAGGCGAACATTTCATTATTTTCTTTCACAATATTTTTATTTTTATTTTAAATCAACCAATAAAATGTAGCCATATAATAATATCATTGACCACACGCTAACAACCTGCACTCCGCGTTAATCAGTCAATGAAATATAGCCACATAATCTTCGACAATTACAGCTCTTTAGAGAAAGAATGTGCGACCATCGTGACACTGTTCAATACTTCAGTGTTGGATTGAAATATCGTAATATATTCTTAGAGCTACTATTGAAACGAAACACAGAAGTACTCTTTTTGTTTATATTTTATTTATATCTTTTTATTTACAATCGGCATAATAAGTTGTCTATATTACTATAAGAATCGGCATGAAATGCCCGTCCGTATGTCTGTCTGCCTCTCTGTCAGAGATAGCGTCCGCTGACACTCTTGAAAGTGTTTGAGCCACCAAACATGGTACACATATACTACACTTACAGGATGGTGCCCTGCAAGCGTCAGATTCGACAGTCAGTAGCTAGCCATCGTCCAATTTTTTTTTTTCAAATGTTCTGAGTATATAAATACGAGCCACCAAACTTGGGAAACAAATGCTAAGTGACAGTACCCCCATGATGGTACCACATAAGCATCAGATTCGATAATGAGTGGCTAACCATCGTACAAATTGTTTTTCTCTGTGTTCTGCCCTTGTAAGGGAGCTTCTTGAAAATGGGGGCATACTAGGAACTGTCATAAGACATTCCAAACACCTAGGAACTCTATGCTATACAGTTTGGAATTCGGCAGACAAAGGATGGCTTATACCATACCATGCAGCAGCATGGGTGGAACTGCCCAACTGGAATTCTAATCCATCCACATCAGAACACCAAACTGGGCATGGTGTATCTCATTTGAATAACCGGCATATGCCATCCCTACCAAACAGTTCCTTATTTGAAGAAGCTCCCTAAGTGGTTTAAAACCGCCAAACTTGGTACACATAATACGAGATAATGCATATATGATGGTATCATATAAGCGTTAGATTCGAAATTCAGTAGCTAGCCTGAAATGTCCCTATTTATGTCCCTCACAGATAGCGTCCCTTGACAGCCTTGCAAGTGGTCTAGAGCCACCAAACTTGGTACACATATAATACGAGACAATGCCTAAATGATGGTATCATATGAGCGTTAAATTCGACATACAGTAGCTAGCCTGAAATGTCCGTATTTATGTCTCTCACACATAGCGTCCGTTGACACCCCACCTTCACCAAGTCAAGGTTTCCATTTGTGAGCTGAAGGCGAACCCTTGACCAACTTGCATAGCAAACCACGTTTCGCCCACATTCCAGTGACGTGACCTAGAAAAACTGCGCTGATGATAAAATACGTTTGGGTTTTACTTTCGCTGTTAAACTATTCGCTGATACCGAATGTAAAATACTTAACCCAAGCACGCCTAACAATAAAATATTAATGGATAGACAAGTGAAATTTTATAGAAATCCTTGCGTTTCAATCCAATTTAAATCCTTCATTGGGAAGGTGAGGTCGGATACAATATCGCGGACTGTCGTTGAAGTTTCAGTGTTTCTTACATTTGCCTGGCTTGCTGAACGTTTGATGGTAGATGGATGGGTTTATTTTCTCTTCAGATAGATTTTGTTTTAAACTAGGTTTCCTTTATATTTATTGATGTTCATGGTCTTTGGATTATGGACGCGGATATTCTCTTATGGACGACGGCTGGATTATGAATGACGGACTAGACGCTTGTAATTGAAAATGTTCATGTTCATCTGCCACTGGGTATCGCAAAAGCTATGGTGTTTTCGAATCTGTTGTCACGGTCGTCATGGTCGCAGTACTTAAGTGATCTGATTGGTCAATATGTGCAGGATTTTGTTTTTGCTGATTGGCTGACAGATACCGCTGTGTTGTCGTTCATCGCGATACATTGCCCAAGCGTACCAGGGACTACCCTGGTTTTAGCTAGGATGTTGACAAACTTCCAAGTGGTTTAGAGCCACATAACTAGGTACACATATACTACACCTACAGGATGGTGCCCTGCAAGCGTCAGATTCGACAATCAGCAGCGTCCAAATTGTTTTCCTCTGTGTACTGCCCTTGTGAGTGGTTTAAAACCGCCAAACTTGGTACACATGTGATACGAGACAATGCCTACATGACGGTATCAAATAAGCGTAAGATTCGACATACAGTAGCTAGCCTAAAATGTCCGCATTTATGTCTGTCAGAGATAGCGTCCCTTGACACCCTTGCAAGTGGTTTAGAGCCACCAAACTTGGTACACATATACTACACCTGCAGGATGGTACCATGAAAGCGACAGTAGCTAGCCATCGTCCAAATTGTTTTCCCCTATGTTCTGAGCATATAATTACGACTGAGCCACAAATGCCACGAGACAATTCCTACATGTACATGAAGTTAATATGTGCGCGTCAGATTTGACAGCCAGTAGCTAACCGTCGTCCAAATTGTTTTCCCTGTATTCTGACATTGCGAGTTGTTTTGGGCCACCAATCTTGGTACACCTAAACTACGAGGCAATGCCTATATGATGGTGCCATATCATGTGCGTCACATTCGGCTTTCAGTGACTAGCCATTGTCCAAATTGTTTTTTCCTTATGTTATGAGTATATAAATACTACTGAGTCACCAAACTTGATACACATAAATACTACGCGACAGTACTTACATGAAGGTACCATATAAGCGTGAGATTCGACAGCCAGTATCTCGCTATCGTCCAAATTGTTTTCCCTATTTTCTGAGTATATAAATACGACTGCCATATGGAACCATTCGATAGTGTAAAGTACAGTGGCTGTACGTAGCGTATACATACTAGCTAAATAATAAGCATCAGATCCAACATTCAGTAGCATGCCATTGTCCATGACTAATTCCTGTGTCTATTTTCATGAATGTTGTGTTCTATTAAAACATCGCATAGCGGTATGGTGCACAACATAAGATATAGCCTACACAGAAATGCTCTTGTTGGATATTTGGGCTACGCTACCACGCAATTTTCTCATCAAGTAGGGCCTTAGCAAAAGCTGACCTGGCTCAACTGCTTACAGCTTTAAACCTCATAGGGGCCCAACAACAATGGTCATTTCATTCATTAGGAATAATATAGTTCTCTGTATGTTGTGTGAAATATATTTCTGTTGATTGGCAAAATGATTGGATGTCACAATATACAAATTCGAACCTCTCTGCAGCTTTACAGAGAGAACATAACGGTCACCATGTTATTTTCATTTATTAATAAACTATTACTGAGGAGAAATCTGCGCAGAATTTTAAATAGCAAATTCCATAGAGCGGTGTCTTGTGTTGGATACAAGAGTTGGTCATCATATAGTTACATTTCCACCTAATGTCTACTCTGGACAAACTTCTCTCTCATTATTGTTCAGAGACTGGGACCAGCCCGGTAGATACCATCCTGAAGACCCCTACAACCTTTGGAACATTTCATCAAGGAACGCAGCGCAGGAGGATATATGGGAGAGAGCGGTTCTCTTTCATAATTGTTTAGTGTTGCTTCATTCAGGATGTTCCTGAAGGTCCATTCTCACTGTGCGATTTGTAGTAACAACTTGTAGCATACAACTCTGTTGCATCGTGAGAACACTCGTGCAATTTTAGTCGCATGCTACAAGTCGTGTGAAATAGAGCAGGTCCTATTTCATGCGATTAGTTGCATGCTACAAATCGGGGGATTCCCCCGTCGAGTTGTTACTACAAATCGCATTGTGAGAATGGGCCTTCAGTAATCATAAATAATCCAAAAATGTGCCTTTTAAACTTAATTTGAATTTACTCCGTTAAATTTACACAACTCTCATTGTTCATTTAAAAGATCTTCAAAGTGATTCACACCTTTGCTGGACCAATGTTGGATATAAAGGATTGACTTCATAAAATGTGAATTTAACCAGATAGATTCACACTAAAGAGATTATCATCAGTAAATTTAATTTTTCTATCAAAGATTTGCCATGCAGAAAGTACTCAAGATTTTTTAGATTTTCTATCTGCTTTCTAAAATTTTCCCGCCACATCTTCACCGGACCGATACCAAAGCTGTACCAGAGCAGACACACAACCATCGATGGTCCACAATGCTACCTTTATGGTGAAGATGTCACTGCTATGGCACCATATCACTCTGGTCACAATGTTTTCACTGGCAGGGAACTTACATGTGTACCTCTGGTTTCAGCAAGGATGGGTACAGAGAATAGATGATTGATATCATTTAGTTTACCAGAATTTATTTTGAAGACATGGATTATTTGAAAAAAAAATTTGTTGAAGAACACCATTTTTTGATGATATGAAGATACATGGTCTGAAAAAAGCCAAATTATGATAAGCCAAATTATGATAATTGACACCCGTACAACAATCCATCAAGGTCTCTTAAAAGTAAAAGTAGCCTATATTCTCCAGTCCTCTCTTGTTATCCTGCTTATTCCTGTGCTATGAATGCAAGTGAAAGTATCTTTCAGCCCTCTTATATTGTTGTAATTGAAAGTACCTGTTAGTCCTCCCTTATTGTAAATGCAAGTGAAATTATAGAGGAAATTGTATTATTTTGATTGGTTAATTAATTACTCTGACTTGCATAATGTACAAGGCTGTTCCGAAGCCACACTTGACCAGTTGACATATCGATTGAACAGTTCTTGTGTAACAAGGACAGACAACACCTGTGGACCGAGAGAGTATGCAGTGGCAATGTTATCCAACCTTGATTATGCCTTTATTACTTTTGCCTTGCTGATTATGTATATTCATGAAAACACAGGGAAAAAAGCTTTTCATTACCACCCTGAATTCCGGTGCATCGACTGGCATAACTTGTAGTAAGTATCCTTTGATTATGTCATTAATTGCTATTGCAAGATAAAGTATGCTTTACGGCTTTGTTATTCATGTAAGCGAATGTCCCTCACTGGCTCTCGTGTTTGTTCTATTTGCTTGTTTGTATTGTGGGCACGACTACATGTACCATGTATCTAATACGATAAATATTGCATATTATATCATACCACAATAAAACAAGATATGTAATACAAAATCAAATTTAAAGTGGGTCTATCATAAAGTATACAGTATGTTCGGCTTATTTTAAATTTTATTTATTTCATGACACATGATGGGCAGCTATTAAACTTAGTCATATGAAGTTGCTTCAAACTTTGCATAATTTGTCCATAGCTTTGGAAAGTTTTGCCCGGCGAACTTGAACGTCGGCGCAATATTATTGGCGGCACACACGGGGAACTTCGCAAATATACAACCAAAAAATTACAGGAGACCTTACCATTCTTCGGTTTAGTTTACCGTTAGATGTGTCGATTCGACGGGAGGATACGATATCATTACGATTTCTGAGTAGGTAGATCTGATTTCTGAATAATTATAAGAAAGACATGTACATATGGGTATCTTAGTTCAGTTATGGATTATGTCCCTTATTCGTTTGTTTGTATGCGACCTCTTTGTGGTGTTCTATATAATAAAATTTAATTGAATTGAATTACGGGTCATAACAACAACAATTAATCAATACAAAGTAAATCAGACTTCCCCCCGACGATGTTTTCGGGCAAGCAAATGATAATTCTCTGAAACATGTGAGGTCTGTCTCAATTATCTAGACTTCACAAACCTTACCTTGTTGTTGTTGTTCTTTACCTGACTGTAATTGCTGTATAAAAAAAATCACGAGGCGCTGTACCCCCAAATGCTGTTTGTTCTCTTAAACTTGATTTGGCGGTTGGCGGTGTTCAAACCCCCAATACGTAATGCAATATAATACCTTTGACCGAATTTCGAACAATCTGCACAAATTTGATAGTACTCGCCGCAACGGATATAGCCGCGCGCCAAACAGTAGCCGAAACGAAAATTAAACCCTATAACTGGAGTGGACACGGAGGAAGCGCAGCCGATGAGAAACCTGTACATGCTATTTCTGAGCAGAAAAAAACGCATGCCAAG
Source organism: Hanleya hanleyi (assembly GCA_036873755.1). NCBI lineage: Eukaryota > Metazoa > Mollusca > Polyplacophora > Lepidopleurida > Hanleyidae > Hanleya > Hanleya hanleyi. Next base: position 20,379 of record JAVTVY010002457.1, read on the forward strand.
GAGAAAATCATTTTTCTAGAATGTGCAAAAGCCGCAAGAAGAAAATTCACAGCGTACCGGAGAATGCAGAGCATGGTGCTGTGGGTGGTATAGAAGTAACGAAAATGCCTATGTCCTGGAGAATGTCATCTTCGCTCTACGCTGACGTTCTAGAATATAGCATTGTGAATGGACCGATAATGGTGGATATTCGACTTACCTGTATTAACTGTGCGCCGAAACTTTCAGCGAAGGACGTGTAAATATCCCTGGCACGCATCTTGCATCGAAACCGGGCGAGAGAAGTCGAACTCTGTTGATCTGACACGAAATCCAACACCGCCTGAGGCTACACATTCGCTATATGGAAGCTGCCATGTTTGGGCGCGCAATGGATTCTGGGAGCCAGAGCATACATAAGACGCAGAGATTGGACGTTCGGCACCAAAGAACTGAATTCAATCATTAAAACCAAAATAGATAGTAAATGGGAGAAGGAATGGAACGAAGAAAACCGAGGTAGATGGCTACATAGTATTCTAGATAAGGGGAAAAGAAGGAGTTGTGGATTCCAGCTAGACAGTAAACGTGACGACCGCATCATCACAAGATTAAGACTAGGCAAACAGGACTAAAATCACACCTCTCTAAGCTAATAAAAAACACATCACCACAATGCACCTCATGCAACAACGAAGAAGAAACGATAGAACATCTTACTCAAATGCCCAAAACATGACCTCTATCGCCGCACACTGGAAAATGAACTCAAAAACTTAAATGTCCCTCTGTCGTTGGCTTCTATATTAAATCCTAAACCACCTATTATAAACAAAGTATACTCCACGTTACTAGCTTACATCAAAATCGACTGACTATCACTCTGCCATTTAATACTATATGGTTACACCAAGAAACCTAGGACCAAATTCAAATAAATGTAGCACGTTTAGTCAGAACTATTTTACAGGGGCGGAAATAAGGGTCAGTGATCAGAAATGACTTATCAAATTTGGACACTAACCAATCAAAATGCCATAGCAATAACATAGACAAATTCACTGATCAAATTAAAAGCTCCTAATAATGAGCTCCGACCAAATTGTGTTCCCTTATTTCAAACCCTCGTTAACGAATGTTAACCGTCCGGTTTCCTAGCAGGGGCAGAAGACTGGAGGTTATATCAAACATTCACAATGAAGATCATCATCGTCGGTCCACAAGAACGTCCAGAATACTCGACCCTGCACCACGACAGACCCGCTACCCCACCGAACTGAGCAACCAGAATACCAAATCCTAAACCACCGACACGCTACCCCATAGATGACACCGAACTGACGCCTCAACACAGAATATGATCCTTTGACTTTAGCGCAATATAGGACGTAGATCTGCCGTCCTGTGCCCCAATACACACTCCAAGCAATTGTTACAGGCACAGATTTCTGGAAGAACCCACCCTGTTCCCAAGGACGTCATTAGGGAAGTCGATTCGAAAAATCCTGAAGACGCCCATGGTTCTCCCAGTTTTTTCTGGACGGCTTTGTGCGTACAAAGGGGTACCAAGACAAAGGAATCATACACGCGATTACAGAGAACTCATATTCACTAGTATAACTTAACCAAAAACCAGAAAGAGACTTACGAACTTGTACATAGCGATTCTTATTTACTTCTATTTATATCTCCTACTAATCTCTCATTGTTATTCATTATTTATTCATTCATTTATTTATTCATTTATTTATTCATATACTTAGCGCTGGAAAAGATATTAAATAAAAACAAAGAAATGTACCGCGAAATTTAAATAAAACATTGAGTTGATGGGCCGCGAAATCCGAATGGGAAGCAGCCCATAAACTACAATTTCAATAAATTCGGCATTCTGTCTCATCGTGCGGGAGAGCACAGCGACAGGATCGCCGCGAATGCGCCGAATGTGCCGAAAGTGCCGAATTGACTGCCGAAACAGCGCCGAACCATCCGCCGAAGGGTTGGAAAGCCGAGAGCTGAGTCATAGCTTGGGGATAATAGATACTAACACGCACAGTATCTGATGACGAGACGAACCATCAGACGGGGATAAGATACTAACACGCACAGTATCTGAAGACGAGATGTCCGTCAACGGGAAATGCAGACACTAAATGCTCACACTAGCTCGCACTTCAACACAGACTAGCACTCGAGGTTACGACCGAGAATTGCGTACGTCTAATTCACTCACTCACCTTACCTCCACGGGTCATATACAGGCTTCGGCTAGATGCGATCAATAACATATACTTGCTTACATACACGATCGTCGGCCTTAGGAACGGAATAGATCTAATCACACTCACCTACACCAGTTACCTACAGGCTTCGGCTAGAGGTGACGTATTACACAAGCTTACACCCATTGTACATATTTACACTGCCACAGGGCTCGAATTATGCTTTGCCGCAAGTCTTTGAATTCTATTACAAATCATTGATATTAATTGCCATTACACTGTAAGGTAATAATACACCCCCGAGACCAGGGCATTATTACCACATATATATGCAGACAATCTGAGCCTATTAACTCATCCTTGGGTCAACGCCGTGAGGGCCGAAGTCGGGTCGCCGAAGACGGGTCGCCGAAGTCGGGCCGCCGAGGACGTGAAGTCTGCCGAGTTGAAGGCGGGTCGCCGAAGACGGGCCGCCGAAGACGTAAAGTCTGCCGAGCCGAAAGGGGTCGCCGCCGAATTCGTGCCGCCGGAAACGCAAGGTCTGCCGAGCCGAAAGGGGCTGCTGCCGAAGACGCTGTGGTGTGCCGTACGGACCGACGCTGTGGAAGGGCTACTGCTAGGAGAAGCAGTGATACGGAGAGAATTCCAGAGACGATTAATAACGCTTAGATGAACAGGGCCGTGTAACCTTAGACACGGTAGACGTTCCATACAGTCCGGGGCTACGCCTACGACCGGAAGGGAACCAGAGACGCCGCACCATACCACGACGAGAGCCAGTCTGGACGAGACTGGGCCGTGACGCGTCATAGATATAGTGTCTCATGTATATATTGTATATTATTAGTCTTTCTTTTTAAGATAAAGATAACACTTAACGATAACTACCTCTAGAGTAGGGATCTTTATTGCAGGTATTGTGCGCGTACAGAGCTGTGTACATAGCAGAATACAATATTATTACTTTATTATTGCCTTGGTTGTTTCTACAGGTCCCCCCATCATACATCCTCGATCCAGACAAGGTGACAGGTTGAATCGGACCTTCCTCGTTGGCCAATTTCAGTCATACGAGACTGCGTTCACATCAGCCTGAGAATTTGTCACAGGGGCCTGAGACCAGGCCGCCTCATGTCTCTTGTACACCGCAAGAATAGACGTTTTCTGACCGCTCGAACGTCAAATAGACAATGATAGTTCTGTTTCCGAGCAACTTTTTATTGGTCAGCTGACTTGATTGCACTGTCAATGACATCTCGCACAGTTTAGAGTTCTACATTGCGGGTTGTCTTCTCCACCTATACTTGGATTAGACGTGTGTGCCCAGCTGTTCTGATAAGGATTAACTTTTAAATTAATTCAGTGGTGTGTTTCAGGGTCTTGGTGAAATGCCAGGTGAGTATCATATTGGGTGGAAAACTGATGCTACACGTTTAATTCACCCTCCTAAAAACAAAAAAAAAACCCTAGATGACTTAAAAAATGATGGCGTCATAGCCAAAGTGGACAAGCCCACAACTGAGTTAATAGTCTTGTGATCGTTGAAAAGAAAAATGGCTCCCTTGTGTGGCGAAGATAGAAAATATTTTACAGAGGGTAATGGATATAAACTAAAGGGTTATGTTTGATTTATGGTCAAACAACATTATTTTTAAGAATTTCACGGATAAATGTAACGTCTACCTAAAAAGAACTCTAAACATATCTCCCTCCTCTAGAGCCTCATCTTTTTCTAGCATCTTCGATGCTGACTGTAAGCACGCGCACACGGAGAATTATCTAGAAAACTCAAAGGAATGTTTTGACCCCTATGTGCTAGAATTGTAAGTTTAACTATTTTATAAATTTTATTACGTAGATTCCCGCTGGAAATAGGAAGTACACACACATAGGAACAATGTCTTGAAGTAGCAATACGCTAGGTTTAGTATTTTTGGACTTGTTGATTTTTGAAGTCGACACGGCTTTTTCGGCATATTGCGTATATACTAACATATGGAGGAATGTCTGACAACATCGTTTTTCGTGATAAATGAAAGCAAAATTTTAATATTTTTACCTCGGTTCACGCGACATCCTTTTAGGACTTAAGACTTGTAATATGTAAGGAGATGGTCTTGACGTGTCAATATTTTAGACAAAGTATTTGTCAAGTTATAGATTTTTCAAATATTTGCAGACTGCTAGATCGGCAGCATTCGCCATCTTGTTTCTCTCAGCGTTCGCTGATGTGAAGTTTTGGGTAACTTTAAATTTGTCATCTTTAGGAATATCTTTGGCACTGCTAGATTATAACATTTTAAATTATGGATATTCGGCTTACCTTGTCGAGCTTTATATAGCCTGTGATTTTATGGTTTCCGTGGTATGTTTGTCAATGTTCCTGACAGCGCAGAAAAAGTTGGGTTTTTCTCGCTTCGGAAATTTCTGTTGAAGTGTCATTTTTCAGTGGAACATTGTTAATCCATCCTCCGTCTTGAAGCGTTCCCATTCAAAGTTATTGTCATAACAATCAAGTTCAGGATAGGGGCTTCAAAACTATATATAATATAGTATGGGTGCACTCCAGGGATTCTTTCATTCGGCATGGAATAGACTATGGGTCCGTTTTTCGGCCACCAGTTGTCGTAAAACCTTCAACCCAAATCACTTATATGTATATATTTTCTGAAAGAGCACGATGAAACTATTATTTTAAGATATACCACTGCTACGTTATAGAAAATTAAAACTCGAACATTCTTCTCCATGCTTGCTTCATTTTTCCGAGAAAACCCCTTAAAAATGTCGAAAAATGGTCAAATTCGGCTCAATTTCCAGAAAAATCTGTAAGAGCGATTTTAATTAAACTTCTTACACACGTTCCCTGGTCCGATCTCAACTTAAAAAGGCAAACAAAAGTGGGTGTCAACCTAACCGTTTTTTGTCAGATTTTCTTCCCGTAAATGAGTCCCGATTTTTAGGCACACCCAAGGGTCATAACTGAGGCAGGACAAACTTTACTCCATGATCCCGATCAGCGTGTAGACGAAGCCAGCCGTCGATTTGTACGTACCCGTTTGCAGCGTTGATAATACTGAATAGGATGGCATTATAGATATAAGCTATTAATGAGAGAAGAAGAATTATGATGTAGCAGAACAAGGGCAGTCTATCGTATTATGAAATTAGAGAGGGGCCATTACTACGAAACTGTGAAGGGCAACCTTAAGGGGTAGGATGTTTTTTACGAAATTAATTATTCACATTTATCGTATTCTCAGAGTGTTTGCGAGTATGGCGGTATACAACACTTGCCAGTTATACATACTATTGTGGGAAATCCGACCGATAACTTTCCCCCCTACCCCATCTTTGTTTTGATCACTTTTGCCAATTCTAGCAGGATTTTCGAGAACAAAACTTAAAATTAACGTATTTCTTCTTGATAATGTGCATCCATTCGGCAATATGAAGGCCGTGGTTGCTCTTTCGCTTTCCAATGATAGCAGAAACACGGGAAAATGCAAATAAGAGATGGAACCAAGTCAAATTATTGGTAATTTTCCACTGAATTTCCTCCCAGAAACATGGGAAATACTTCAGAAACTTGAAAAATAAATCGTAAAACCATAATAATATACATCTATTCCATCTTTTATGGACTGTAAATGGGTTCTCTTGTAAAGAAAATTTACACTGGCAAATTGATATCATTTTGATATGACCTAGTTCTGCCATAATATCTACCGAAATCTCATTCAAGGGGGAGATAACTCCTGTATGGAATACAGTATGCAATAACCTCAATAGTATACTAATGGACACACTGTGGATTATTTTAATCGAACTCCTGGTCTTCTTTCCACCTGCTTCCGAAAATAGCGTTTCAGGTGTAACTAGGCAGTCAAAATTAAACAATCTGGCGTAATGACACATTTCCGCTCCGTAACGGAATCTACATTACGATAATGCATAGACTCCACTATTATGCCTTAAAGGGTGCACTCCAGGGATTCTTTCATTCGGCATGGAATAGACTATGGGTCCGTTTTTCGGCCACCAGTCGTCGTAAAACCTTCAACCCAAATCACTTATATGTATATATTTTCTGAAAGAGCACGATGAAACTATTATTTGAAGATATACCACTGCTACGTTATAGAAAATTCAAACTCGAACATTCTTCTCCATGCTTGCTTCATTTTTCCGAGAAAACCCCTTAAAAATGTCGAAAAATGGTCAAATTCGGGTCAATTTCCAGAAAAATCTGTAAGAGCGATTTTAATTAAACTTCTTACACACGTTCCCTGATCCGGTCTCAACTTAAAAAGGCAAACAAAAGTGGGTGTCAACCTAACCGTTTTTTATCAGATTTTCGTCCCGTAAATGAGTCCCGATTTTTAGGCACACCCAAGGGGCATAACTGAGGCAGGACAAACTTTACTCCATGATCCCGATCAGCGTGTAGACGAAGCCAGCCCTCGATTTGTACGTACCCGTTTGCAGCGTTGATAATACTGAATAGGATGGCATTATAGATATAAGCTATTAATGAGAAAAGAAGAATTATGATGTAGCAGAACAAGGGCAGTCTATCGTATTATGAAATTAGAGAGGGGCCATTACTACGAAACTGTGGAGGGCAACCTATATGATTCGTCAAAATTGAGACATATTTTGGCCGCTCAAAAGTGCTAAATTCTCCTTGGTTTTTGCGCAGTTGTCGGCAGCCATGTTTGCTTCTATTGTGCCTCTTCTGTAGTAAGTGACGTCATGATTTTCGGCCATACGTATTTGTCAGCCAATCAGATTAATCCTTTAAATTTAGGCCGTGAGATTTTTGTCATAGGTTAGCAACACTCTAGCAACCGTGTACTATATAAGGCCGCGATTTTGCCTATAATTTCAGTCGGTCTCGGAGTCTGGACGAGGGAGGACCTAATAGGAGCTGGGAAGCACGCTGGAAAACATGCAAGCAAGCAAAGAAGATAGGAAATAATAAGTTAGTAATTATTCGAACCATCCAGGGTTACTTGAACCATTATGGTTACATGAACCATTAGGGTTACATGAACTATCAGGGTTACATGAACCATCAGGGTTACATGAACCATTAGGGTTACATGAACCATTAGGGTTACATGAACCATCAGGGTTACATGAACCATTAGGGCTACATGAACCATCCAAGGTTACATGAACCTTATAGGGTTACATGAACCATTAGGGTTACATGAACCATCCAGGGTTATGTGAACCATCTAGAATTACATGAACCATTTGGAACTGCTAAGGATTACAGCAAAGGTACTTCCTGTTTCAAGCGGACATAATTGAACCTTTTGAGGTTCTCTGACAATTTTCGTCATATTACCAGTTCTTACCAAGTGTCAACAGAAGAAATCAGCCAAGCATTACATCATAGAATTTCCTTATTCATCAAATTACCAATGAGGACTAATCAAGTTGATTACTGAATTAACTGTATATATTCAAGTGATCCAGAAATAAAACCGATGTATTTGTTAAACTGTGAAATTGGACTGAAGTTGGTTACTGTTACCGTTGGATCAGTAGTGTAAAAATGAGATACCCTGAAGTGGTACAATACTAACATTCAATTTGACGGCTACATTGAGAGCGTCACCATTTAACCAGCTGCAAGACATTGCTATCTGTGTTGAAGAAGGATGAAAGACGGGATCCCGGTACAGCGAGAGCGATGCACCAAGGGGAAGGAGGCAGTGGTAAAGGTTACAATCCGAATCCAGTTGGTAGCGGCGTCTCCGGAGAAGAAGAAATATTTACTCTCCTGTTTTATGTGAAAAATAAGTGGTGGCAGCATACAGGAACATTAGTGGTTATACCGAGTTTACCAATAGGGGGTCTTAGCCCTCAAAATCCGCTACAATTTTGTGGCAGCGGTGGGATTAAAAGCTGTAGCCAATCAAAGAAGACCATGCCTAGACGTCGGGCAGAAATGGAAAACATAGACCCTGAAGTTTCCTTCAATTTCGAAACTCATCATGAAGAGGACGAAAATGGAGATCCCACTCCGAGACCGACTCCACGTGAGTCAGGAGGACATGGCGATTCTGCTGACGTGTATCGTCCTCAAAGTCATCGCCAGATGAAGCTTGAAAGTTACAGTGGGGAAACTTCTTGGAAAGAATATTACCAAGTTTTCAAAACGATCTCTCGGATAAATCAATGGAGCCAACAAGAAAAAGCTGATTATCTCTTTGCTCATCTGCATGGTCCAGCAAGACAACTAGCCTGTACTCTAACAGATGAGGAACAACAAGACTTCAACAAATTGGTAGTCGTCCTCAGCTCTCGTTTCGGACCCAGTGACCAAGCTGAGTTGTACCTCGCAGAGCTCCGGGATAGAAGACGTAAAAACAAGGAAACACTACGGGAGCTTGGACAGGCAATCCGTAAGCTTGCAACACTTGCTTGTCCAGGAATGACATCTCATCACTTAGAGAGACTTGCCAAAACACATGTCATTGACGCCTTGGAGGATGCAGAGATGAGAATGCAGGTGTATCAAGGCAAACCCGAGGATCTTCAGCAAGCAGTTACTCTGGCCCTAGAAATTGAGGGATACCGCAAAATAGAAGAGCAAAGAGGCGGACCTCCTTCAAGGAAATTTGTTAGGGAAGTCACGGAGAAATCTCAAGGGGAACTAGAGAAAAGAATTAGGGAATTAGAGGAAATGTTGAAGAAGGTACCAACTGGTGAAACCATGGCCAATGGATACAAGCAACCAAAGGAAAGACGTCCATTATCCAGCATAGAATGTTACACATGCCACGAAAAAGGACACTACAGCCGGAATTGTTCAAACAGGAAGGCCACGGGCAAGACACAGTCGGGAAACGGGGAAAACCGACCATAAGGGGCAAGAGGAGGTTGTAAAACCGGAAAAGCCCCAAATAAAGTCGTCGAAACGACATGGGAACCTTTCGAAGATAAAAGAAGAACCATATATAAGTGATTGTTCTGCAGCTCACCTGATGAAGACAGCAAAGATCGGATATAATGTTCCGGTGCTAGACGTGGTAGAGAGAAGAACTGAGAGTGGACTTTATATTCCAGTTCAAATAGGGGACACTCAGTTTTCATTTCTAATCGATACTGGGGCTTGTGTTTCAATTCTATCAAAGAGAGTGCTATTCCGTTTACCCCTGAAAGATCAACCGGAAATAAAGCCCACTGATGTCCAGTTGCTTGCTGCAGACCATACGCCACTTAGTATCATCGGGATGTGTGAATTGGATCCAGGGATATTGCCTGAGCCAACCAAATTAAAGATGGTTGTGGCAGATATCAAGAACGATGGTATTCTCGGAATGGACTTCTTAATGAAATTCAATTGTTAAATTCATCTTCAGAGGAGAAGTACAACCTTCTAATATAAACATTTTTTTTTTCAATATCTGTGTATGAAAGAAGTACAGAGAATATGGAGCCTCAAGATAAATGCAAGGTAAAAACATTGCTGTTGGAATTCCCAGATATCTTTGCAAAGGACGATGCTGACTTAGGCAGGGCAGAGGGTGTGAAACATTCCATCAACACAGGAAATGCTCCTCCATTACGACAAGCACCAAGACTTCTACCAATACAGAAGCAAGAGGAGGCTGACAAGCAAATTAAGGTTATGTATGACAGAGGTATTATTGAACGATCAACCAGTCCTTGGGCGTCTCCAATTGTACTCGTGACCAAGAAGGATGGCAGTAACCAATTCTGCGTGGATTATAGACGTCTAAACAACGCAACCTCAACTCGCTCAATGGAGCCAGGTGGTTTTCTACTCTTGATTTGGCTAGCGGATACTGGCAAGTAGATTTAGATGAGGATGCAAAGAGAAAATCAGCATTTACCTCCAGGAGTGGACTGTGGCAATTCAAGGTCATGCCATTTGGCCTGTGCAATGCTCCCTCAACCTTCGAAATTACAACACATATAAGGGAAGTGGGAAGAGGTGCCGACATACTGACTGCGTCACATGACTTCACAGAATAGTCTCCTGGTTAACCTATTCTAAAGCACATACCAAGACTTATGGAAATGGTACTAGCGGGGTATCAGTGGAGCATCTGCCTGGTATATCTAGATGACGTCATCATTTTTGGGAAAACACCAGATGAAGCCATAAACAACCTAAGGAAGGTATTCCAGCGGCTGCGACAAGCGCATCTTAAGCTAAAGCCAAAGAAGTGTCATTTATTCCAGCAAAAGGTGGGTTACCTAGGTCATGTGGTATCAGCTGAAGGTATCTCTACTGATGAAGAGAAGATAAAAGCTATCAAGGACTGGCCAGCCCCGACTAATGAACATGAAGTTAGAAGTTTTCTTGGCTTAGCATCTTACTACCGGCGATTTGTTAAGAATTTTGGAGAAATTGCAAGACCCCTGCATCGCTTGACAGAAGTAAACAGAGTTCTTGTGGACTGAAGAATGCGAAACTTCCTTCCGAAAGTTACAGCATCTGTTAATGAACAGCCCTATATTAGCTTATCCCAGTTCTCATGGGGATTTCATTCTTGATTCAGACGCCAGTGGATATGGTATTGGAGCTGTTTTGTCCCAAAATCGAGGTGGCCAAGAAAAGGTTATCGCATACGCAAGCAGGGTCCTCAGTAAAGCCGAAAGGAACTATTGTGTCACTAGGAGGGAACTTCTTGCCGTAGTAACTTTTGTCAAACACTTCAGGCATTATCTTATAGGTCGACACTTCACTATAAGGACGGACTACAGCGCTCTTAGATGGTTGCTGAATTTTAAAGAACCCGAAGGACAGATTGCACGTTGGTTGGGCCTGTTGAGCACTTTTGATTTTGACATTATTCATCGACCTGGAAAGCAACACGGCAATGCTGATGCTCTGTCAAGAAGGCCATGTAAATGGTGTGAAAAGTTGGGTTATGAAGAACCGGTTGGTAATCTTATTCTTCATATCTTGGCGCCCGAAATGGGACAACGAAGTGTCACAGTCCAAACTGACCACACTGGGCCTATTGAAACGACAATAACTAGGGTCAAGTGGGCACCAAAGTGCTGGAGTTACAAGGAGAGAGGATTTAGAAAACGTAAGAACTTTAAGTTAGCTGACAGCAATAGTTCACGAAGACATGTTAATGTTGTAACAAGACAACAGAAACAGAGATTAGACACCGAGCCTCAAGCAGCCTCAAATGATAATCTTTGGTCAAATGAACGATTGAAGGAGGCACAAGAGTGTGATGCTGATTTGAAGGGGATAATTACCGCTAAGCGCCAATCTGTCGAACAACCAACCTGGGAAAAGATCTCATCTCAGAACAAAGTCACCAAAGCTTATTGGGCAAAATGGAATCGTCTGAGTTTTATAGACGGAGTTCTTCATCTTAAATGGAAATCAGCTGATGGATCCGGACATCGATGGTTATTGGTGTTACCCAGGAATCTGCTTAAAGAGGTTTTCCATCAACTTCATGCAGCAAAGACCGCAGCACATCTTGGACTCCAGAAGACTTACACTAGAATTTCAGATCGGTATTACTGGTATGGAATGAGACAGGATATCAAACTGTTGTGTAGGCAATGTGACACATGTGCATCTCGGAAGTCATGTCCTAGGCGGCAACGTGCACCCTTACAGCAGTACCAAGTTGGAGCTCCAATGGAGAGGATCTCTGTTGATATCATGGGACCATTACCAAAATCTAACAAGGGAAATAAGTATATCCTTGTGGCAACCGATTACTTCACACGATGGACAGAAGCCTATGGTATTCGTAACCAGGAAGCAAAAACAGTAGCCGACAAGATAGTCAAGGAGTTTATCTGCAGATTTGGAGTTCCCAAACAAATACACTCAGATCAAGGGTCGAATTTTCAATCTAAGCTCTTCCGGGAAGTTTGTCGACTGCTGGATATTGATCAAACCCGTACAACCCCTTACCATCCACAGTCAAATGGAATGGTCGAGCGATTTAACCGTACATTAGAGGATCGTCTTGCAATGATGGTGAAGCAAAATCAAAGGGACTGGGATGAACAGTTACCTTTTGCTCTCATGGCATACAGATCTTCAATTCACAATGTCACTCAAGAGACTCCGATGATGATGATGATGGGAAGAGAAACACCACTGCCACTGGATCTGATAACTGGTAGAGGTCCAGATATGGTAACTACTGAAGATACAGAGTATGCTGAGCAGCTACGGGAACGAATGGAAGTTGCACATGAGAGAGCCAGGGAGACACAAAAGAAAAACACTGTTCGACAGAAGAAAAATTATGATCTCCGGAAACATGGAAGTCCATATAAGGTCGGAGACTTGGTTTGGTTATATGACAGCACCAGAAAGAAGAACCTTACTGCAAAACTGTCTTGCAACTGGAGAGGCCCGTACCAAGTCATCAGCAAGCTTGATGATACAGTGTACCGTGTGCAGCTCAATCGGCAATCTCGGACAAAAGTAGTGCATTTTGATCGCATGAAACCATATCAGGGTATCACTTACCAACCTTGGACAGTAGCCAAAATAAACGGTTAGGGAACCATATACAAGAACTGGTGACACAGTATTATGAACAAATAAAACTTTATTGTAAACTGAACGTAACATATTAACACAGAAAATAGAAGGAGAAACTCATCAAAATTATCTCTGTAATTTACAGTGACGATGTCTGATTTGAAGTGTTCAGGTTGTGGAAAGAACTACAAGCATCGACAGGGCCTGTATCGTCATCGAACTCAGTGCCCAGTACGACTGGATAATCCGATGCATATGTGTCCATGGTGCGAACTGGAAATGGAAGACAAAGATTCCTACGTAAAGCATCTGGCTGGGTGCAAGCGGGCTCCGTGGACAAAGTCCATGAACAAGGTTCCAAGGAAAAAAGTAAATTCAAGACCGGAGGCACCAGGTAGTCCGGGGACACCAGTTCGGGACGAACCAAATGGAGTTCTTGAATCGTCAGCTAGAGATACAGCCACCATTCCTTCCTTCAAGCAGGCAGCAGCACGAAGAACTGTGGCATTGGGTCACAGAATTGCGAGGCCGGGGGCTGCTGCCTCTGCCGCCAAAATGGCATCCATCATCCAACGTTCTGCTTCAAGCCTAAGTGTAGATCCGGATGCATTGCCATCATTCTCTGATGATGACGACGAGGACCTGGTGGTAACCTCAGTTTTCCAACCAACTGCTACATCTTTGCCCATTGGCACCCTCGATTCCACTGTGTCATCGGCGCCATCCACATCACAAGCTCATATGTCGACAACCCCAATCACAGTCTTCACGTCCCAACCCTTGACCACACGCACGATCGCGGTGTCAGGTCAGACGGCCAAACCTTCGAAACCAGAGGAAGGACCCTCAACATCCGGGATGAATACCTCTTTCTTCGGATATGCATGTCCCACGACTACAGTCCCAGCTGGGGGTGACCACCGGTTGTCGACATCTTCTGACGAAAGTTTTAACATTCCAACCCTCGTCACACCGCGAGAAGATTATGCTCATGTGCATACAATATCCACAACGTACTTCCCCGATGGCAGGCAGAAGCAAGAAGAGATAATCAAGAATTCCATCTGTGGGGATGACTGTGTACTGTGCAAACGGAAGCGGGACCGGGTTGACGATATGGATTCAAGCAAACGTCGAGCATAAACTTCTGAAACGAAGGGACAAATTTATGTTATTATTCTTGTTAAAGTTCAAGTAGTTTTCCCTGCAGAGGAAAATAGTTTCATATTTGCTGTTGAATATTGACGTTCGAATAGTTACAAGTTATAAACAGTTCCCATGATTCCAGATGAACATTTTGATAATTGAACGCGACATTGAAATATTATCTCTCTTCCTTAACGGAGATATGAATAAACGCGGTGATGAATTATCTCTCTATCTTTCCCAATGAACATATGAGTATCTGATTTAATTATCTTATGAACTATCTCAAGAACTTTACCATGGACAATAAATGAACCATATAGTATTTCAAATTACACGAACATTCTAATAAGTTCAGAATTTAAATATATAAATTAGATGAATAACTCACAAGGACAGTAGAAGTTTCAAGGACAGAACAATGAACAATGAACTTTAAGCCTATTCAGAATAATTGCGGGACCATATTCTAACTCTGTGATTTTCTGATGACAACTTGGTAAGATAGTTCTTGTTCGAGGGCGAACAAATTTTAGCAGGGGGTAGTGTGGCGAAGATAGAAAATATTTTACAGAGGGTAATGGATATAAACTATAGGGTTATGTTTGATTTATGGTCAAACAACATTATTTTTAAGAATTTCACGGATAAATGTAACGTCTACCTAAAAAGAACTCTAAACATATCTCCCTCCTCTAGAGCCTCATCTTTTTCTAGCATCTTCGATGCTGATTGTAAGCACGCGCACACGGAGAATTATCTAGAAAACTCAAAGAAATGTTTTGACCCCTATGTGCTAGAATTGTAAGTTTAACTATTTTATAAATTTTATTACGTAGATTCCCGCTGGAAATAGGAAGTACACACACATAGGAACAATGTCTTGAAGTAGCAATACGCCAGGTTGAGTATTTTTGGACTTGTTGATTTTTGAAGTCGACACGGCTTTTTCGGCATATTGCGTATATACTTACATATGGAGGAATGTCTGACAACATCTTTTCTCGTGATAAATGAAAGCAAAATTTTAATATTTTTACTTCGTATCACGCGATATCCTTTTAGGACTTAAGACTTGTAATATGTAAGGAGCTTGACTTGACGTGTCAATATTTTAGACAAAGTATTTCAAGTTATAGATTTTTCAAATATTTGCAGACTGCGAGATCGGCAGCATTCGCCATCTTGTTTCTCTCAGCGTTCGCTGATGTGAAGTTTTGGGTAACTTTAAATTTGTCATCTTTAGGAATATCTTTGGCACTGCTAGATTATAACATTTTAAATTATGGATATTCGGCTTACCTTGTCGAGCTTTATATAGCCTGTGATTGTATGGTTTCCGTGGTATGTTTGTCAATGTTCCTGACAGCGCAGAAAAAGTTGGGTTTTTCTCGCTTCGGAAATTTCTGTTGAAGTGTCATTTTTCAGTGGAACATTGTTAATCCATCCTCCGTCTTGAAGCGTTCCCATTCAAAGTTATTGTCATAACAATCAAGTTCAGGATACGGGCTTCAAAACTATATATAATATAGTATATGATTCGTCAAAATTGAGACATATTTTGGCCGCTCAAAAGTGCTAACTTCTCCTTGGTTTTTGCGCAGTTGTCGGCAGCCATGTTTGCTTCTATCGTGTCTCTTCTGTAGTAAGTGAGTAGTATATAAAACTGAAATTGAGTCCAATTGACCTCAGAAATTTGCATGACCTCTGTGACGTCACGCGACAGCCAATCAGAAGCGAGTATTGTGTCACATGGGGTCACGTGTGGTGGTGGGAGGTGGGTGGAGGGTTTAAGATGGCGGCTGTGGTGGTGGTGGGAGGTGGGTGGTGGGTTTAAGATGGCGGCTGTGGTGGTGGTGGGAGGTGGGTGGTGGGTTTAAGATGGCGGCTGTGGTGGTGGTGGGAGGTGGGTGGTGGGTTTAAGATGGCGGCTGTGGTGGTGGTGGGAGGTTTGTGGTGGGTTTAAGATGGCGGCTGTGGTGGTGGTGGGAGGTGGGTGGTGGGTTTAAGATGGCGGCTGTGGTGGTGGTGGGAGGTGGGTGGTGGGTTTAAGATGGCGGATTGTAGAAAAACGTATAAAAGGAGGCGATTTTTAGGGGAGTGAGTATTCATTGCACTACCAGCCTACCTGCCTGATTGACCTGACCAGCCTGCCTACCTGCTTCACCTCTAGCCTGCTTCACCTCTAGCCAGCCAGCCTACTTGCCTGTTTGTATGAGCTGTGGAGAACCTTTTACTTTTTTTCTTTTTACCAGTGCAATTTCACCAGACTATTACACCGTAGCAGTTGCTCATCAGCCTGAGCCCATAGTCATCCCAGCAAGTGAAGCTTCAAAAGTACCGTGTTCGCCTCATTGATGACATGCAGCTGACCAGCATCACTCAGTAACACCAATCAACACCGTACACGTATGTAATATAAATTATTTTTTAATAATATCTATGCTAGGAAATTCCCCCCCCCCTCCCCCCGAATCTTTTCTTTCAGCTTAGACGGTCTTTAGGAGAATGAGTCACAGTGAAAAAACACATCCCAGTTATTTCCCTATATTATGGAAACTTTTAATGGTCAATTTTAGGTAGGCATTTATATTTGGCAGACTTTTCTCGTGAAACTCAAACAGCCTTAACATGGATCAACTGTTTTCATGTCAACAAACATTTTTAGATTGCTACAATGTAGCGAGTGATTTCATTCGCGCGATTGCATGGACGTGCACTGGTTTCAATCAGCTTATGAAATATAAAGCTCGAGTTACAACCTACCAGAACTATAGAATTTAGTGCTGACGTAGCAACATTGTACGTTATAATTTTCCAGTCAGTCCGAGATATTTTTCCAGCAAGTTGATAAGGAACTCGGAATGGAACACCGTACATTTGTTCTACGTTACACATTCCCGCTACATCATGAAATAACCGCACAACATATGCCTACGATCTTACTATTCATAGAGTTTGTCGCTAGAGTTTGTCGCTCAAAATCACTCGTTGACTTTAACAACAAGAATTTTACAAGTCTATACTGCCTTGCGCCTGGATCACGCCATGCCATACGAACACAACTGGCAGACGACATGATCCAACAATTCACTAAACAGACAAGATCTCTTTTACCCGTACGTTTCTTTTTACCAGTGCAATTTCACCAGACTATTACACCGTAGCAGTTGCTCATCAGCCTGAGCCCATAGTCATCCCAGCAAGTGAAGCTTCAAAAGTACCGTGTTCGCCTCATTGATGACATGCAGCTGACCAGCATCACTCAGTAACACCAAGACAGAACCAACAGCCCAATGTGCGGTGGGAGAACAACAAGGTGGTGTTGAGCATGATCCATGTGAACAATTACCGGTAAGCCGTGAAACACAGTTGTTGATTAGATTAAAACCAGATCTACATGTACAAAAGTCGCTCCCCATTCTACTTGTCACTTATGCAGATCTGGCATCAACACCCTCATTTCCATGTTTTGAGTACTGACCAATGTATGTCTAAAACGTCAAGCTTAGGTCACAACTACGTGGGAATGATAGGATAGTAGTATATAGCGAGCATTTCGAGGTCCCATTTTTGGGCACCGGGAAAATTCGCCATCTGTTGGTCCATGTTAAATCGCAATCGGGAACCCTCAAAAAACGCTCGATCGGGGGGTCCATTTTTCGTCACCAGCAATGTGTCGTGTGTGGATTTGTGTCGTTAGTGCACTCATTGACACTGTGGGTTCAAAATGGCGGCCAGTTTTTGTGTCCTTTTGGTGTGGGTCCAAGATGGCGGCCAGTTTTTGTGTCGTGTGTGATAGGAGGTGGACGAAGATGGTGTGGGTCCAAGATGGCGGCCAGTTTTTGTGTCCTTTTTGGTGTGGGTTCAAAATGGCGGCCAGTTTTTGTGTCGTGTGTGATAGGAGGTGGACGAAGATGGTGTGGGTCCAAGATGGCGGCCAGTTTTTGTGTCGTGTGTGGATTTGTGTCGTTAGTGCACTCATTGACACCGGTGTCAATGAGTGCATAGTTCCGGCAGAAAAAAAAGTTCCGGCAAAAAAAAAAAAAAAAATGTATTCATGCGCGGTGATGCGGTTTGGCCGCGGTTTTGGCGGTGATTCGGTCTCGGAAAAAGCTTCCGCGGGGAAAAAGTAGTCCCTAGATAAAATGGTCCGATGGGGTCGAGTGAGGTATCAAAGTGAAGCTTAGGTGAAGGGGCATCTAATGGGTTGGGTGTGGGGTTGACATATCGGCCTTCTGCGCATGCGCGGCGGCCGAAGGGTATGAAAATAGCCTTTTTGGAGCTAGGAGAGCCCCTAATGGACCGATGGGATCGAGTAAGGTATCAAAGTGAAGCTTATGTGAAGGGGCATCTGATGGACTGGGTGTGGGTTGAACTATCAGCATTCTGCGCATGCGTGGCGGCCAATGGTGCCGCCATTTTAATCAATGTGAAGCATTCATGAAGGGGCATCGGTTGGGCTGGGGTGTGGTTGAACTATACCGTTTAGGTGTATTGATGATAATAAAATTTAAAGATCACATGTCCAACACATACTCACATAATGAAAGCAAGAATCGAACTTGCGTCCCCTCGAGATGAAGGATACCCATCCAGGTTTCATTTTTTTGAGATGTACTGAAATGCTCTCTCTAATTTATGCCACGGTATCTATTTTTACAGCTGTCAACTGTTATGGTTTGGTCACAATGTTGCCATTTTCTCCCCCCTATATTTAGCGTCCACAAAAAAGAAGAGTATATTACAGCAATTATGTTCAAGAAAACACCCGCTAGAAAATTGTCTTCAAATTGTCTGTTGTTGTGGGAGTATAAAAAAATCCTGGTCAACAGGGGCGCGTATATTTCGTGCGACGCTATGTTGCCAATGCATTGAAATATTGGAATAGGTTGTCTGCATGGGTTTCAACGCAAGTATAGTACTAAAGTCTAGCTTACCTGATAAAGAGTTTAGTCCAGATGATCTGGGGCTGTTTTTTTCCTAGGTGGGTATAACACACCATTGAAGCCTTCATCACGATGCATTCGTATGCTAACAAATATGCGTATCACCAACCGTTCCCGTGGAGTACAATTTCATCCACCAGCTTTCACTGTTGGGGGTCGGGGAGCGGGAGTTTTGCACTAATGAAAACCATTGTCGTCCTCTCTCACGAAACCAAACACAAAAATTGACAAATTATACGGACTGCCACGATAAGCGAATGTATGCAACAAATAGCGTTCCGTAGTGCACATGTCCGATAAAATCCCTCCAGTCAAGGGAGGAGTGTTACACAATGTTGATTCCATAAAACCTGTTCGGTGGCCTACATTATCGTTCAATCGCTGATCATAAAGGCTGCGTTCATTCTCACCAGAACTGTATACACTTCGAAATCTGTGAAAGAATATCAATTTTCACATCGATACGCATGCCCTGAAAATTCCAGCCCGTTTCGTTCATGAGAACTGTAGAAAAATCAAGAAACCAGTGCCTCCATTTACGGAAAGAACGCACATTTCTACGCAGTTACCGCCTAAATGTTGATGTCATTGCCCGGATATTCGCCTCGTTCAAACATCAGCGCCATCTATACGCTTTGGTGCAAGGGAGACAACTCTGATGCTCAATAATGGATTCCGCTTAAAATAGGCCGGCCGGGTATTCTGTGTATAACCAATACATCGGGGTTTAGCTCTCTCACAGCCTATGGATTGTTCTGATAATTATTTAGGACATGATATTCTAGTCTAACAATGCACTAATTTTATTTTTTGTCCTCGTATGAGTCCAGACTATTAATTGATGCACTCGGATTACTCCTAACAAATGAATAGGACTGAAATGAATGACATTTAATAGTACAATTCCTACCCGTCACATATGTAAATATTTAATGCCATTTCGGCTGTCTGTGACTTTGCAATATTGTCGAATGACCAATTCCCAGGTGAAGATCATGTCCCGCTATATTTGGCCTGTATGGGTATAGGGGTGATCGGTTTTTTTTTTTTTTTTTTTTTATGGCTTTTACTATGAGCTATGAGGTTGATCATGTAGAATACGATGGAAAAAAATTTGAAAGTACCGAAAATAATAATAAAAATAAAAAAATCGGTGAGTAGTAGACGAAGGGAAAATTGACAAGTACTGACCATGCCCCAGACTACTTCATATGCATATCACGGCCTTAAGGCCTATGTAAGATGTAATTTACTTCACAGTTTAGTAGTATAAAAAGCGCAAGTCCTATTGACCTTCCAAAGAAATAAAATCGGCTCTATTTTACAGGAGTATATACGCAGGTCACGTGGGTTGTCACGTCACTTCCGGGTTTTCACTAAACACTACCTCCAAACATAGAAGAGTTCCAATGTTCAACCGCCGGGGTGTTTTCCCGCCCCAGCGCCCCGCAGCGCACGCGCGCGTCATCTCGCGTCATCCCCGGTAGTGCGCGCGCGCGCGCGCGGACGCGGGTCAAAAGGTCAAAGGGTCACCTCCAGGTCAGACGGTCCAATGTCCAATGAGACAATGTTGCGGTATCGCTATAGTCAGAGCTTGAGCACAAAAAAAGGGGATTCTAGATGAACCTGGGAAAGATGGGCAGTTCCATGTGGACCAATCAGCGGTCGAGAAAAAGAGCCAATCAGCGGTCGAGAAAAAGAGCCAATCAGCGGTCGAGAAAAAGAACCAATCAGCGGTCGAACAATCAGCCAATCGAATTAGGGTATTCACGGTGTGCTTTCGCTGACGTCCGCGCCTACATCTGGGTTCTTGTACACCCGGGTAATGTTTTTCTGGACATGGATGGGTTACCTTTGGCTCCATTCTAGGCCACTGATTGGCTAATAGAACTTATAGTCATAATCTATACGTGTTGGACGAGTCTCTTCACTCACCGTATACACGTACCTCAATGAAATGCCCGCTCCAAACCTAGACCAAAAACACGTACTTGGTCTGTAGGCTGATTTCATTGGCTCTCTATTTTTACTATAGTGCTCTTGCATTCTAACCTTGATGGGTTACCTAGCACTGATAGTCATAATCGATACGTGTTGGACGAGTCTTTTCACTCACCGTATACACGTACCTCAATGAAATGCCCGCTCCAAACCTAGACCAAAAACACGTACTTGGTCTGTAGGCTGATTTCATTGGCTATCTATTTTTTTACTATAGTGCTCTTGCATTCTAAACTTGATGGGTTACATTTTGGCCCCATCCTACACCACTGATTTCAGTTTGACTGAATCTCCACATTGGGCATTAATGCATCAGGAATAAAACACACAAGACAGGGTTTTTTGGTGAGATCTCATTTTTTTTTTTTTTTTTATTCAGTGAACAACAACAACGTGAGAACAACCACGTGAAAACTCAAGCCCAGAACAAGGGGCTTGTCATTAACGGAAGCCCAGGACAAGGGGCTTGTCATTAACTGAAGCCCAGAACAAGGGGCTTGTCATTAACTGTATGTACATTGAAATAATTCAAGCCCAGAACGGGGCTTGTACATTGAAATGATGGGCGGCCCAGTCATAGACGAGTACATCGCGGTCCTCGGCCTGGGGGTACTCGTCAAACATCTGTACGATGGTAGATAAGGGTCTTCCCCGGCATCGATGGTACAGGTAAAACAAGCAATATTGTCCGCACACGCCACTGGTCAGGCTTTGCAACGTTTGACTGTTCCAACACCACGTCTCTGTGCCTTGATCCATGAAGTCTGTTGAATCGGGATGGAGGGGTGGCAGGCCGTACGGGTCAAAGTATTCGCCCTGCTCTTCTGTCAAGTACACGGCCACCCAGTGTTCACCGGGTCGATCCATCGGGTCCGTGTTGAGAACGTAAGCAGCCGGATACATACGGTCTAATGGAAACACATCTCGGGCGAACACCCCTTGAAAGACCCTACGTGTCTCTGGGTCATTCTCCAGCACGGTGGTTATCTGGTCTGTATCCATGTCAGGTGGAGAAGTCACACAGGACGTTGCGCGCCTTGTCCACTTGAATGATGTTGTCAAACTCGGCGTAGCAGATCACATTGACGGTGGTCGCCAGGGCTCGTGCAAAGTGGATTTCCAACCGTAAGTTGCCTTGCTTGGCCAGGGCCAGCTGGTGGTCGTTCTCTAAGGTGGGGGTCAGATCGAAACAGAACAACGTGTATCCGTTCGCGTAGTCCTCCCGACTGATCATATTCCCTTCGTCCTGGTCGATTTGACCGGTGGCTGTAAACAGGCTCTGATAGGCTCGAATGAAATTCCTCCGCGCAAAGTTCGGGGTTAAGGCCGTGGCTGGCACCTGTTGTCCATCCACATGCAGGGCCACAAAATTGATGCCGAAATGTTTAAAGTCAAACGGATTCTCTGGGTAGGCTCCGCTGAAACTGGTATTTTCCACACAGGCCAGGATCAATCGCTTGGGTAGTTCCCCCAGGAACAGGTTTTCTTTGTTGGCGCCCATATTTCCAGCAGGCACAGAGAACACTTTGGTTTGTACACGTCGGATAGGGTACTGGGCTGGTTTTGTTTCCAAGGCTTTCATGTGTCCCAATTGAACGGCTGGATTCGGTTTCACTTTTCGGACATACAGGACTGCGTCTTGGATGACAATCTTATAGTCCGCTACATGCCCCTCTACGTTAGTGGCCATCAAGGCGAAGGTCGGAGGCGCCCGTATCAGTCGGATTTTGATGGGGATCTTGTTCAAGAGGTACCGGTCTTGCATGAACATGTCTGCATGCAGTCGACCCATCATATCCACCGAGGCACTGTTCGCAGTGAAAGCCTTTCGTTTGTTATATCCCCCATTGTCCGCCGTGTCCATGTGCTCGGCTGTGTCCCTGTAGAATAAAGCGGTTGTCAGCTGAGATTTTTTAGCCTCTCGGCCATACGACAACAGTGTCTCGATGTAGGCTCGATAGGGGTACGTGTTGGTGGAGTCACTGATGAGTTTGTCGCTGAGAAAAATATCCACCTGCTGAAGCATCGAGTGCAGCCAGAGATTCGTCGGGCCCACCGTTGCTTGGTCAGCGAGTCTCGTGCCAGCTCCATTGACCACCTTGGCTTTCACATACAAGTAGGTATGGGCTAAATCCACATAGGCCGTATCCGCATTACTGATGGTGAACTCGATGGGCCCGGTTTCGTTGATGCTGGAGAGCGGGAGATGCTCCACCCATAATCCTTGTTCGACACTGGTTTGTGTGGGCGGCACGGTCCACAAATCAAATTCACTGTTGGTGGAGGGGCAGGACTCGGCGTGGATTAAGGCCATGTTTTAAGAAAAGATATCCCGGGTCTTCTTGGATGTGCGTCGTCGCTGGGTCGGTCGTCGACTGGTGCGTGATCTCGGTGGGGCAGCTCTTTTATTCCCTACGGTGCGTTGTGCTTTGGCCACCAAGACGCCTCCCGCTTCTTTGGCCCGTCGTTTCAAGGCTTGTCGCGGTGCCGTACCCCCAAGACATCACCGGCCACTTGCAGTCCACTGCGTACCGCTTGTTTGCCGATTGCTTTCACCCCACGCGTCACCAAGGGCAGGAACGTTTTCACAATGCTGCCGAATATGTTCCCCAGTCCATGTCCTCGTTGCATGCGTGCACCGCTAAAGACCGGAAAGCCACCCCCGGCCTGTTGGGCATAATAGTCGGTATAGCTGCGTGCATCGCACTCGTAAGGTACTTTCATTATGCAAAGTGGGGAGCACGTGCCTGTCGAAAATGAAGTGTCAGCACCACTTTTCCTCGTTCGAATGCCACCGCTCGTCCCGTGTCATCTCTTATATCCACCGTGATCGTGTTGATATCGGTATGTCGTACGGGCAGGTACATGATATGGTTGAAACTGTGGGTGACTTGATCGCCATACGTCTTTTTAATGGGGACCACCCGTAACAGAGGTGTGTTGATATCGCCCACGATGTGGTTGTCCACCACGTCCGAGTAGACGTAGAGTCCGTACATACCCGACTTCATATCCATCGGCATCTCGCCATGGTGTTGGGAGGGACCAGCGAACGTCTGTAGATCGAAACCCAGCATTTGCTGTAGTGTAGGACTGAGTTTCACATTCACGGTATTGGTGACGGTAAGCTGTGCCTTGTCGTTGTGTACGTTGACATCGAAGAACACGTTTCTCTTGAAGCGCAAGGCTATGCGGCGTGCTGCAATATCCGTCACCCCCCGTACCGCCTCATCATGCATCAGTCTTGACAGCCCACCCATGAACTCTTTGGGGGTATCGTATTGGCCTTCGGGCAGGGTGAGCCGGGTGTTTTCGCCTGCGTAGGTGACCTCGTACCACACTTCATTGGCTCGCACGTTGTACCACGAGTAAGGGTATTGGATATCCACGAGGGCACATTCCCACCGGCCAGGTAAATGTAACGGTTGCGGTAACTGGGTGACGTACTTGGCCACGGTGTTGTCAGGAAACACATCCAGCGAACTGTTACTGGGTAGGGTCAGGTAAAACATGGCGACTGAGCTGTCCTGCTGCTGCTGTTGGTTTTAATAGGTCTTCCAGGCCTTGGGCGGTTGTGTGCGGCGTCGTGTTCGTCGCGGTGACTTGCTACGTGTCACGGCTCTGGAGATGTGGGGTGTCTTGATCAAGGGTGCTTTTTTATAGGCGCGAAAAGAAAGTGCCCGTTGTGGTGGTGTTTTGGGGGGTGACTCCGGTTCCCATTCGGCTTCCCAAGAAGGTAGTGGGCCACTCGGTGATAGCTGGGTTTGCTGCATAAAGGCCCAGCGGTGGGGGTTCCCCACCAATTCCTGTGGTACATGCATCTTTCAAGCCTTGAGCGAAGACCTCCCATCCTCGAGGATCGGTGTGCGATCTGCGTTGACGCATCAGATCATTCACTAAATCCGTCATGTGGGTGCCGGGGACCACCTGATTCTGTACCAGGAGTTCGCCTTTATCATTCCAAGTCATGTTAGGATTCTGTTTCATCCGTTGTAATACCAGGCCAGCTTGTTTCTTGAACGAGGCAGGTACACTCTTCAGCACTTCGTCTTCCACCCACTGTGGGGCTGTGGAGGCTACCTCACCCGACTGTTGGAGCGGTGCTGAGGTCAGCGGTCTGTCACGTGGTGGTGGTGGTGGTGGTGGTGGTGCTGCTGCTGTTGCTGGGGTAGACAGGGTTTTGTATTGGTCCATGAACGTCATGTACCGTTGAAGCGTCTCATTGTACCGTTGTACTTTCTCACTGTCGCTTAACCCCGGTCTCTGTAAGATCTGTTGCATCTCTCCATCGTGGCTGTTTATGGTCTTCACCGTAGGTGGGACAGGGTAGGGTGATTGGAGGTTTTGCAGGAACCGTGGTTCGACGAGGACCATTTTTTTCGTGTGGTTCATTGTCGGCCGAAGAGTCCACCCAATACTGGACCCAACACGGAAGCGGCCAACAGTGCTAAGATGGCCCCGAGAAAGCCGCCTTTCTGTAACACCTTTTTCTTTTGTGTTTGAGGGACCCGCTTATGGACTAGGGTTCGGAGACCTGTCTTATGCTTGGCCAACTTGGTCTTCTGAGCCGGAGTCAGTGGTACGTTGCCTTTTAACAGGTTGTACCCGATCTCGCACAGACAGCGTACAAGGTCAGGGTCCGCACCGCGTACAATGGTTCGGACTAACTCGGGTGGGGCCGTCTTCAATACACGGAGCGTGGGAGCGTGCTTCCGTACTCGCGCAGACATCCTGTACAACTAATGCTAGAACCCACAACGCTGCCCTTTTTATCCACCTCACAGACAAAGTCAACCCTGCTGTGGTATTCATTCTTTTTATTATTCCCTATCATCAAACACACAAACCCCAGCTGGGGGCGCCACTGTGGGTGTGTTTACATTATTTTTGCATGTACACGTGGTGGGTCTCTCCGGGAAAGATGCCGGTCCGTAGTCGAAGGTGGTCGGGGGTGGCTTGCTTGAGGGCGAAGAGCATATACCCGTGCTGAGGGGTTGTGGCATCTTTAAAGGCTTCCAACGCAAACGGTGTGCGGCCGGGATACATCTGTCTCGCCAGGTGCAGCAGTTGAGTGGTATCTCTCGGGTTTTTGAAGACCACCAGGTAGTGGGCATTTAAGCTGATATTCCGATGTTCTTTGTTTTTACTGAATAGATTCTGCACAATGTAGATGATGCTGAGCCGTCGATGATGGCTGCCTTTGGTAAAGAGTTGGGTGACCCGTGCATCCGTCTCCGCCATGAGATCATCCAGAACCACCAAGGTGTCGGGTTCCAAATCGGCCAGGTTGGGTAGGCCTTCCACGAACGTGATGTGGGGCATTGTTGCATACGCTTCCTGCCATTCTCCGTAACACCACACGACTCGGGCAATGGGTGGAGTGATCATGCTGTCGGCGTGTTGAAGGAGCTTCCTGACGAAGTGCGTTTTGCCCGAGCCCGTCGGTCCTGCGATGACGCAAGTGAAGGGATGCTGCCACCGAGGGTCCATGGTTCGAGGTCTATCCGTTGTCGTGGTAACCCGCTCTTGTAAATTTCGTACGAGTGAACTGGAGTGGTGGCGGGTACAACGTCGGTCGTCGTTGTCTGTTCACGTTCAGAGATGGTGCTGGGGGTGGGTACAACGTGGGTGGTCGTCGTCGTTGTCGGTTCACTGTGAGGGATGAAATCCGGTAGGTGTTCAGACGTAGTAGGTGTACTTGGTGTAAGTGTAGAGCTCGACGTGGCTTGTACTCGGGGTGTGGTGGTGGTGGTGGTGGTGGTGACTGGGCTCGATACGACTGGTGCTCTCTGTAGACCCGTTTCACTGATGGGTGGTGTTCTCAGTTGGTTAAGTAACGTACTGACATAGGCTATGTCGTAAAACACACCTCCGTACAACACACTCAGCAGGGTTAGCAATAGCACCCCAAAGACCACTTGCGCTTTGCGCGTTTTGCGAGACGTTGTCTTCGGAGGCAGCTGCTGTTGGTCCATAGCACTAGGGTCGGACGTGGAATGAAGGAGGACGGCAGTGGTGTCTGGCTTTATAGTCTTTTCACCTGGTTGGCCGCGACCCAGGAATTGAAGGAACTGGGCCAGCCTTGCCATTTTACGAAATGAAACAGTTTGCCACGTCGACGTTCCGTTTTCAAAATCTGCTCCACCGTGTAGTAGTCTTGCTGTGTTTTTACAACAGGCTGTAATTCCGTGTCGTAAAACGTCCCCAGCAACGTTTCCCCTTGGAGATCTTCCAGTTCATAGACTCGCCGCTGTCGGAGTAGGCGCCGTTTAATCAGGAAGTGCTCATCGCTCCAGTTGGGCAAGTAACTTTTCTCGAACTTGCCCTTGACTTTACTGATCCGTACAGGGTCCCCGACCTTGTACACCGCCTTCGTCGTTCGCTGCGATGGCCTGGGGTACAAGACACGCCGGACTTGGGCTTCATTGCGTTGGGTCACGGTAATGGGGGCTCTCTCTATACTTCGATGATAGGCTCGATTGTAACCCCTCACCAGTTTCGGGAGAACATCGATGTACCGCCTTGTATTCTTATAGGTGAAATATTTATACATGCGGTCTTTGAATGTCCTGTTGAACCTCTCCACCACGGAAGCCTTGGTCTCGTTGTCCGTATGGAAGAAAAACACCTTCTGTTTCTTGAGAAAGGCTTGGAACGGCCTGTTGAGGAATTCCGTGCCTTCGTCGGTTTGCAAATACAAAGGTTTGCGCCCGGTCTTGAAGATGTCTGTGAACGCCGCTATGAGATTTGCCCCCGTTTTCGTCCGGATGGGTACCACCCACGCATACTTGGATAGGATATCGATGCACGTCAAGATATACCGATTCTCATCGTTGTGTTTGGCAAAGGCGCTCATATCCACCAAATCCGCTTGCCACTGGGCATCTATTCCTCCCACGATGACCCGGTTCCGTAGAAAATGGCGACGGACAGATCGATGTAAGGTATAGGTGTCTTGTCTTCTTAACCAATCTCGGACTTGGGCACGTTGTACCCCCTGGGGTTTGGCCGCTCGATAGAGAGCCGACAATGCACTATAGGCTGCCGGACTGTCGGGACTGTAGTATAAGTTATCCAACACCTTCTCCCAGCGCTTCATGGTGACAAAATGATGATGGACCCTGGCTCTATCGTTTATTTATAACGGGTATATCTTGGGCCTGAGTTTCTTTCTGATTTTCTTCGTGGACTTCCACAGTGGCCATGGTCAATGACCAGTCCAACTCGTCTGATGACCGCTTGATAAGCACTTCATCCACATCCACCACGGCATCTTCCAATGCAGACCATAGATCAGGGTGAAGGGTAAAATGCACTGTACCTCCATCTAGCCGAGCCAATTGAGCAAAGAAAGGGCCGCGTCGGATGTACACATCGTGACACAAGTGGATGAGGTCGCCGTCCAGTTCACCAGACAACACCCGTTTGAATTTGGTCCAGCCCTCCCGGGACAGACGAAGGTAGTGGGCCACTCGGTGATAGCTGGGTTTGCTGCATAAAGGCCCAGCGGTGGGGGTTCCCCACCAATTCCTGTGGTACATGCATGTCTTTCAAGCCTTGAGCGAAGACCTCCCATCCTCGAGGATCGGTGTGCGATCTGCGTTGACGCATCAGATCATTCACTAAATCCGTCATGTGGGTGCCGGGGACCACCTGATTCTGTACCAGGAGTTCGCCTTTATCATTCCAAGTCATGTTAGGATTCTGTTTCATCCGTCTTGGGCGCATTCTGTACATATAGTATTTTCTCCATCCACTTTTTTTTCATTAGGTTCATCTAGTGCGTGTTCGATAGCATGAGCCCATGCCAATTGGTGGGGTGATCGATCGTCGGGTATAAATAACTGGTCCACCAGAGGGCCTATTTTCTCCAAGGCTGACCACAGAGAGGGAGTTAGGAGGAAACTTCGAGCCGGCTCTTGGTAGCGTCCCACCCGTGGGTAGAGCGCAGTATGGTATACGTAGTTGGCCTTGTCTAGGTGGATCAGGTGTCCGTCTAACTCTCCGCTCAACACCCGTTTAAACTTAGTCCAGCCATCACGCTCTAGTGTCACCCTATCCGATAGAGTCTCAGCGTGCTCAAAGCAAATATTTCCACAATCTTCGACCAGGGTCACTTTAGCATCATACACGTATAACTTCACATTGGTTGTAAGCGTCAGGATGGCTTGGAGTGATGACATGCTTCCTCTCAATGTCGAACGGAGAATGATACCCACTCTGTCTCTTCCCTCGTATTTATAGTGTCAATACCACAGCGCCAGGGTCAATAAGGCACAGACTAGTATGAGGCCAACCAGCCGGCACTGGTTCCGGCGTGAGCGCTCCTGGTCCATAGCGCGAGCATCAAGGATGGCTGTCATAGTCCAGTAGTGGTGAGTGATGGCACGCCTCTCCATCGAGTGCACTCTGTGGAGGACCGCTTCTGTGATCTCGTTCAGGATCTGGCTTCGTCCCTCGTTGTCGTCGCCATCTCCAAACATGGACCGGACCACTGCTCGGTAGCCCGTGAATGAATTCACCACGGTGGCATACTGTAAAATGCGAGTCGCATGGGGCTGGATCTCCGCCATGGCTCATCAGGTAAGTCAGATCTTGAACTGATCACGTGACCTCCCCGTGATGACAAATACCCAGAACCAAGTGAGTACATGCATCCCATAGTCCCAGGTCACGCCCGATTCACGCAGACCGGAAGTGACGTCATACACCTGCGCACAACCGTGATGGAAAAAACCCAGAACTAAGTCAGTACATGCATTCCATACAGGCAGAATGCAGGCAGGCAGGCAGGGAGGCAGGCAGGCAGGCAAGCAGACAGGTCAGGTAAGTCAGATTGAAATACACCCCTACCCTAAAAATCGCCACTCCTTTTATACGTTTTTCTATCCACCTCCCACCACACGACACAAAAACTGGCCGCCATCTTGTACCCACACTCACACACGACACAAAAACTGGCCGCCATCTTGGACCCACACCAAAAAGGACACAAAAACTGGCCGCCATTTTGAACCCACAGTGTCAATGAGTGCACTAACGACACAAATCCACACACGACACAAAAACTGGCCGCCATCTTGGACCCACACCATCTTCGTCCACCTCCTATCACACACGACACAAAAACTGGCCGCCATTTTGAACCCACACCAAAAAGGACACAAAAACTGGCCGCCATTTTGAACCCACAGTGTCAATGAGTGCACTAACGACACAAATCCACACACGACACAAAAACTGGCCGCCATCTTGCACCCACACCATCTGGGTCACACCTCCTACCACACACGACACAAAAACTGGCCGCCATCTTGGACCCACACCATCTTCGTCCACCTCCTATCACACACGACACAAAAACTGGCCGCCATTTTGAACCCACAGTGTCAATGAGTGCACTAACGACACAAATCCACACACGACACAAAAACTGGCCGCCATCTTGGACCCACACCATCTTCGTCCACCTCCTATCACACACGACACAAAAACTGGCCGCCATTTTGAACCCACACCAAAAAGGACACAAAAACTGGCCGCCATTTTGAACCCACAGTGTCAATGAGTGCACTAACGACACAAATCCACACACGACACAAAAACTGGCCGCCATCTTGGACCCACACCATCTTCGTCCACCTCCTATCACACACGACACAAAAACTGGCCGCCATCTTGAACCCACACCAAAAAGGACACAAAAACTGGCCGCCATTTTGAACCCACAGTGTCAATGAGTGCACTAACGACACAAATCCACACACGACACAAAAACTGGCCGCCATCTTGGACCCACACCATCTTCGTCCACCTCCTATCACACACGACACAAAAACTGGCCGCCATTTTGAACCCACACCAAAAAGGACACAAAAACTGGCCGCCATTTTAAACCCACAGTGTCAATGAGTGCACTAACGACACAAATCCACACACGACACAAAAACTGGCCGCCATCTTGGACCCACACCATCTTCGTCCACCTCCTATCACACACGACACAAAAACTGGCCGCCATTTTGAACCCACGCCAAAAAGGACACAAAAACTGGCCGCCATCTTGGACCCACACCATCTTCGTCCACCTCCTATCACACACGACACAAAAACTGGCCGACATCTTGGACCCACACCATCTTCGTCCACCTCCTATCACACACGACACAAAAACTGGCCGCCATTTTGAACCCACACCAAAAAGGACACAAAAACTGGCCGCCATCTTGGACCCACACCATCTTCGTCCACCTCCTATCACACACGACACAAAAACTGGCCGCCATCTTGGACCCACACCAAAAAGGACACAAAAACTGGCCGCCATTTTGAACCCACAGTGTCAATGAGTGCACTAACGACACAAATCGACACACGACACAAAAACTGGCCGCCATCTTGGACCCACACCATCTTCCTCCACCTCCTATCACACACGACACAAAAACTGGCCGCCATTTTGAACCCACCCCACTCACACATCACTCATAGGCCACGCCTCCTCATCATGGGTCACACCCCCCAATACCCCCCCCAATACCCCCCATCAGCCAATCAGAATCACGCTTACATACCACCAATTGTGACGTCAGAGTTACATCCGGGGGGGATGGCGTTAAATCCGCATTTTTTTTTGCTGGTGACGAAAAATGGACCCCCCCGATCGAGCGTTTTTTGAGGGTTCCCGATTGCGATTTAACATGGACCAACAGATGGCGAATTTTCCCGGTGCCCAAAAATGGGACCTCGAAATGCTCGCTATATACTACTTAGGATGACCTCGTGAAGAGAGAAATATGTACTGGAATTGATCGATGTATCTAAATTCTATTAATCTTAACAGAATATCATCACGGTTTCTAGATAATAAAATATTGATTCGATGAATCAAGATAAAATATAGGAGATGACTTTTGCATATACCGTACACTTGTTGTACTCTACCCGCACAGTGAAACGGGCCAGGCGATTGACCTTGACCTGCCGTCAGCTAGGTCTTTCAACACAGAAACCCAGTTCTTAAGCATGTAAAATCATCGACATGCGAGATGGGGAGCGTTATTGTCCTTCGCCACGAAAATGCCAGCCGTCCGTCCGTTCTTCCATCCGCTCGTCCGTTCCACATCTTGTGAACGTAGTATCTCGAGAACAGTTCGTCCAATTGACTTCAAACTTGAGAAGGTGCTTCACATCAGTTAGACGGCCATTTTGTATTAATTTTCATTGAGGTAGTATGTAATTCAAGATGGCTGTCATTGACCATCTTGGATTCCGTCCATCCTGCATCTTTGCTTCACATCAGTTACACGGCCATTGGTATTGATTTTTATTCAGGTAGCATGTAATCCAAGATGGCTGCAATTGACCATCTTGGTTGGATTCCGTCTGTCGTGTATCTTTTGAACGCGGTATCTTGAGAACAACTTGTCCAATTGAATTCAAACTTGAGAAATTGTTTCACATCAGCAGACGGCCATTGGTGTTGATTGGAGTAGTATGTAATCCAATATGACTGACATTGGCCGTCTTAGATTTCACTCACCCCTATTGTATCCATCTGTGTTGTGAACGCAACATCTTGAGATCTATACCCCCCATCGATTTATAAGCTTCATCGTCCAAAATTCCAAAAACAACTGCAGACTTCCATTCCAGTGTTACACTATCCATCACTGCTTCCCAAACCTCCTCAACTTGCCTCAACAATTCCAGATAAATGTCCCTTTCCACATACACATATCCACTTTCCGAGTTACATTTAAGGAGATATTTGAAGCATAAATGCTGTATGTTCTCAAACAGGCTACTTGGCGGAGGATCTTCTCAGCTTGTTTTGAGATTTGGTTTAATCAAATGCAACAACAGCTTTTGGATACGGTTCTAAAGACTCATGGTGGAGTATGCTAGAAGTTTATATTAAATTCACAAACTTCATGTGATTTTGCAAATAGATTTTCGAAGATATATTTAATAACTGACCGTACTGAAGTGGAAAGAAGTGTTTATATAAAAATAAGGCTGATTATGTTTTCTGTTTGATTTAGTCTTTCGTCAAGAAGTGTTCTGATGACGAGCAGAGACGTGTCGATGATTTCCTCTCTGATAGACCTTTTCCTGTGGCCATGTACATGATAAAAGTCAAGAGATTTTGGAACCCAGAAACGGACAATACAGAACGAACGACAGCTGACAGAGTTCATACTTGTGAAAAGCCATACAAATGTTCGCTCTGTCTAAATAGCTTTTCACAGAAAGGAGAAATAAGAAATCATGAAATAACACACACTGGTGAAAAACCATACAAATGCTCACTCTGTCCACAAGGTTGTTCAGGTAAAGTAAACCGAGAGGATCACGAAAGAACACATAATGCTGAAAAGCCATACAAATGCTCACTCTGTCCATATAGCTGTTCACAAAACTAAACCTAAGGAAACATGAAAGGACACATACTGGTGAAAAGCCATACAAATGATCACTCTGTCCATATAGCTGTTCACAAAAAGTAAACCTAAAGAAACATGGAAGGAAACATACTGGTGAAAAGCCATATAAATGCTCACTCTGTCCATATAGCTCTTCACAGAAAGGGAACCTAAAGGAACATGAAAGGACACACACTGGTGGTAAGCCATACAAATGCTCACTCTGTCCATATAGCTGTTCACAGAAAAGGAAACTGAATGAACACCAAAGGACACATACTCGTGAAAAGCCTTATAAATGCTCACTCTGTCCATATAGCTGTTCAAAGAAAGGGAACCTAAACAGACATGAAAGGATACATACTGGTGAAAAACCATATAAATGCTCACTGTGTCCATATAGCTGTGCAGATAATGGGAACCTGAAGGCTCATGAAAGAACACATACTGGTGAGAAGCCATACAAATGCTCACTCTGTCCATATAGCTGTTCACAGAAAGGGACCCTAAAGGTACATAAAATGACACACACTGGTGATAAGCCATACAAATGCTCACTCTGTCCATATAGATGTTCACAGAAAAGGAAACTGAAGGAACACGAAAGGACACATACTGGTGAGAAGCCATTTAAATGCTCATTCTGTCCATATAGCTGTTCACATAACGGGACCCTAAAGGTACATGAAAGGACACACACTGGTGATAAGCCATACAAATGTTCACTCTGTCCATATAGCTGTACACAGAAAGGGAACCTGAAAAATCATGGATGGAAACATATTGTGAATGGCCATACAAATGTTCACTCTGTCCATACAGCTGTTCACAAAAACTAAACCTAAGGAAACATGAAAGGACACATACTGGTGAAAAGCCATACAAATGCTCACTCTGTCCATATAGCTGTTCACAAAAAGTAAACATAAAGAAACATGGAAGGAAACATACTGGTGAAAAGCCATATAAATGCTCACTCTGTCCATATAGCTCTTCACAGAAAGGGAACCTAAAGGAACATGAAAGGACACACACTGGTGGTAAGCCATACAAATGCTCACTCTGTCCATATAGCTGTTCACAGAAAAGGAAACTGAATGAACACCAAAGGACACATACTCGTGAAAAGCCTTATAAATGCTCGATCTGTCCATATAGCTGTTCAAAGAAAGGGAACCTAAACAGACATGAAAGGATACATACTGGTGAAAAACCATATAAATGCTCACTGTGTCCATATAGCTGTGCAGATAATGGGAACCTGAAGGCTCATGAAAGAACACATACTGGTGAGAAGCCATACAAATGCTCACTCTGTCCATATAGCTGTTCACAGAAAGGGACCCTAAAGGTACATAAAATGACACACACTGGTGATAAGCCATACAAATGCTCACTCTGTCCATATAGATGTTCACAGAAAAGGAAACTGAAGGAACACGAAAGGACACATACTGGTGAGAAGCCATTTAAATGCTCATTCTGTCCATATAGCTGTTCACATAACGGGACCCTAAAGGTACATGAAAGGACACACACTGGTGATAAGCCATACAAATGTTCACTCTGTCCATATAGCTGTTCACAGAAAGGGAACCTGAAAAATCATGGATGGAAACATATTGTGAATGGCCATACAAATGTTCACTCTGTCCATATAGCTGTTCACAAAAATTAAACGTAAAGAAACATGAAAGAACACATACTGGTGAAAAGCCATATAAATGCTCACTCTGTCCATGTAGCTGTTCACAGAAAGGGTGTCTGAAGGATCATGAAATGACACATACTGGTGAAAAGCCATATAGATGCTGACTCTGTTCATATAGCTGTTCACAGAAAGGGAGCTTGAAGAATTGTGGAAGGACACATACTGATGAAAAGCCATATAAATTCTCACACTGTCCATATAGCTGTTCACAGAAAGGGAGCCTGAAGGATCATGAAAGGACACATACTTGTGCAAAGCCATATAAATGCTCACTCTGTCCATATAGCTGTTCACGGAAATGGAGCCTGAAGAATTATGGAAGGACACATACTAGTGAAAAGCCATAAAGTGCTCACTCTGTCCATATAGCTGTTCACAGAAATGGAACCTAAAGGTATATGAAAGGACACATACTGGTGAAAAGCCATAAAATGCTCACTGTCCATATGTTCACACAAATGGAACTCAAAGAAACGTGAAAGAAACCACACTGATGAAAAACCATATAAGTGTTGATTCTGCCCATATTATAGCTGTTCACAGAAATGGAACCATAATAAGACATGAAAACCATAAACATGCTTCATGTAGCTGTTCGAAGATAAGACGCCTACAGGAACACAAAATAACGCTTAATAATGAAAAGCCATAGAAATGAGGCTTGCATAGTGCGCGTTCTGGCTTTCTCATATTCATTTTATTATGGATTGTTTAACAACGAAATATTCTGGTTCGAGATGATATGTAAAAAAATGCATGCTGAAATACATACGAAAATGCCAAAAATTGAGGTAAAGTCCAATGTTCAATGTCAAACACGGTAATATTAGTTACATATGTGTACGGAGCAGACTTTCACTATCAACATGTGGACCTAAAGGGAACATGCAACAATATTACGCACATTTTACGGTATCTACCAGTGGACATTTTAGAGAAGCACTAGAGCGTACATGTATTTGAGAGATTGAGGGGCTATATTGTATCCAAATAGGTCATGTTTGCTGTTAGAAAATTTCGCTGTTTGCTGTTTTCATGATGGTGTTAGAAAATTTAGTCTTATTGGTCTCAGAGAAACGTGGCATCATTCTAATTTTAATGTTGACATTCCTGGTTATAATTTTAATACACCTGATATTTCTGACCAATGGGTGGTATTGGTATTTTGTATAAAAGTTCTCTTGATGTTCATGTTGTTCATATTTCTGATCTTATGATATGGGTGAGAATTGAATCAAACTGTATTAACACTGAACACGATTTGTATGTAGGCATTGTTTATTTCCGACCTGACAGCTCTCCATACTGGAAACATTACACTGGTCCTGATCCTTTTGAGGAACTGGATGCTATACTATGTAAATATGGCACTAAGGGCCACATTATGGTGGGGGTGACTTTAACTC
The DNA here is from genome assembly GCA_036873755.1 of Hanleya hanleyi. Lineage (NCBI taxonomy): Eukaryota > Metazoa > Mollusca > Polyplacophora > Lepidopleurida > Hanleyidae > Hanleya > Hanleya hanleyi. The sequence continues at coordinate 56,737 of JAVTVY010002457.1, forward strand.
TTGAACCGGAACTCGGAGCGAGTTAATATCTTCACAAATGTCCCAACACGTCCCAGACCTACCCGAGGACACCTATAACTATGTACATACAACGCGTATATCGCAAGATCCAATATTAAATACATTTGGCCGAAAACTTATCGAACTCCTTACTAACAACAAACTCATAATATTTAATGGCAGAATAGTCGGTGATGAACTGGGAAAGTTTACTTGCCATACTGGGCAGGGAAGAAGCGCAAATGACTACGTGATTGTCTCGGAACTGTTCCTGTCTTACATAAAATATTTCCATGTATGCCCTTTGTTGTATCTGTCCGACCATTGCCAACTATTTTGTCTATCAAAGCTCAAGATAATGCCTGTTAACAAGCTTACATCCACAACTAACATTACATTTAACAAAATCAAACTGAAACGTAAATGGAACAAAAACAGTCCAGATAAAATTCAACATGAACTTCGAAGCGAGGAGATAAAACAACTACTTAACAACTTTATCATGCTACCGTATGCTCTTACAGATGCTGGGGCTACTCAGTGCTTACACGATTTGACTGATATAATTCAATTGCTTAATGCCAAGGCAACAACACAGGTTAAAATTAACAAAGCCACAAATGGTACAACGGCAGCTGTAAGTCGGCTAAATATAAAATGAAAGGTGTTTACAAACTGTATAATGATAAACAGACTGACGACCATATAGTAGCCTAATACACGCTTAAAACTAAAGTGTTGAAACGTACTCGTAAAGTGTTGAAATAACTCTTTAAGTGTGTCCACAGGGACTGTTCTTTAGTGTTATTTCAACACTTTACGAGTAAGTTCAACACTTTAGTTTTAAGCGTGAATAGATAAACTACAAGATGCTAAAGAACATGATGCATCTTGCTACTGGAACCTCTTAAAAGAACTCGGGGGAACGCAAAAACAAATAGACGGGATACCGATTGACAATCAAGCAATCGCTAGCCATTTTACCCAGCTTCTAGGCAAACCACAGGAGAACACGATGAACGCTAATCTTCCAGATAATCCGTCAGCGGAATATGATAACAATTTAGACACTCCAATTACAGCCATCGAAATTCAAAATTCTCTTGCTGAACTAGGTAATAACAAATGCCCCGGTGAGGATGAAGTAAGTAATGAGCTGCTGAAATGTGTACTGCCTAGTGCCATTGATTACACTGTGCATCTTTTTAATGTTTTAATATCATTTCGGACACTGGTTACTTTCCTACCCAGTGGCGTACTTCTACCAGTATTCCATTACACAAAAAAGGAGATCGATCCAACCCTGAAAATTATAGAGGCATTGCTATTGGAAACGCATTAGGTAAACTTTTCACCTAGATATTGCAAAAACGTATTTCTGAACATATAGAAGATACTGGTCAAATAAGTCCAAATCAAACTGGTTTTAGACCCGGTTATCGTTCGACAGACCACATATTCACCTTGAGAACAGCTATCGATAAATATAGTCATTCTAAGAAACCGCTCTACTCCTGCTTCGTCGATTTTCGCAAAGCATTCGACTCCGTTGACAGAAGTCTCTTATTTAATAAATTAAAAAAAAAAAGGGATTACTGGTAAAATATTTCGACTCATTGCAACACTATACAGTGACTTATCATATCTATTAAAATTTAATGATGTCATATCCTCATGAAGTGGGGGTCCGACAGGGTTGCTGTCGTTCACCAACACTCTTTAGCATTTTCATAGACGACATCATACAACTTTTTGACGATGGATGTATGCATATTAACATAAATGTTCAAATGATATCGCTTCTTCTTGCTGATGACCTCCTGTTACTGTCTGAATCGCAGGCAGGACTGCAGAGTTGCCTTGACAAACTTCAAGACTATTTCGACGATAACAAAATGTCTGTCAATATGGATGAAAACAAAAGTGGTTGTTTTTGAAAAAGGCCCACAAAATACTAACCAGAAGTGGAATATTGGTACTACTAACATTAGTCAAGCAAACGAATATCAGTATTTAGGAGTTGTGTTTTCCAGAACGGGACACTTTCGGCAAAATATGGAACATTTGAGTCGGAAAGCATCACGTGCTTCGTATGCGTTGATTAATAATTTAACTAATAAACACGTACCCATAAAAACAGAATGCCATTTATACCAAACTCTAGTTAACCTGTACTATTGTACGCCTCTGAGGTCTGGAGGGTTGACGCCCTGCAGTACAGAAATATTGACACCATACCATTTGAGAAAGTTCAAAACAGATTTCATAAGAGGTTGCTTCAGGTCAACAGAGGAACACACAATTGGGGGTGTTCGAGCTGAGCTGGGCCTATAAACCCTCTATTTTACGATGTCGCTCTAAGGTCCGTGAAATACCTAAACTGCAACATTCATTATTCCTCACTTAAAACATCATTAGATACATATGTAAATTCATGGTTTGATCTATCGCCCCGTGACCATACGCAATCAAATGGATCCAGGAGTAAGTTGAGAATTTACGGAATGTTCAAATCCAATATTGAGTTTGAACCCTACCTATCATTGTGTAGACAATCTCTAGTTCGACCGGGAGGGGGTTGCCCCAGGAAAATTTTGGAATTTTAGACTTGATTTAACGCACTTTGGCGCTTTTGAGAACTTTGAAGGGGACAGCATATCTCGCAATAAAACCGACTCATAAGAGCTAAAAAAAAAAAAAAAAAAAAAAAAAAAAATATGAACAAAACAATCGGCGTTCTTCAATGAAATTTCGTCGATGATATTTGTCAGCTATACCCACCCACCCAAATGAAAAGAAAGTTGTCGTGCTTTATGAACACAAACTATTGATGGACATTGTGCTGTTCGTTGATTAGACCGAACGAACGTGAAATGTAAACACGGTCGATACTTGGATGTGATCGGGGGACGGAGGTACTCCCGCCGAAAATTTGGGAATTTTAGACAGTTCCCCACACATATCTGACCCATTTCAAGGCACGTCAGTTACAATTATTGGGGGGGGGGACGAAGTGACCATTGTCTCCCCCCCCCCCCCTCTTTTCATTTTCGGGCCCTCCCCCCGGAAATACCCATCGAGTTAAGAGTGGATTTACAGATAAACAACAACACGGAATGGATGACGAAAGGTAAGGTCCAAAAGAATTAATATCCTTGGCATCCGTGTCCACTCCAATTGTGGGGTCTAATTTTCGTTTCGGCAACTGTTTAGCGCGCGGCTATATCCGTTGCGGCGAGTAGAATCAAATTTGTGAAGATTGTTCGGTCAAAGGAATTATTGGAATACGTATTGAGGGGTTGAACACCTCCAACCGCCAAATTTCTCAAGTTTAAGAGAAGAAACAGCATTTGGGGATATAGCGACTCGTGATTTTCTTTATTTAGCACCAGGGACACATCGGTGGATTTACAGGTAAAGAAGAAGAACAACAACAACAACAACAAAGTTTGTGGAGTCTAGATTGAGGCAGACCTCACTTTCCTCTCAACGCATATTTCAGAGTGTTAACTACGAGAATTAGCATTAGCTTCCCTGAAAACATCGGCTCGGGGAAGTTTAATTTACTTTGTATTGATTAATTGTTGTTATGGCCCGTAAATCAATTCAATTGTATAGACCATTTCAAACCGAATAAATCCGAAGGTAAAATTGTATTGACGGAAGCTCACGAGTTCAGAGATCGTCTGACCAATGGAATGCTCGGATTCTGGAAGCAAAATAACTCGGATGATTCTGAAGTCTTTCGGCAAAATGGGGAATCTTGTTCCCATTGTTTACCATTTATTACCTCCACACTGAAGAGCTCTTACGAGTGGACAACTGAAGTTATGGAGGTGCACATAGTAAATTTTGGTGTATTTGATATAAGAGTGGGAATAATGTAGCCTCTACGCAATGGTAGTTTCCTTTATCCCATTACAAAACAACGAATTATTGTATTATACTGGCTAGTAGGTGTGAAGGTAAAATCGTCAAATAGCAGGAAGAGTACCCGTTTTGCACATACACACACGCCATGTTTCCTTCCCAGCGCACCCTCAAAAACACCGCTGCCACAACCTGAAGTGCCTAACGTGAAATAGATCTCTAAACTTAAATCGAAATATATTATAATATGACTGAAACATCGTCTTTTTTTCACAAATCTGGGGTGCACTCGAAGAAAACTAGTTTATTAGGGAAAGGGAGTTATCATTTTAGTGAGTATAATTATTTTGTTGACTTACCGGACAAACCCATTTTGTGGCAGTGAATGATTAATGATGAAAAAATGGCGGTCGATCTGCTTCCAGATTTCGATTGGTTACCAGAGATCACATGGTCTTGCGCCATGTGACTTGTGTCGTCGCTACGCTACACGGAATTTGCCGAGTTCTGTGAAAAGGTCTATTGTATAGAACACCAGAGAGGTCGCATACAAACAAACAAATACGGGACATAATCCATAACTGAACAAAAAGAGGTACCATACATGTATGTACATGTCTTTCTGATAATTATTCAGAAATCAGATCTACCTAATACAAAAAATCGTAATGATATCGTATCCTCCCGTCGAATCGACACATGTAAGTATACTTGTGAAATTTCACGTGTGTGCCGCCAGTACGATCGAGCAGACATTCAAGTTCGCCGGGCAAAACTTCCCAAAGCTATGGACAATTTATACAAACAACTTCATATGTTCATATATAAGTTTAATAGCTGTTCATAGGGAAGATCATGTGTCATTAACACACTCTGTTAGCTTTAATATGAAATAAATAAAATTGAAAGTATGCCAAACATACCGTATACTTTACGATAGACACATTTTAAATTTGATTTTTTACATATCATGTTTCAGTGTGGTATGATATGATATGCGATATTTATCATATTAAATACATGACAGTCATGCCCACAATACAAGCAAACAAATAGAACAAACATGAGAGCCAGTGAGGGACACTCGCTCACATGAATAACAAGAGGACTAAAGCTGTAAAGCCTACTTTATCTTGCAATAGCAATTAATGAGACAATCGAAGGACACTTTCACTTACGTTAACAATATGATAGGACAGAAGAATATACTTTCACTTTACTTACATCAACAATATGGGAGGACTGAAGAATTAATACTATAAGTTATGGCAGTCGATGCACTGGAATTCAGGGTGGCATTGGAAAGCTTTTTTCCCTGTGTTTTCATGAATATACAAAATCCGCAAGGCAAAAGTAATACAAGCATAATTAAGGTTGAATAACATTGCTACTGCATACTCTCTCGATCCACAGGGGTGTCTGTCCGTGTTACACAAGAACTGTTAAATCGATATGCCATCTGGTCAAGTGTGACTTTGGAACAGCCTTGTATTTTATGCAAGTCAGGGTAATTTATCAACCAATCAAAACAATACAATTTCCTCTAAAGTTTCACTTGCATTTACAATAAGGGAGGACTGACAGATACTTCCAATTGCAAAAATATAAGAGGGCTGAAGGATACTTTCACTTGCATTCCTAGCATAGGAATAAAGCAGGATAACAAGAGAGGACTAGAGAATATAGGCTGCTTTTACTTTTAAGAGAGCTTGATGGATTGTTGTACGGATGTCAATCATCGTAATTTGGCTGATGGTTTTATTCTTTTTTCAGACCATGTTCGTTCATATCATCCAAAAATGGTGTTCTTCAACAAATCTTCCATTTTCACGATTTTTTTTTGATAAGCCATGTGTTCAAAGTAAATTCTGGTAAACTAAATGATATCAACCATTTCTGTACCCATCCTCTCTGAAATCAGAGGTACACATGTTAGTTTCGTGCCAGTGAATATATTCTGACCAGAGAAATATGGTGCCATAGCAGTGACATCACCATAGCGGTAGCATATAGACCATCGGTGGTTGTTTGTCTGCTCTGGTACAGCTTTGGTACCATTACGATGAAGATGTAGTCAACACTATGGTACCATACCACGCTGGATACAATGTTTTCACTGGCGGGAAAATTTTAGAAAGGAGATAGAAAATCTGAAAAATCTGGAGTACATTCTGCATGGCAAATCTTTGATAGATAAATTAAATATACCGTACTGATGATAGTCTCTTTAGTGTGAATCTATCTGGTTAAATTCACATTCAATGAAGTCAATCCTTTGTATCCAGCAGTGGTCCAGCAAAGGTTTGAATCACTTTGAACATGTTGAAGATGTTTTAAATGAACAATGAGAGTTTTGTAACATCAACGAAGTAAAGTTAAATTATCTTTAAAAGGCACATTTTTGGATTATTTAAGATTACTTAGGAACATCCTGAATGAATGGAAGACTAAACAATTATGAAAGAGTACTGCCCTCTCCCATATATCCTCTTGTGCTGGCTTCCTTGATGAAATGTTCCAAAGGTTGTTGTAGGGGTCTTCGGGATGGTTTCCACCGGGCTGGTCTCAATCTCTGAACAATAATGAGAGAGAACTTTGTCCAGAGTAGACATTAGGTGGAAATGTAACTATATGATGGCCAACTCTTGTACCCAACACAAGACACCGCTCTATGGAATTTGCAGTTTAAAACTTCTGCACAGATTTCTCCCCAGTAATAGTTTATTGATAATTGAAAATAACACGGTGTCCGTTACGTTCTCTCTGTAAAACTGAAACAGAAAGGCTTGAATTTGTATATTGTGACATCCGATCATTTTGGCAATCAACAGAAATATTACACACAACATACAGAGAGCTATATTATTCTTAATGAAATGACCATTGTTTTTGGGCCCCTATGAGGTTTAAAGCTGTTAGCATTTGAGCCAGGTCGGCCTTACTTGATGGAAAAAATTGCGTGGTAACGTATTCCAAATATCCAACAAGAGTTTTTCTGTGTAGGCTACATCTTACGTTGTGCACCTTACCGCTATGCGATGTATTAATAGAAAACACGATATTCATGAAAATAGACAGAGGAATTATTTATGGACAATGGCTAGCTACTGAATGTTGGATCTGATGCTTAGTATTTAGCTAGTATGTATACGTACAGCCACTGTACTTTACACTATCCAATGGTTCCATATGGTCAGTCGTATTTATATACTCAGAACATAGGGAAAAACAATTTGGACGATAGCGAGATATTGTCTGTCAAATCTGACGCTTATAGGCACCATCATGTAGGTACTGTCGCGTAGTATATATGTACGTTGTTTGGTGACTCAGTCGTATTTATATACTCAGAACATAAGAAGTGTCAACATCTCTAGATGTAGCCCCTGGTACCCTTGGGCAAGGTATCGCGATCAACGACAACATAGCAGTCGATGTCAGCCAATCAGCAAAAGCAACATCCTGCTCATATTGACCAATCAGATCACTTAAGTACCGCGAGCATGGCGACCGTGACAACAGATTCGAAAACACCATAGCTTGTACGATACCCAGTGGCAGATGAACATGAACCTTATCAACAACCATGAACATTAATAAATATAATGGAAACATAGTTTAAAACAAAATCTATTTAAAGAGAAAATAAACCCATTCATCTACCATCAAACGTCCAGCAAGCCAAGCAAATGTAGGAAACACTGAAACTTCAACGGCGGTCCGCGATGTCATTGTATCCGACCTCACCTTCTCAATGAAGGACTTGAATTGGATTGAAACGCACTCATTTCTATAAAATTTCACTGGTCTATCCATTAATATTTCATTGTTATTCGTGCTCGCATTAAATATTTTACATTCGGTATCAGCGAATAGTTTAGCAGCGAAAGTAAAACCCAAACGTATTTCACCATCAGCGCAGTTTTTCTAGGTCACAAATAGAAACCTTGACGTGGTTGAAGGTGGGGTGTCAAGGGACGCTATCGGTGAGAAACATAAATAAGGACATTTCAGGCTAGCTACTGTGTGTCGAATCTAACGCTTCTATGATACCATCATGTAGGCTGGTCCATGTGTGAAAGTTTGTCAGTTACTTACCAAAGGGCGGTGGTTCTCTCCGGCTACTCCGGCTTCCTCCACCAACCAAAGTGACTGTCACCATATGAGTGAAACAAACTTAAGCCAAATTCCCTCCCTCCATCATTGTCTCGTATTATGTGTACCAAGTTTGGCCGTTTTAAACCACTTACAAGGGCAGAACACAAAGAAAAACAATTTGGACAATGGCTAGGTACTGAATGTCTAATCTGACGTTGATGTGGTACCATCATGTGGGTATTGTCACGTAGCATTTGTTTTCCAAGTTTGGTGGCTCAGTCGTATTTATATTCTCAGAACATAGGAAAAAAACAATTTGGACGATGGCTAGCTACTGATTGTCGAATCTGACGTTTATGTGGTACCATCATGTGGGTATTGTCACGTAGCATTTGTTTTCCAAGTTTGGTGGCTCAGTCGTATTTATATACTCAGAACATAGAAAAAAACAATTTGGACGATGGCTAGCTACTGATTGTCTAATCTGACGTTTATGTGGTACCATCATGTGGGTATTGTCACAGCATTTGTTTTCTAAGTTTGGTGGCTCAGTCGTATTTATATACTCAGAACATAGGAAAAAACTATTTGGACGATAGCTAGTTACTGAATGGCGAATCTGACGCTTACAGGGCACCATCCTGTAGGTGTAGTATATGGGTCACTCCATGAAATTGGGGTACCAAAGTGCGACATGCAAACCAATTTTGAAAAGATGTCAAAGTCTGGCTGCACTAAGTCCGGGATAATATTGAAATACAGAGATTCGGAAAACATAAGAAAATTAAAATAATGAAAATGCGCGTGTAATGAGGACACCAAACTATATGCAAAATTCACCACATAATACGTTAATTTAAGTGTCAAATAGAATAAAAACATGATCAAACTGTTAGAATATTTAATCCTATTCTTAGTCAGCATATTTAGTGGCAATTGACTGCCTCAATCCAATCAAGTGTTGCGTGTAACATGGACACCAAAAATGGCTTCGTGTCCTTTCGAATACATCATGTGAAATCACCATACTAGGTCATCATCAAACTCTAGACTTTACCATCAAACTGATCATGGTACATGAACATTTTATATGTAAGACTGGTCTTAGTTTCACTTTCTTTCTTCTTGAATCAACATTTGTTTGTCACACATGTAACGAAGTGGCAAACGTAACTGTTCAGGACGCGAAATAGCACAATACTGCTTACCCGCTATTTTTTGCAATTGCCTCATTATATGACACCTATCTAAAGGGGCTCCACCAGCCATGTCACAAACATTGGGTCCCATTGCTGCATATTGTAATTCATGCCAAAAAAAAAAATAAGTAAAATGCAAGCCGAGGGTGGTGCGTGTAACCATATGAAAGAGGACACGAAAGCGAGACATAAAAGTATATTCCAACTACGGCTATTACGGACACATCGAAATCCTGTCATATTTGGATCGATAATAGACAAGATTAGCCCAGATCAAGAATAGTTTTGAATGACCATTGAATGACATTTTCTTGGTGACCGGTAAGAGGTAAGGTAAGTAACAAAAGAGGACGCCAAGCGTTACACGCGCAACCTGGATTTTGAGGCTTTCATGCATCCAGAATCTGCATTTAAGGGTGACTGATATGAAATGAACTAAAATAAATTGAAAGACATGAACCAGATCGATACTTTAAGTTCTTTTATTAGTCAAATTTATCAGCAATTCATGCACACAGTGCAAACAAAAGCATCAATGTTTGCAATGTTTGAAATGTCACATTTTTGGGGTCCGTGAGTGTCCTCATTTGCTGACACCGATGGTCCTCCAAAAGTAATGACCGTAATATAACTAAGATGTTATCTTATGTATATCTACTTGTATCTGGCATTAAATAGGAATAAATGTTTTTAAAATCAGTGTAATATTTTAGAAAATTCACTGGTTTTCTTAGTGGTGATCCCATTTCATGGAATGACCCATATGTGTACCAAGTCTGGTGGCTCAAACACTTTCAAGAGTGTCAGCGGACGCTATCTGTGACAGAGAGACAGACAGACATACGGGCGGGCATTTCATGCCGGTTCTTTTAATAGTATAGACAACTTATTATGCCGATTGTAGATAAAAGGATATAAATAAAAATATATATATAAACAAAGAGTACTTCAGTGTTTCGTTTAGTAGCTCTTAGAATATATTACGCTATTTCAATCCAACACTGAAGTATTAAACAGTGTCACAATGGTCGCACATAAGTTCTTCCTCTAAAGAGCTGTAATCGTCAAAATATTATGTGGCTATATTTCATTGGCTGATTAACGCGGAGTCCAGGTTGTTATAGCGTGCGGTCAATATTTTTATATGGCTACATTTTATTATTGGTTGATTTAAAAAAGAAAGAAAAATATTGTGAAAGAAAAGAACAAAATGTTCGCCTTTTGACAGCACGGAAAATGAAAGAAGAAAAAATGGACAAAGAATTGTTGTGATAGAGGAAGACGAAAAAATTGGTGGACCGCGGAAGAAAAAAGATTTTTTAATTATTATTATTTTTTTATATTTTTTTTTATTCTGAATTATTTTTCATCATACTAGTATCCCTTTTGTGGCTTCAAAGTTTTCGATGACATTATTCTCAGGTAAAATAATCTAGTAGTTGAGATGTGACGTTTAAACTGAATTACCGAATATTTCAGAATTCTCCTTTAAGCCACTAATAAAAGACGATTGTTGTGTTTTTATTTCAGTGGGACTAAATTGTCTGTCATAATTGAGAGGACAATGGAAGACTTATCAGTAAAACTGGAACCTCTTGATCAAGAGACAGGATCATTGGTGCAAGATGATTGGGTAACGTACTGGCATTCTGCAAATGAATCTATGGAAGAGGGAGATGTAACAGTGAAGATAGAACCAACAGCTCAGTGTGCGATGGGAGAACAACAAGGTGGTGTTGAGCATGATCCATGTGGACAATTACCGGTAAGCCGTGAAACACAGTTGTCGATTAGATTAAAACCAGATCTACAAAAGATACTCCCCTTCCTACTTGTCGCTTATGCGGATCTGGCATCAACATTCTCATTTCCATGTTCTGAGTACTGACCAATGTATGTCTAAAACGTCAAGCTTAGGCCACAACTACATGGGAATGATAGGTTGACCTCGTGAAGAGAGAAATATCTGCTGGAATTGATCGATATATCTAAATTCTATTAATCTTAACAGAATATCATCACAGTTTCTAGAGAATAAGATATTGATCCGATGAATCAAGATAAAATATAGAAGATGACTTTTGGATATACCGTACACTTGTTGTACCCTCCCCACAAAGTGAGACGGGCCAGACGTTTAACCTTGATCTGCCGACAGCTAGGTCTTTTAACACAGAAACCCGGTTCTTGTGCCCGAATCTTAAACATGTAAACTCGTCGACATGCGAGACGGGGAAGCGTTATTGTTCTTCGCCACGAAAATGCCAGCCGTCCGTTCTTCCTTCCGTTCTTCCATCCACCCGTCCGTCCCACATTCTGTGAACGCGGCAGGCTTGAGAAAGTGCTTCACATCAGTTAGACGGCCATTTTGTATTGATTTTCATTGAGGTAGTATGTAATTCAAGATGGCTGTCATTGACCATCTTGGATTCCGCTCGTCTTGTCTTGTGAACGCGGTATCTAGAGAACAACTTGTCCAATTGAGTTCAAGCTTGAGAAGTTGTTTCGCATCCGTAGACGGCCATTGGTGTTGATTTTCATTGAAGTAGTATGTAATCCAATATGATTGCCATTGGCCGTCTTAGATTTCTCTCACCCATATTGTACCTATCTGTGTTGTGAATGCGCTATCTTGAGATCTATACCACCCATCGATTTATAAGCTTCACCATCCAAAACTCCATAAACATCTGCAAACTCACATTCCAGTGTTACACTATCCATCACTGCTTCCCAAACCTTCTCAACTTGTCTCAACAATTCCAGACAAATGTCCCATTCCACATACACATATCCGAGTTACATTTAAAGAGATATTTGAAGAATAATTGCTGTATGCGCTCAAACAGGCTACTTGGCGGAGGATTTGCTATCTCCTCAGCTTGTTCTGAGATCTGGTTTTAATCAAGTGCAACAACAGCTTTTGGATACGGTTCTTAAGACTCATGGTGGAGTATGCTGAAGTTTATATTAAATTCACAAACTTCATGTGATTTTGCAAACAGATTTTCGAAGATATATTTAATAACTGACCGTATTGAAGTGGAAAGATGTGTTGATATAAAAATGAGGCTGATTATTTTTTTCTCTTTGATTTAGCCTTTTGTCAAGAAGTGTTCTGATGACGAGCAGACACGTGTCGATGATTCCCTCTCTGATAGACCTTTTCCTGTGGCCATGTACATGATAAAAGTCCAGACGGCAGAGACGACAAAACTGCCCAACGAATCTTTGAGATTTTGGAATCCAGAAACGGACAATATAGGAAGAACGACAGCTGACAGAGTTCATACTTGTGAAGAGCCATGCAAATACTCGTTCTGTCTAAATAGCTGTTCACATAAAGTAAATCTAAAGAAACATGAAAGGACACATGCTGGTGAAAAGCCATACAAATGCTCATTCTGTCCATATAGCTGTTCACGGCGAAACCTGAAGAAACATGAAAGGACACACACTGGTGATAAGCCATACAAATGCTCACTCTGCCTATATAGATGTGCACAGAAAGGGAACCTGAAGGATCATGAAAGAACACATACTGGTGAAAAGCCATATAAGTGCTCATTCTGTTCATATAGCTGTTCACAAAAAGGGAACCTGAAGTATCACGAAAGAACACATACTGGTGAAAAGCCATACAAATGCTCAATCTGTCCATATAGCTGTACACAAAAAGGTACCGTCAAGGAACATGAAAGGACACATACTGGTGAAAAACCATACAAATGCTCACTCTGTCCATATGGCTGTTCACAAAAAGTAAACCTAAAGAAACATGAAAGGACCCATACTGGTGAAAAGCCATATAAGTGCTCACTCTGTCCATATAGCTGTTCACACAAAGAGAGCGTAAAGGAACATGAAAGGACACATACTGGTGAAAAGCCATATAAATGCTCACTCTGTCCATATAGCTGTTCAAAGAAAGGGAACCTAAAGGAACATGAAATGACACATACTGGTGAAAAGCCATATAAATGCTCATTCTGTTCATATAGCTGTACACATAAAGGGAGACTAAAGGAACATGAAAGGACACATACTGGTGAAAAGCCATACAAATGCTCACTCTGTCCATATAGCTGTTCACAGAAAGGACACCTTGTGCGACATGAAAGGGCCCATACCGGTGAAAAGTCATAAAATGCTCACTCTGTCCATATAGCTGTTCACAGAAAGGACACCTTGTGCGACATAAAAGGGCCTATACTGATGAAAAGCCATATAAATGCTCACTCTGTCTATATAGCTGTTCGCGGAAATGGAGCCTGAAGGTTCATGGAAGGACACATACTGGTGCAAAGTCATAAAATGCTCACTCTGTCCATACAGCTGTTCACAGAAAGGATATCTTGGGCGACATGAAAGGACACATACTTGTGCAGAGTCATAAAATGCTCACTCTGTCGATATAGCTCTTCATAGAAAGGACAGCTTGGGCGACATGGAAGGACACATACTGGTGCAAAGTCATAAGATGCTCACTGTCGATATAGCATTTCATAGAAAGGACACATTGGGCGACATGGAAGGACACATACTGGTACAAAGCCATAAAATGCTCACTCTGTCCATAATATAGCTGTTCACACAAATGGAACATAAAGAAACACGAAAGAAACCACACTGATGAAAAATCATTTAAGTGTTGACTCTGTCCATGTTTTAGCTGTTCACAGAAAGGGAACCATAATAAGATACAAGCTTATGAAAACCATAAACATGCTCCATGTAGCTGTTCAAAGATAAGACGCCTACAAGAACACAAAATAACGCATAATAATGAAAAACCATAGAAATGAGGCTTGCATAGTATGCGTTCTGGCTTTCAATTATTCATTTTATTATGGATTGTTTACAGCGAAAAATTCTGGTTCGAGATATGTAAAAAAAGCATGCTGAAATACATACGAAAATGCCAAAAATGGAAGTAAAGTCCAATGTTCCATGTCAAACACGGTAATATTAGTTACATGTGTGTACGGAGCAGCCTTTCACCATTATCATGTGGAACTAAAGAGAACATGCAACAATATTGCGCACATTTCACGGTATCTACCAGTGGACATTTTGGAGAAGCGCAAGGGCGTATTTGAGAGATAGAGGGCCTATATTGTATCCAAATAGGTCATGCAGGGTCTCATTTTGAAGGTCTTGTGGTGTGGATGATGACTTCAGGGATGACCATTTCATCAGTGACGTCATCATTAGGAGTAGTAGCGAACTCAGACATTTTGGGAGTGGAATCAGACCGGGAATTGTGGAAAAAGGACATGGGAATGGCCGTTTTAGCCTCGAGATGGAACACTATTGGTCCGAATGGTGTGTCGAAGTGATGCACTCGTGAAGGAGCCTTTGACTGAACTGGTGGGTTGTGGAAGTAGGGGCTATGGCACGCATACGCAGTGCTAAAATTTCATGGGAACGGACGTTTCGGGGTCGAGATGACCCACTATTGGTCCGAATGGGGTGCTGAATATAACTGAATTATTGATTCATGAAAATATGCTCCCTGGACTGATGCTGTATTTTTTAGGCATTTATGGGGAAGATTTTCTCGTCATAACAATATGACACCTCAAACAAAAATCAGACTTGATACTTTCAAATGAGCAATCTTCCAAATATCTTGGCGAAAATATAATTTTGCTTAAAGGTGACATTTTTGTTACAAAATAACATTCTTCTTATAAATACCTCAGAAATACAAAAATATGCCAGGGAATGTAAACTCATTTTTATGCAACTGACAATCGTAATTGTTTCCACGCTGATATTTCAGTACATATTCTTCAAGCAAAATATGCTTTTGCAAATTTTGGAATGAAACCCCCCCCCCCAAAAAAACAGCTTCATTACTGCCACACATCACACATCCTTTATATAATTGTACTGAAAATAAAACCAAATATATTTCTTTTGTATGTATATCATGTTTCATGTTGGGTTTATTAAACGAAGATTTCAGAAAATGTACCCAGAAGAACATTTTTTGTAATTTCCAGGGCGAGTTTTCTTCGCAGTTGATGGAAAGAACGGTCTTTTCCCTATTCAATTTTTTTGACACTTTTCAAAATTTGATAAAAAAAAAAAAGAATTTCTTTTAACAGCAGAATGAGAAACCTAAAATGGTTCTAGACTCTATGAAATGAAGTCATTTTTTCCGGAGCAGGGTTTCATCCAGTAATGATTTGGGACCCAATTTCGGCTCTTTCACAAAAAAGACCAAAGCTCCTCCTCCCCGGTTATTACCAAAACTAAAAATCCAATGTAAATTAATTAAATGTGCGTAAAATGATATTTTATCTCATTTGAAAGATGAAAGTCAGTCTTGATATTGGGGCTGGGAAATGGCTCTGATAGCATATCTGAGCCCACGGCTAGTATAACAGTGGTGCTTTCTGATCTGTTTTCTGACGTTTTATTTGTTACATAATAAAGATTCATTTTAGTTGCTTGACTAGTAGTAGGCTCAAAACCGCCTATTTGTGAGTATATAGCAAGCAGCGAAGCATGACTGGTTTACTCTACATGATTACTCTGTAACTTGTTTTCTTCAGTCACTTGGTATATATTCACAAATTGGCGCTAGGACTATACACAGTGTGAACTGCTCTCAGCAGATCAGACTTTACATAATACAGATAGTCAGTCTCTACCTGACGATGAAGACAGTATAGTCTTTGAAAGCTTGTAAATATATTCATCATTGAGCTAGCTATATGTATAGCTAGGGTATCTAATTCCGCTTAACACTATGAGTCAGAGTTGGGTCTGATTGGCTATAGGGGCCCTCGGTGACCGAGTGGTCTAAGGCGCTTCGCTGGTGACCGCTAGCCTCACACGGCTGAACCGGCACGGGTTCGAGCCCAGCTGGTTCATGTGTTAAAGTTTGACAGTTACTTGCCGAAGGGCGGTGGTTCTCTCCTGGTACCCCGGCTTCCTCCACCGACCAAACTGACTGCCACCATATATGAGTGAAACAAACTTGAGTGTGACATTAATCCATATTCCCCCGCTCCCTGATTCGCTCCACATGACCAATGTTGGATCTTCCGGCTCTTACTTTGGGTTATCTCGTCCTTTCCTTGGCTTATTGGGTTATCTCGTCCTTTCCTTGGCTTGTTATTTATCTATTTAAAATCGGTGGGTCAGGGACTAACGATGTTAAGTGAAACACCATTGGACCCGTAATCCCAAGATACACTGGAGTTACAGGTCATTCTCAGCCGTGTGTGGGTCCGAATGAGCCGAAATCCCGATAGGCTTCTCGGCCATCCCTTCCTCGACGTTTGATGTTTGATACTGGGTCTAATCTTGATTTTCGATATCGTTATTCATTGACAGAGTTGCAGCGCAGTGGAAGATTTTGAAGACAGACCCCGCCCCTTTATACTACATATTATACTATAGATATTCTACTCGTGGACCAAGTGACAACAGATAAATGCAAATAGTTTAAGACGCAACCAATGTTTATTAAATACTCACAATTGGACTTTGACTCTGGCATGTAGAACTTTCCCGCGGTCTGGTATCCTTTGGCACAGCCGTGCTGGCTGACCGTGGGATGGAGACTTCCTCTCCAAATCTCTGGTCTTCGATAACTTCGCCTAACTTCTTACTAAGTTTGACTAATGTTTAAGATTCGTTTGACCTTATATGTGATTTGGTATGCAGCAGACGTGAACACTTATGCTCAAGAGATAATATTCTAGTGCGACAGATGTACCTTAGGAACAATTCTATATGCCAGCAAGTCAGCTTAGAATAACATGTAAAAACACACGGTGTCGGGGTTCTTCTTATACACATCCTATCAAGTACTGTATTAATCCGTAGTTGATGTATGCAAGTAAAATAGTTTATAGACGTATCTGTAGTTGCATATAAATGAATAATTAATACATAACGAACGAATAGATACACACGTGGATATTCGTCTCGTAACACAGTAATGGCTGTCCGATGGACAACCACTAACCAGGACAACGTTCACCTACACACTGGATGTGTCACTTCATACAACTATACGGTAAGGTATGTACAAGAAAGCAATTTGGTTACTTGCCAGTGAGTCATGATACAAACATACACTGTTCAGGGTATTTTCATGCCAACCCTCTTGCGTAATATTGCGTGATATAGGTGCATATACAGTACTGGACTGTCAAGTGAAACATTTGCGTGATGAACCGGAATGTCTACATGTACCGGGGTAGGGATAAAAGCCCGAGGCACACGCGGCTTGCAGTTGGCTACCGTAGTGAAGAGCAGTAGGATACCAGAAATGCGCTAGGGTTGCCTCCTCTCAAATCAAGTCCCAAATGCTCACAATTTTGCATAAAATATGTTAAAAGATAGCATTTGGATTTACTTCTTGTACAACGGCGAACAAGATGTACACGAGAGTAGTATACAAAGGGCATTTAAAACCGCATTTTGCCGCCGGAGGTAACTCTTGCATCCGCCAGCTGGCGTTATTGTAGGTTATAGTATAAGAAACGGCCATTCACGGCCTTTGACCTCTGAGGCCGCGTTGAGGTCAAAGCCGCTATAGTTCCAACAGGTGGCGCCCCCTCTTTGACCTCGAATTCCTCCGAGGTTTGGTGGTAATGCGGTCTGCTTCTGCGGACAGAAAGGAGTCCCCAGACTTCAAATACGCTGCATGGACCGATTGGGTCGAGTGAGAGGTCCCCGCTCCTCCAGAGCTATCCAGTCATTCTGTATCCACAGAAAAATAAAATAAATAAATAAATAAAAAGCGGAACACGGAATACTCCTACAATACGGGCCTGTATTATACAATATCCGGGAAAATGCCTGTATGGGGTATAGGGGTGGTCATTTTTTTTTATTTTACTTTGGGTTGGTCTTGTTTTTCACGTCTCGCACCATGATGGGAAGGGTCTCGGAGGTAAGCGGTGAACTTTTTTGAAAAGTACCGGGTAGGTCTGTATATAGGTCCATATAGGCTCATACTGGGTATGGGGGATAGGTCCATCCTGGGAAATTCACACATGTTCAATGCGATATGGGTTGTTTGGTCTTGTTTTTCACGTCTCACCATGTAGAACACGATTGGAGGGATCTCAAAGGTAAGCGGTGAAATTTTTTGAAAAGTACCGGGTAGATCTGTATAGGTCCACACTGGTTCAGGGAGATAGGTCCATATTGGGTGGACGTTTTGGGGTCTAGGTGAGCCCCTAGTGGACTTATGGTGTCGTATGAGGTCTAATTTTGAAGCTCTCGTGGACTGGATCGTTTTCAATATTCTGCGCCTGGGCAGTTTGACCGTAGTATAGAAAGCAGGCATTTTGGAGGGTATGTGGGGGTGCGTTTGGAGTAGAGATAGACCACTATTGGTACAAAATGGTCGTGGGAGATGTCCAAGTGAAGGTTGTGTGAGGTAGAGTCAGAATGGCGTGTTTTTTTATTGCAAGTCGCGTCAATCTGCTCATGCGCAGTTGGGTGTAGTAAGTAAAGTGGTCATTTTATGGGGGTGCGTGGGGGTGTGTTTGGGGGTAGAGAAGGACCATCCTTGGTCCGAATGGGTCGTGGGAGGTGCCATTTTGTAGCGCTCGGGTTGTCGATCCCGATTTGAGTGAAGCCCACAGCATCTGTGACGTCATCAGTACGAGTAGTAACGAAAGTGGGCATTTTGGGGGAAGTGAAGAAAGGTATTTGGTGTAGAGATGGACCAATATTGGTCCGAATGCGTCGTGTGGGGTGTCATTTTGTAGCTTGCGGGGAGTAGACCCCGACTTGAGGGATGTATGCGTCATCTATGGCGTCATCGGTGACGTCATCAGTACGAGTAGTAGCGAAAGTGAGCATTTGGGGTAGCGAAGGAAGGTATTTGGTGTTGAGATGGACCACTACTGGTCCGAATGCGTCGTGTGGGGTGTCATCTTGGAGTTCTCGTGGTGCAGACCCCTATTTGAGGGATGTCCGCGTCATCTGTGACGTCATCAGTAGGAGTAGTAGCCAAAGTGGGCATTTTGGGGGTGTGAAGAAGGTGTTTCGAGGTAGAAATGGACCACCCTTGGTCCGAATGCGTCGTGCGATGTGGCATCTTGTAGCAACGCCGACAACGCCAAGCGCAACGCTTCAACGCCCTGGTGAATTAGCCTAAAAGCTCTGATTTTCATGGAGATGTCACTAATTCATTGGAAATGCAGTGACGTCCGTCTTCACGCCATAACGCCCTAGCATAACGCCTTGACGCCATGATATAGGCAGATGAGAGAAAAACAACAACAAGGATGACAGATGAGAGAGCAACAACAAGTTTTCTTATAGTTTATCCTCCCCAATGTAGCATCATACCCATGCTGGGGGAGCCGCGTTGGGTATGTTTACAATTTAAGAAGACTCTTGTCCAACCAAAGGCCGGCATTTGGCTCTGTATCGTGCTGGCCCTTTAGATGTATCTTCGGCTGCTCTTGTTCAATTAGAAGCCGGCGTTTGAGAAAATCCCATCTTCGGCCATGTTCGCTGTCATCATTTTGTTCTAATCGTCGTCGGGCAGGCCTGTATATTGTTTGGGCAGCATGTCCTGAAACAGTTGTTTGCGCATTCTGATCGCATTTTCCAGGGCCTCGGTGGGTGGTAGCTCCATATCCTCTTCCAAGTGACGCTTGGTCTTCATGATGGACCTATGCGTGGGGTCGCCTTTCATTTCAAGCGGCAGTAAGGTATACTGTTCATAGATCGTCATGGCTGTTTTGGGTGTACGCCTGTTGTAAGTTATCCTGTCCGGCGTCCTCGGTCGCTGCAGCGTGCGTATTGATAGCTGCTGTCACAATACGATCCCAGAAGGTAGGTTCTGTCTCACTTTCCTGGGATGTAGGCTGACTACCTGAGGTCAAGCTCTCCGTATCAGTAGACAGACTGTGAGCAATCTCTGTTTCGTTATCAGTCGATACACTCTCAGCAGTTTCTGTATCAGCATCCGCCTCAACGGACTTCTCGGAGTCTTCAATCCCATGTATATTTTTCTGCTGTCGCATCATATCGTAATGTCTGGTGAACGTGCGCTCGCAATCAGAACAAGTATAGGGCATGTTGACGGTTGAACGTCGACTGTGCGTGTTTTGGGAATACACTTGCTTTCATCGATAGTAACGCCCGCCAACGCCCACTGTTACGCCTTAGCGCCCTATCTGTACGCCTTAACGCTCGTCTTAACGCCTTAACACCCATCTCAACGCCTTAGCACACTTCCTTAACGCTTTAACGTCGTTTAATGATGCGTTCGAACAAATGTTTCTTTTGCGCTATTGCTCTGACATGCGCCGCTTTCCAGATGAGAGAAAAACAACAACAAGGATGACAGATGAGAGAACAACAACAAGTTTTCTTATAGTTTATCCTCCCCAATGTAGCATCATACCCACGCTGGGGGAGCCGCGTTGGGTATGTTTACAATTCAAGAAGACTCTTGTCCAACCAAAGGCCGCCATTTGGCTCTGTATCGTGCTGGCCCTTTAGATGTATCTTCGGCTGCTCTTGTTCAATTAGAAGCCGGCGTTTAAGAAAATCTCATCTTCGGCCATGTTCGCTGTCATCATTTTGTTCTAATCGTCGTCGGGCAAGCCTGTATATTGTTTGGGCAGCATGTCCTGAAACAGTTGTTTGCGCATTCTGATCGCATTTTCCAGGGCCTCGGTGGGTGGTAGCTCCATATCCTCTTCCAAGTAACGCTTGGTCTTCATGATGGACCTATGCGTGGGGTCGCCTTTCATTTCAAGCGGCAGTAAGGTATACTGTTCATAGATCGCCATGGCTGTTTTGGGTGTACGCCTGTTGTAAGTTATCCTGTCCGGCGTCCTCGGTCGCTGCAGCGTGCGTATTGATAGCTGCTGTCACCATACGATCCCAGAAGGTAGGTTCTGTCTCACTTTCCTGGGATGTAGGCTGACTACCTGAGGTCAAGCTCTCCGTATCAGTAGACAGACTGTGAGCAATCTCTGTTTCGTTATCAGTCGATACACTCTCAAAACTTGAAAACTGTGTTGCCTGTTTGATGCCGAAATTCTAAGCATATTGGCTGTCGTGTCAATAGGTTGAAATTCAATGTAACCTCATCCCGAAATTGAATCTAGATTGTCTGCACTATATCTCAAGGTAAACTCTTGGGGTGTGTATTTGTGTCAGTATTTGTGACTTTTTTGCTCAATCTTGTCAATGAATGTATCTAATTTATGTATGTAATATATCAATGGAGGAGGCTGTATAGATGATTTTACTCAGGTATCGAGATTATATACTTGAGCCTAATTGCATCACCAAGGTTATCACACAAAGTGGCCCCTCAAGCTATATTCGGAAAACATTTATGCTTAAAATACATGTATGAATAGTGCCATTGATCAAATATAAAGACGCTGTAAGTGATTTGTTGCTACTTTAAGATTTTGATAATATTTGTGATAGTGTACCAGTCTCATCCAGTACGGAATATGTGAGCTCACGACTATTGTTTAAAAGTTCGCCGGTTACTTACATGAACTATCTGTACATGTATGCAACCATCCTCGCTAAAACCAGGGTTATCTCTATCCTACATATAGCCCCTGGTAGGCATGGGCAATGTATCGTGTTCAACGTAAAGCAACATCCTGGATATATTGACCAATCAGATCACTTGTCTATCCGTTAATATTTTTGTGTTATGCATGCTTGGGTTAAATAGTTTGCGAATAGTTTAGCACAGAAAGTAAAACCCTAACGTATTTTACCATAAGCGCAGTTTTTCTAGGTCACGTAACTGGAATGTAGGCGGAACGCGGTCTGCTATGCAAGTTGGTCGAGGGTTCGCCTTTGGCTCGCAAATAGAAACCTTGACGTTGTGAAGATGGTATGCAACAGACAGGACTACAATCTTTATTACTTTTGGATGACAACTTCCTTAAATCATCTTCATTTAATCAAGCCAATTTCTACTTTCCCACTTCGAACTTCCCTTGATATATCTGACCCCCTTCAATGTTCAAAGAACTTATAAATACACACGAGACATCACCGACCTCGAAACCATTTGAATTTCGAAATGTTTCGTACAAGAGCGTTATTGATTGGCTGGCCTATATATTGGGACAACACTACCACCATATAAGGAGGAATAATCACGCTGCTTGATGATGATGTCACTCTACACACAATCAGCGTGTAGGTTCTGATTGGTTCGTCTCTCGTTCGTAGGTGACATTTACACCTCGGATTTTGAACACCGAAGGTGGAAGATAAATGAAGGCACGTTCGAAGAGAGAACATAGAAATTGGCTGGATAAATTAAAGATGCCTTAAATATGAACATTCATAATTTATCCTGTATATGATGCCATCCCCAAACCTAAATTTGAAATGCCACACGGTCAATATAAATAAGTGTGGAGTTGATATTTATCGTGAATATAACCTGGAAAGTACCATGAGATACGAACTAAATCAGAATCTCGCTTTTCAACGGTACTAGCCTGACTTAACAAATTGGAAGGAAAAGTCCATCGGGTAAGATCAAATATTTGAGTACAATTCGCAATTTTACAATCCAAATCGGAATTCTCGAAGAAACAGAAAAATTAAGCTTGCAAGTTGGTTTCTTAATTTGTTCTTTCTTTCTTTCTTTTCCTTTTGGGGAGAGTTGAGTACGAAGGATTAAATGCCTACCCGTTTAGCTCTGTTTAGTTTCAGCACGTCCACGGCTTCATGTCGCTCTATTCTGTCTGTCTGGGCTTTCGCCACGAGCATGACGACCAAGAGAGTAAGGCAAATCAAACTGTACTTCATGCTGAAAAAATCAGATAATTTGCAAAGAAACAACACAGTCAGAAAAAAGGTGATAACTACCACCCTGAAAAGGTGATGAGCTATAGCCCTCACCCTTTTTTATGATCACCTTTTAAAAAAGATGGCCATCACCTCTGAAGAGTGATAAGCAATGATTGTAAATTTGGGTTATCGTCTGTTAAGAGTGATGAGATAAAATCATCACTCTTAAAAGGTGAAGGCCGTCACCATTTAAAGGTGAGGCTCTAACTCGTCATCTTTTAAAGGTGATGGCCAAGTTTGATCACCATTAAAGGGTGATGGGCCATCATTTCTTTTCTGGCTGTGATGGTAAAAGAAAAAATACCTCCTGCATGAGAAGAAAACAGATACAATATCGAGCAAATATCATATGATGAGCCACTGAATGTATACATAGGTAAATACATGTCAGATCTCCAAATTAGGTAGTTCTCGAGATATAACTGCGTTTTCGGAGTGTCGATGGAATGTTCCTCGCATATGTAGTGGCAAAGAAATGACCAACCAATATTTGCTTTTTTTTTATATTTTGAGGAAAGTCGGTTTATTGACGTTCAGCTGTCTGCACAGATATTTAATTAATCTAATTCTTACAGTCAGACATCACAACCTTCTGTATTGGGATAACTGTGAGTCCGTGACTTGAAATCGGTGTACTAGAACTAGTATTCAATCGCTGGATGTCATACGCTTCTCATTGACTGCCTGTGATATCTTGTTAATATCTTAGTGATGGATGTCCCACATGTTCATTGGATGTTTGTGGCATCTCGTCAGTATGCAATTGCTGAATGTCACATGTTTTCATTGGCTGTGTGACATCTTGTCAGTATCCTAGTTTTGGATGTCACGCACGTTCATTGACTGTTTGACATCTTGTCAATATCCCAGTTTTGGATGTCACACATGTTAACTGACTGCTTGTGGCATCTTGTCAATACCGATATCCAATGCCGGATATCACAAGTTTCCTTTGACAGTTCGTGGCATTTTGATAGATAGCCAATTGCTGTAAGTAACACGTTTTCATTGGATGTCTGTGGCATCTTGTTGGTATCGAAGTACTGGGTGTCACACATTTTCATTGACTATTTGTGGCATCGTGTCAGTATTCAAGGACTCGATATCACACATTCTCATTGCCTATTTGTGGCATCGTTTCAGTATTCAAGGACTTGATATCACACATTCTCATTGACTATTTGTGACATCGTGTCAGTATTCAAGGACTTGATATCACACATTTTCATTGACTATTTGTGGCATCGTGTCAGTATTCAAGGACTTGATATCACACATTCTCATTGACTACTTGTGGCATCGTGTCAGTATTCAAGGACTTGATATCACACATTCTCATTGACTGCTTGTGGCATCGTGTCAGTATTCAAGGACTTGATATCACACATTCTCATTGACTATTTGTGGCATCGTGTCAGTATTCAAGGACTTTATATCACACATTCTCATTGACTATTTGTGGCATCGTGTCAGTATTCAAGGACTTGATATCACACATTCTCATTGACTATTTGTGACATCGTGTCAGTATTCAAGGACTTGATATCACACATTTTCATTGACTATTTGTGGCATCGTGTCAGTATTCAAGGACTTGATATCACACATTCTCAGTGACTATTTGTGACATCGTGTCAGTATTCAAGGACTTGATATCACACATTCTCATTGACTATTTGTGACATCGTGTCAGTATTCAAGGACTTGATATCACACATTTTCATTGACTATTTGTGGCATCGTGTCAGTATTCAAGGACTTGATATCACACATTCTCATTGACTATTTGTGGCATCGTGTCAGTATTCAAGGACTCGATATCACACATTCTCATTGACTATTTGTGGCATCGTGTCAGTATTCAAGGACTTGATATCACACATGTTCATTGACTATTTGTGGCATCGTGTCAGTATTCAAGGACTTGATATCACACATTCTCATTGACTATTTGTGACATCGTGTCAGTATTCAAGGACTTGATATCACACATTCTCATTGACTATTTGTGAAATCGTGTCAGTATTCAAGGACTTGATATCACACATTCTCATTGACTATTTGTGACATCGTGTCAGTATTCAAGGACTTGATATCACACATTCTCAGTGACTATTTGTGGCATCGTGTCAGTATTCAAGGACTTGATATCACACATTCTCATTGACTACTTGTGGCATCGTGTCAGTATTCAAGGACTCGATATCACACATTCTCATTGACTATTTGTGGCATCGTGTCAGTATTCAAGGACTTGATATCACACATTTTCATTGACTATTTGTGGCATCGTGTCAGTATTCAAGGACTTGATATCACACATTCTCATTGACTATTTGTGACATCGTGTCAGTATTCAAGGACTTGATATCACACATTCTCATTGACTATTTGTGGCATCGTTTCAGTATTCAAGGACTTGATATCACACATTCTCATTGACTATTTGTGACATCGTGTCAGTATTCAAGGACTTGATATCACACATTCTCATTGACTATTTGTGACATCGTGTCAGTATTCAAGGACTTGATATCACACATTCTCATTGACTATTTGTGACATCGTGTCAGTATTCAAGGACTTGATATCACACATTCTCATTGACCATTTGTGGCATCGTGTCAGTATTCAAGGACTTGATATCACACATTTTCATTGACTATTTGTGGCATCGTGTCAGTATTCAAGGACTTGATATCACACATTCTCATTGACTATTTGTGACATCGTGTCAGTATTCAAGGACTTGATATCACACATTCTCAGTGACTATTTGTGGCATCGTGTCAGTATTCAAGGACTTGATATCACACATTCTCATTGACTACTTGTGGCATCGTGTCAGTATTCAAGGACTCGATATCACACATTCTCATTGACTATTTGTGGCATCGTGTCAGTATTCAAGGACTTGATATCACACATTTTCATTGACTATTTGTGGCATCGTGTCAGTATTCAAGGACTTGATATCACACATTCTCATTGACTATTTGTGACATCGTGTCAGTATTCAAGGACTTGATATCACATATTCTCATTGACTATTTGTGACATCGTGTCAGTATTCAAGGACTTGATATCACACATTCTCATTGACTATTTGTGACACCGTGTCAGTATTCAAGGACTTGATATCACACATTCTCATTGACTATTTGTGGCATCGTTTCAGTATTCAAGGACTTGATATCACACATTCTCATTGACTATTTGTGGGATCGTGTCAGTATTCAAGGACTTGATATCACACATTCTCATTGACTATTTGTGACATCGTGTCAGTATTCAAGGACTTGATATCACACATTCTCATTGACTATTTGTGACATCGTGTCAGTATTCAAGGACTTGATATCACACATTCTCATTGACTATTTGTGACATCGTGTCAGTATTCAAGGACTTGATATCACACATTCTCAGTGACTCTTTGTGGCATCGTGTCAGTATTCAAGGACTTGATATCACACATTCTCATTGACTACTTGTGGCATCGTGTCAGTATTCAAGGACTCGATATCACACATTCTCATTGACTATTTGTGGCATCGTGTCAGTATTCAAGGACTTGATATCACACATTTTCATTGACTATTTGTGGCATCGTGTCAGTATTCAAGGACTTGATATCACACATTCTCATTGACTATTTGTGACATCGTGTCAGTATTCAAGGACTTGATATCACACATCCTCATTGACTATTTGTGGCATCGTTTCAGTATTCAAGGACTTGATATCACACATTCTCATTGACTATTTGTGACATCGTGTCAGTATTCAAGGACTTGATATCACACATTCTCATTGACTATTTGTGACATCGTGTCAGTATTCAAGGACTTGATATCACACATTCTCATTGACTATTTGTGACATCGTGTCAGTATTCAAGGACTTCATATCACACATTCTCATTGACCATTTGTGGCATCGTGTCAGTATTCAAGGACTTGATATCACCCATTTTCATTGACTATTTGTGGCATCGTGTCAGTATTCAAGGACTTGATATCACACATTCTCATTGACTATTTGTGACATCGTGTCAGTATTCAAGGACTTGATATCACACATTCTCAGTGACTATTTGTGGCATCGTGTCAGTATTCGAGGACTTGATATCACACATTCTCATTGACTACTTGTGGCATCGTGTCAGTATTCAAGGACTCGATATCACACATTCTCATTGACTATTTGTGGCATCGTGTCAGTATTCAAGGACTTGATATCACACATTTTCATTGACTATTTGTGGCATCGTGTCAGTATTCAAGGACTTGATATCACACATTCTCATTGACTATTTGTGACATCGTGTCAGTATTCAAGGACTTGATATCACACATTCTCATTGACTATTTGTGACATCGTGTCAGTATTCAAGGACTTGATATCACACATTCTCATTGACTATTTGTGACACCGTGTCAGTATTCAAGGACTTGATATCACACATTCTCATTGACTATTTGTGGCATCGTTTCAGTATTCAAGGACTTGATATCACACATTCTCATTGACTATTTGTGGCATCGTGTCAGTATTCAAGGACTTGATATCACACATTCTCATTGACTATTTGTGACATCGTGTCAGTATTCAAGGACTTGATATCACACATTCTCATTGACTATTTGTGACATCGTGTCAGTATTCAAGGACTTGATATCACACATTCTCATTGACTATTTGTGACATCGTGTCAGTATTCAAGGACTTGATATCACACATTCTCATTGACTATTTGTGACATCGTGTCAGTATTCAAGGACTTGATATCACACATTTTCATTGACTATTTGTGGCATCGTGTCAGTATTCAAGGACTTGATATCACACATTCTCATTGAATATTTGTGACATCGTGTCAGTATTCAAGGACTTGATATCACACATTCTCATTGACTATTTGTGATATCGTGTCAGTATTCAAGGACTTGATATCACACATTCTCATTGACTATTTGTGACATCGTGTCAGTATTCAAGGACTTGATATCACACATTCTCAGTGACTCTTTGTGGCATCGTGTCAGTATTCAAGGACTTGATATCACACATTCTCATTGACTACTTGTGGCATCGTGTCAGTATTCAAGGACTCGATATCACACATTCTCATTGACTATTTGTGGCATCGTGTCAGTATTCAAGGACTTGATATCACACATTTTCATTGACTATTTGTGGCATCGTGTCAGTATTCAAGGACTTGATATCACACATTCTCATTGACTATTTGTGACATCGTGTCAGTATTCAAGGACTTGATATCACACATTCTCATTGACTATTTGTGGCATCGTTTCAGTATTCAAGGACTTGATATCACACATTCTCATTGACTATTTGTGACATCGTGTCAGTATTCAAGGACTTGATATCACACATTCTCATTGACTATTTGTGACATCGTGTCAGTATTCAAGGACTTGATATCACACATTCTCATTGACTATTTGTGACATCGTGTCAGTATTCAAGGACTTGATATCACACATTCTCATTGACCATTTGTGGCATCGTGTCAGTATTCAAGGACTTGATATCACACATTTTCATTGACTATTTGTGGCATCGTGTCAGTATTCAAGGACTTGATATCACACATTCTCATTGACTATTTGTGACATCGTGTCAGTATTCAAGGACTTGATATCACACATTCTCAGTGACTATTTGTGGCATCGTGTCAGTATTCAAGGACTTGATATCACACATTCTCATTGACTACTTGTGGCATCGTGTCAGTATTCAAGGACTCGATATCACACATTCTCATTGACTATTTGTGGCATCGTGTCAGTATTCAAGGACTTGATATCACACATTTTCATTGACTATTTGTGGCATCGTGTCAGTATTCAAGGACTTGATATAACACATTCTCATTGACTATTTGTGACATCGTGTCAGTATTCAAGGACTTGATATCACACATTCTCATTGACTATTTGTGACATCGTGTCAGTATTCAAGGACTTGATATCACACATTCTCATTGACTATTTGTGACACCGTGTCAGTATTCAAGGACTTGATATCACACATTCTCATTGACTATTTGTGACATCGTTTCAGTATTCAAGGACTTGATATCACACATTCTTATTGACTATTTGTGGCATCGTGTCAGTATTCAAGGACTTGATATCACACATTCTCATTGACTATTTGTGACATCGTGTCAGTATTCAAGGACTTGATATCACACATTCTCATTGACTATTTGTGACATCGTGTCAGTATTCAAGGACTTGATATCACACATTCTCATTGACTATTTGTGGCATCGTGTCAGTATTCAAGGACTTGATATCACACATTCTCATTGACTATTTGTGACATCGTGTCAGTATTCAAGGACTTGATATCACACATTTTCATTGACTATTTGTGGCATCGTGTCAGTATTCAAGGACTTGATATCACACATTCTCATTGACTACTTGTGGCATCGTGTCAGTATTCAAGGACTTGATATCACACATTCTCATTGACTATTTGTGACATCGTGTCAGTATTCAAGGACTTGATATCACACATTCTCATTGACTATTTGTGACATCGTGTCAGTATTCAAGGACTTGATATCACACATTCTCATTGACTATTTGTGGCATCGTGTCAGTATTCAAGGACTTGATATCACACATTCTCATTGACTATTTGTGGCATCGTTTCAGTATTCAAGGACTTGATATCACACATTCTCATTGACTATTTGTGACATCGTGTCAGTATTGAAGGACTTGATATCACACATTTTCATTGACTATTTGTGGCATCGTGTCAGTATTCAAGGACTTGATATCACACATTCTCAGTGACTATTTGTGACATCGTGTCAGTATTCAATGACTTGATATCACACATTCTCAGTGACTATTTGTGACATCGTGTCAGTATTCAAGGACTTGATATCACACATTCTCATTGACTATTTGTGGCATCGTGTCAGTATTCAAGGACTTGATATCACACATTCTCATTGACTATTTGTGACATCGTGTCAGTATTGAAGGACTTGATATCACACATTCTCAGTGACTATTTGTGGCATCGTGTCAGTATTCAAGGACTTGATATCACACATTCTCATTGACTACTTGTGGCATCGTGTCAGTATTCAAGGACTTGATATCACACATTCTCATTGACTATTTGTGACATCGTGTCAGTATTCAAGGACTTGATATCACACATTCTCATTGACTATTTGTGGCATCGTGTCAGTATTCAAGGACTTGATATCACACATTCTCATTGACTACTTGTGGCATCGTGTCAGTATTCAAGGACTTGATATCACACATTCTCATTGACTATTTGTGGCATCGTGTCAGTATTCAAGGACTTGATATCACACATTCTCATTGACTACTTGTGGCATCGTTTCAGTATTCAAGGACTTGATATCACACATTCTCATTGACTATTTGTGGCATCGTTTCAGTATTCAAGGACTTGATATCACACATTCTCATTGACTATTTGTGGCATCGTGTCAGTATTCAAGGACTTGATATCACACATTCTCATTGACTATTTGTGACATCGTGTCAGTATTCAAGGACTTGATATCACACATTCTCATTGACTATTTGTGACATCGTGTCAGTATTCAAGGACTTGATATCACACATTCTCATTGACTATTTGTGGCATCGTGTCAGTATTCAAGGACTCGATATCACACATTCTCATTGACTATTTGTGACATCGTGTCAGTATTCAAGGACTTGATATCACACATTCTCATTGACTATTTGTGACATCGTATCAGTATTCAAGGACTTGATATCACACATTCTCATTGACTATTTGTGACATCGTGTCAGTATTCAAGGACTTGATATCACACATTCTCATTGACTATTTGTGACATCGTGTCAGTATTCAAGGACTTGATATCACACATTCTCAGTGACTATTTGTGACATCGTGTCAGTATTCAAGGACTTGATATCACACATTCTCAGTGACTATTTGTGGCATCGTGTCAGTATTCAAGGACTTGATATCACACATTCTCATTGACTACTTGTGGCATCGTGTCAGTATTCAAGGACTTGATATCACACATTCTCATTGACTACTTGTGGCATCGTGTCAGTATTCAAGGACTCGATATCACACATTCTCATTGACTACTTGTGGCATCGTGTCAGTATTCAAGGACTTGATATCACACATTTTCATTGACTATTTGTGGCATCGTGTCAGTATTCAAGGACTTGATATCACACATTCTCATTGACTACTTGTGGCATCGTTTCAGTATTCAAAGAAATGATATCACAGTTTCTCATTGACTATTTGTGGCATCGTATCAGTATTGAAGAGCTTAATATCACACATTGCCATTGACTATTTATGGCATCTTGTCAGTACTCAAACGGTGGATATCACACATTTTCAGTGACTCTCTGTGGCATCGTGTCAGTATCCAAGTACTGGATTACCGTGTTAAATACCTTGAATACCGGGTAAATATAATATACTTGCTGAAATAGATTAAACCTCAGTACAAACCTTTATCATGTTTATAAAACGGTATACTTACATTGGTGTTTGTTGGCTGGGCTGCTTAGACTTCAGAACGTCGAGATATTGAACCTTCTGGTGACGAATGCTCCAAACAAGTCCATTTATATACAAAATATTACAGAAAAAGACATAAACTGCGACTACATTTCAGTGTTGAAAAACACAGGAAATAACTGCCAAATCCGGGATATTTCTATAGGTTTCCTTATTGAGTAACATTTTTCAACATTTACTGGGCTTTGGATCGTTCAGGCACTTAAACTATTAACGTAAACGTTATATTCAGTGTTAAGGTCCGTTGAATTTTGTGTCCGGTTGGATATTTGTCATTCTTTTGTTGTGTGTTTCCTCCTGATAGAACATCCAATGAATTCTTACTTGAACGAAAGAAAAGACAGGCTGTTTTCTTTTTACTGGATTCAAATTACTACGCTACATTTAGTGCTAATAGTATGACAAAGGTAATTAAGCATCTGTGCTATCAGCAACGTAATAATTATTGCGGCCTTTTTGATAAAATATATTGAATTGAATGTATTGTACAAAACACATCTCATCGAGGTCGTGTACAGAGCTAAAGAACATATAATTCCATATTAACAATTATAAAAAACCCAACACTAATTAATATATATCACATATAGGCAATGTCACATCTGTTTTCCGTATTTGGAAACTATCAACTATATACTTACTAATTATTTTAGCAATCCCTTTTGGGGGATTTAAGAACATAAGTAATTACCAGCTGTTATCTGTGGTATATCTCCATACAGTTTGCAACTCGAAAGAAAATGCTCCTCATCTTCTACAATGTTACATCTTCACAAGTCCAGGTAAATGCTAAATCGTCGCAGAAGTTTTACCTGGTGATTTTTTGGTGATTCGAATGAGTTCTTGAGTCATTGCCTGTATTATACTATCTCGTAAATTCCATTCCCCGCGGCTGTTTTGAATTAGCATGTCGGTATCCGACACCTGCGGTTTTTAATTTGACCCTCGATGTGATTTCAGCCCAACATCAAACTATTTATGTCAACAATGAAGTTCAAACCTGCCACATCTCAAACCGCGCAGTGGATTGGCGTAATAAGCTAGTCTAGCGCGTTCACTGATTGGTTTGATTCAGAGGAAGCCCCTTGATCTATTTATGTTCAGAACTGCTGTGGGCAACTAGCCAAACCAGTGTATCGATCCTAACAGATCGATCGATGCACTGGCTCGCGAGGATGTACAAGCTCGAATCTGTCTTGGTATGTTAGCATATCTACCAGTTCCAATCGTCAAAGGATGACCACTTAGCCTCAATCGAGCTAATATATTACGGTGTTTGGTAGTTTTTACCGCAAAATACAGTCATCAGTTTTTCAGTTTTGTTTTATTTTCCAGTATAACTCAAGTTTGGAATGTCCACTTTGAGTCAAGGATGGGTTTCTCATTCGCTTATGATATACAATTTGTAAAGCAGATATATGAAGCATTGACGTAATGAGACGGGGGTCTGGCTTCAACCCTCCCTCCCCACACACCTTAAAAAGTGGGGTGGAACAAATGCCTACACACCCTGACACGCGCACCCACACGCTAACATACACATTCAGTCGCTCGTGAATGTAAAACTCCGATGTATAGGCTGCCCGTGACATGGTGGAGACCCAAAACAATTCCAGGCAGTTGAAGGTATAAACTCAACCTGTAATCCAGTGGCGTTGCTCCAAAGATAGCAATGTTTTACATCAAGCATTGAATTTGGCACACAGATAGGCCTACATATAACTATGGTCAATGGTGCTAAGGAGGTGGCACTAGTTGATAAAACAAAACTAAGCCATAGAATGTACAAACTCATTTATACTTTGCATGAGAAGGGTATATATTCCTCCCCATGGATCATTAATGTACGAAACATCTTAGATGGTTGCGGTATGTCGAATATATGGCACGACCAGCATAATTTCAATACTACATGGCTAGTAAATGCTGTCAAATTGAGACTACAAGACCAGTATATGCAGGAATGGAGAGCAATGGTCGTTGGAAGTCCTAAATGTTATTTGTACAGTATATTTAAAGTTGACTTTTGTCGCGAGAATTATTTCAGCTATCTGTCACAGCGCGATTATATAACGTTTTGTAAATTCCATACGGTTAATCATAGACTGCCCATTGAGACAGGCAGATATGAAAATATTGCAAGAGAAAATAGGCTGTGTAAGCTATGTAATAGCGGCGCTGTCGGAGATGAGTTTCATTACTTAATAGACTGCCCAGCGTTACAGAAAGATAGGGAAGAACTGATACCATCTTACTTCACTAGAGCTAAAGACAGAAATCATTTTGCTGCATTGCTTAACGGAAATAGGAAAACAGTTGGAAAATTGGTACTTTTCATTAGACGTGGTTTAAAATTCACGTAAATATGTTAAACCCCGCCATGTAACATGTTGTAATTAAAACTGTTTGTGCTCCATGCTTTCCTGTAAAGTTTGAGCAAATAAAATGATGATGATGATGATGATGTTAATTAGGTCGATTACAGGGAGGCTGGGGGGGGGAGGGGGATCAAGGAAGAGAATAAATGAGAAAGGGAGGACAATCAAGTTGGAGCCGTCACCTCATCACCCTCACAAACCTCGTTTTATCCCATTTACTGTCCACCTTGAATTGGTTAATTAGGTTGGGGGGGGGGGGCTGTAATTAACCTAATTAACCAATTAACAACGGTACCGAGCCCCTGTGTTGAAAATGAGTTTAGGAGTGGGGTTTTCCCGCCTGGTTTCTCTTTGAAAGGAAGGGTATTACAATCGTTGTTTACAAAAGAAATTTTTCGAATTGTTTAAATGGCACAATAGCTCGGCTGTTTGCTAGATAAAAAATGTTTTCACATGCATTGTTGTTAGAACAGATCGCATTAATGTATGTGGTTTTCAGTTTCACATATGTAAGTGTCTTTAACACAAGGGAAAATACACTTATAATCATATGAACTTTATTGCAGTAGGCCTACCGGCCTATGAGCATACATGTAGAATCTATACAAACATTTGATGGCGGCTCTGGGGCATCCCACAACATGATAATACATTATGTGACTGCGTTGGCGGGAGAAAGTACGCCAGGTTGTCATATTACGTCTACCAATGCATCTCTCAGGTTAAAAGCTTTATCAACAAACAATGCAAGCTTTCTATTAATATACACACATTCAGAGCTAAGTAATCTAATAAACTTATCCCTCGTAGGATTATTCCAATAGTATTTATCAATGTACTTTCCACGATAATCTGCATACCTACTGCAAATCAAAACAAAGTGATATTCATCTTCGATGACGTTACACAGCGTACATTTACGTTCTTCCAAAGGAGTTTTAACTGGTTTTCTCCATCTACCAACTTCAATATGCAATCTGTGTGAGGAGGTTCTCAATTTTGTTACGGCCGTTCTGAGCTTCCATACGCATATATTTTCCAGATAAGACTGAAATTTATAAACACAAAATTCCCGTATAATCTTGCCCTACTGGATTCAGCTAAGCGGGATTGCCAATTTTGAACAAAATTGTCAGTCATGCGCTGTTTATTAAAGAAAGAAACACAGTTTCGTTTCCTACTGTTTCAAATTCCCAAGCATAGAAAACTCCCAAATTGCTAAGCATGTCTCGGAGTAGATATGCCCAATTAACTCTACGCCGTTGTAGCAGGTCCCTCCTTAAAGCTGAGTATACACAATGTACAATGCTAGTATTACTGGATTTCAGAATTTTTAGCCAAAATTTTACAATTGAGATGTATCGATTGATGTTCATTGGACAACGTCCAAGCTCTCCATAAATAAAATCATTTTGAGTACACTGCTTAACACCAAGAATTTTCTTACAGAACTGTAAATGGACACGTTCAATCTGTGGTGCATTTACAAACCCCCACACCTCTGCGCCGTAATTAAGTATTGGACTGATTAATTTGTCGAATAATTCTAAGCGATGTTTTGGACCAAGGTCACCGAATTTGCTCAAGTATTTCTCCAATCTGAATATCGCTTTTTGTGCTTGCCCAGCAAGAGTTAACTGAGTATTTGCAAATGCACCCCCAGTAGTGAAAACAATACCTAAATATGTAAATTTATTTACGATCGCAATTCTTTCGTTACCATATGCAAAGTGCAAATAAACAACATAACGTTTGTACATAAGAGGAACAGGAACTTTGTTGCTCAGAAAACAATTAGTTTTGTGGTTTGTCATTCTAAAATTATTTGGGAGGCGCACTTAGAAATTTATTAATTTTACTGATATTTCCTGTTTGCCAACAAAAGGCAGATTAAAACATTTGTTTGATTACTTTCATTTATGGGTTGATTTCATTGGCTTCATATGTCTGATAGTTTGATTGTTTTTTAAATAATAAATATTTCCCCTATTGTTCTTTTTGTTAGATGATGCATTTTGACCCGAGGACATTACCGCTGTAACGTCTACAAATGATAGCGTGAATGAGATGCATGGCTAGAGCCCTCCGGGAAGCAAATGACTGTAACAACCCGATTTGATTCACAAATAAATATAGCTAAGTCTTCAGACAAAATTGTGAGTTACAGAGTGTGCCAGATTTTAAAGGAAATTGATTGTTTTCGTCTCTAGAATATTGATGTACGGTAGTAGTAGTAAAAGTGCAAATTGGGTCTCTTTTATGCAAATTTGTGGCGGAACTGTGGCGGCTCTCAGCCAATCAGAAGCGAGTATTTTGTCACGTGACTGACCTTGCCCACCTCCAGCACAGAAGAGTTCCAATCTAGGGGGAGGTAACTCTGGGTCACTATAGTTCCGGCAAAGGGCCCCTGGGCATGTATTCTTCCGCGGTGATGCGGTCCTGGCGGTAATGCGGTCGCGGAAAAAAGCTTCCGCGGAGAAAAGTAGTCCCTAGATAAAATGGTCCGGTTGGGTCGAGTGAGGTATCAAAGTGAAGCATTCGTGAAGGGGCATCTGATGGACTGGGCGTGGGGTTGAAATATCGGCATTCTGCGCATGCGCGGTGGCCCAAGGGTATGGAAATAGACGTTTTGGAGCTAGGGGAGCCCTAATGGTCCAATGGGGTTGAGTGAGGTATCAAAGTGAAGCATTCGTGAAGGGGCATCTGATGGACTGGGTGTGGGGTTGACATATCGGCCTTCTGCGCATGCGCGGTGGCCGAAGGGTATGAAAATAGCTTTTTGGAGCTAGGGGAGCCCCTAGTGGACCGATGGGGTCGAGTGAGGTATCAATGTGAAGCATTCATGAAGGGGCATCTAATGGGTTGGGTGTGGGGTTGAAATAGCGGCCTTCTGCGCATGCGCGATGGCCGAAGTGTATGAAAATAGCCTTTTTGGAGCTAGGGGAGACCCTAATGGTCCAATGGAGTTCTATGAGGTATCAAAGTGAAGCCTACTTGTGGCATCGTGTCAGTATTCAAGGACTCTATATCACACATTCTCATTGACTATTTGTGGCATCGTGTCAGTATTCAAGGACTTGATATCACACATTTTCATTGACTATTTGTGGCATCGTGTCAGTATTCAAGGACTTGATATCACACATTCTCATTGACTATTTGTGACATCGTGTCAGTATTCAAGGACTTGATATCACACATTCTCATTGACTATTTGTGGCATCGTTTCAGTATTCAAGGACTTGATATCACACATTCTCATTGACTATTTGTGACATCGTGTCAGTATTCAAGGACTTGATATCACACATTCTCATTGACTATTTGTGACATCGTGTCAGTATTCAAGGACTTGATATCACACATTCTCATTGACTATTTGTGACATCGTGTCAGTATTCAAGGACTTGATATCACACATTCTCATTGACTATTTGTGGCATCGTGTCAGTATTCAAGGACTTGATATCACACATTTCATTGACTATTTGTGGCATCGTGTCAGTATTCAAGGACTTGATATCACACATTCTCATTGACTATTTGTGACATCGTGTCAGTATTCAAGGACTTGATATCACACATTCTCAGTGACTATTTGTGGCATCGTGTCAGTATTCAAGGACTTGATATCACACATTCTCATTGACTACTTGTGGCATCGTGTCAGTATTCAAGGACTCGATATCACACATTCTCATTGACTACTTGTGGCATCGTGTCAGTATTCAAGGACTTGATATCACACATTTTCATTGACTATTTGTGGCATCGTGTCAGTATTCAAGGACTTGATATCACACATTCTCATTGACTATTTGTGACATCGTGTCAGTATTCAAGGACTTGATATCACACATTCTCATTGACTATTTGTGACATCGTGTCAGTATTCAAGGACTTGATATCACACATTCTCATTGACTATTTGTGACACCGTGTCAGTATTCAAGGACTTGATATCACACATTCTCATTGACTATTTGTGGCATCGTTTCAGTATTCAAGGACTTGATATCACACATTCTCATTGACTATTTGTGGCATCGTGTCAGTATTCAAGGACTTGATATCACACATTCTCATTGACTATTTGTGACATCGTGTCAGTATTCAAGGACTTGATATCACACATTCTCATTGACTATTTGTGACATCGTGTCAGTATTCAAGGACTTGATATCACACATTCTCATTGACTATTTGTGACATCGTGTCAGTATTCAAGGACTTGATATCACACATTCTCATTGACTATTTGTGGCATCGTGTCAGTATTCAAGGACTTGATATCACACATTTTCATTGACTATTTGTGGCATCGTGTCAGTATTCAAGGACTTGATATCACACATTCTCATTGACTATTTGTGGCATCGTGTCAGTATTCAAGGACTTGATATCACACATTCTCATGACTATTTGTGGCATCTATTTGTGGCATCGTGACTCAGTATTCAAGGACTTGATATCACATTCTCATTGACTACTTGTGGCATCGTGTCAGTATTCAAGGACTTGATATCACACATTCTCATTGACTGTGGCATCGTGTCAGTATTCAAGGACTTGATATCACACATTCTCATTGACTATTTGTGGCATCGTGTCAGTATTCAAGGACTTGATATCACACATTCTCATTGACTATTTGTGGCATCGTTTCAGTATTCAAGGACTTGATATCACACATTCTCATTGACTATTTGTGACATCGTGTCAGTATTGAAGGACTTGATATCACACATTTTCATTGACTATTTGTGGCATCGTGTCAGTATTCAAGGACTTGATATCACACATTCTCAGTGACTATTTGTGACATCGTGTCAGTATTCAATGACTTGATATCACACATTCTCAGTGACTATTTGTGACATCGTGTCAGTATTCAAGGACTTGATATCACACATTCTCATTGACTATTTGTGGCATCGTGTCAGTATTCAAGGACTTGATATCACACATTCTCATTGACTATTTGTGACATCGTGTCAGTATTGAAGGACTTGATATCACACATTCTCAGTGACTATTTGTGGCATCGTGTCAGTATTCAAGGACTTGATATCACACATTCTCATTGACTACTTGTGGCATCGTGTCAGTATTCAAGGACTCGATATCACACATTCTCATTGACTATTTGTGACATCGTGTCAGTATTCAAGGACTTGATATCACACATTCTCATTGACTATTTGTGACATCGTGTCAGTATTCAAGGACTCGATATCACACATTCTCATTGACTACTTGTGGCATCGTGTCAGTATTCAAGGACTTGATATCACACATTTTCATTGACTATTTGTGGCATCGTGTCAGTATTCAAGGACTTGATATCACACATTCTCATTGACTATTTGTGACATCGTGTCAGTATTCAAGGACTTGATATCACACATTCTCATTGACTATTTGTGACATCGTGTCAGTATTCAAGGACTTGATATCACACATTTTCATTGACTATTTGTGGCATCGTGTCAGTATTCAAGGACTTGATATCACACATTCTCATTGACTATTTGTGACATCGTGTCAGTATTCAAGGACTTGATATCACACATTCTCATTGACTATTTGTGACATCGTGTCAGTATTCAAGGACTTGATATCACACATTCTCATTGACTATTTGTGGC
This sequence comes from Hanleya hanleyi, assembly GCA_036873755.1. Lineage (NCBI taxonomy): Eukaryota > Metazoa > Mollusca > Polyplacophora > Lepidopleurida > Hanleyidae > Hanleya > Hanleya hanleyi. The sequence continues at coordinate 96,385 of JAVTVY010002457.1, forward strand.
ATCGTGTCAGTATTCAAGGACTCGATATCACACATTCTCATTGACTATTTGTGACATCGTGTCAGTATTCAAGGACTCGATATCACACATTCTCATTGACTATTTGTGACATCGTATCAGTATTCAAGGACTTGATATCACACATTCTCATTGACTATTTGTGACATCGTGTCAGTATTCAAGGACTTGATATCACACATTCTCATTGACTATTTGTGACATCGTGTCAGTATTCAAGGACTTGATATCACACATTCTCAGTGACTATTTGTGACATCGTGTCAGTATTCAAGGACTTGATATCACACATTCTCAGTGACTATTTGTGGCGTCGTGTCAGTATTCAAGGACTTGATATCACACATTCTCATTGACTACTTGTGGCATCGTGTCAGTATTCAAGGACTTGATATCACACATTCTCATTGACTACTTGTGGCATCGTGTCAGTATTCAAGGACTCGATATCACACATTCTCATTGACTACTTGTGGCATCGTGTCAGTATTCAAGGACTTGATATCACACATTTTCATTGACTATTTGTGGCATCGTGTCAGTATTCAAGGACTTGATATCACACATTCTCATTGACTACTTGTGGCATCGTTTCAGTATTCAAAGAAATGATATCACAGTTTCTCATTGACTATTTGTGGCATCGTATCAGTATTGAAGAGCTTAATATCACACATTGTCATTGACTATTTATGGCATCTTGTCAGTACTCAAACGGTGGATATCACACATTTTCAGTGACTCTCTGTGGCATCGTGTCAGTATCCAAGTACTGGATTACCGTGTTAAATACCTTGAATACCGGGTAAATATAATATACTTGCTGAAATAGATTAAACCTCAGTACAAACCTTAATCATGTTTATAAAACGGTATACTTACATTGGTGTTTGTTGGCTGGGCTGCTTAGACTTCAGAACGTCGAGATATTGAACCTTCTGGTGACGAATGCTCCAAACAAGTCCATTTATATACAAAATATTACAGAAAAAGACATAAACTGCGACTACATTTCAGTGTTGAAAAACACAGGAAATAACTGCCAAATCCGGGATATTTCTATAGGTTTCCTTATTGAGTAACATTTTTCAACATTTACTGGGCTTTGGATCGTTCAGGCACTTAAACTATTAACGTAAACGTTATATTCAGTGTTAAGGTCCGTTGAATTTTGTGTCCGGTTGGATATTTGTCATTCTTTTGTTGTGTGTTTCCTCCTGATAGAACATCCAATGAATTCTTACTTGAACGAAAGAAAAGACAGGCTGTTTTCTTTTTACTGGATTCGAATTACTACGCTACATTTAGTGCTAATAGTATGACAAAGGTAATTAAGCATCTGTGCTATCAGCAACGTAATAATTATTGCGGCCTTTTTGATAAAATATATTGAATTGAATGTATTGTACAAAACACATCTCATCGAGGTCGTGTACAGAGCTGAAGAACATATAATTCCATATTAACAATTATAAAAAAACCCACACTAATTAATATATATCACATATAGGCAATGTCACATCTGTTTTCCGTATTTGGAAACTATCAACTATATACTTACTAATTATTTTAGCAATCCCTTTTGGGGGATTTAAGAACATAAGTAATTACCAGCTGTTATCTGTGGTATATCTCCATACAGTTTGCAACTCGAAAGAAAATGCTCCTCATCTTCTACAATGTTACATCTTCACAAGTCCAGGTAAATGCTAAATCGTCGCAGAAGTTTTACCTGGTGATTTTTTGGTGATTCGAATGAGTTCTTGAGTCATTGCCTGTATTATACTATCTCGTAAATTCCATTCCCCGCGGCTGTTTTGAATTAGCAAGTCGGTATCCGACACCTGCGGTTTTTAATTTGACCCTCGATGTGATTTCAGCCCAACATCAAACTATTTATGTCAACAATGAAGTTCAAACCTGCCACATCTCAAACCGCGCAGTGGATTGGCGTAATAAGCTAGTCTAGCGCGTTCACTGATTGGTTTGATTCAGAGGAAGCCCCTTGATCTATTTATGTTCAGAACTGCTGTGGGCAACTAGCCAAGCCAGTGTATCGATCCTAACAGATCGATCGATGCACTGGCTCGCGAGGATGTACAAGCTCGAATCTGTCTTGGTATGTTAGCATATCTACCAGTTCCAATCGTCAAAGGATGATCACTTAGCCTCAATCGAGCTAATATATTACGGTGTTTGGTAGTTTTTACCGCAAAATATAGTCATCAGTTTTTCAGTTTTGTTTTATTTTCCAGTATAACTCAAGTTTGGAATGTCCACTTTGAGTCAAGGATGGGTTTCTCATTCGCTTATGATATACAATTTGTAAAGCAGATATATGAAGCATTGACGTAATGAGACGGGGGTCTGGCTTCAACCTTCCCTCCCCACACACCTTAAAAAGTGGGGTGGAACAAATGCCTACACACCCTGACACGCGCACCCACACGCTAACATACACATTCAGTCGCTCGTGAATGTAAAACTCCGATGTATAGGCTGCCCGTGACATGATGGAGACCCAAAACAATTCCAGGCAGTTGAAGGTATAAACTCAACCTGTAATCCAGTGGCGTTGCTCCAAAGATAGCAATGTTTTACATCAAGCATTGAATTTGGCACACAGATAGCCCTACATATAACTATGGTCAATGGTGCTAAGGAGGTGAGTAGTATGTAGTACGCAAGAAGGTATGATAGCGCCTCACTGCGCATGCGCGAGAACCTTTTTTGACGTCATTTGGGGAGGTTTTGGGGCGGTATTGGGGCGGAGCGCATGCGTGTGACGTCAGAATGATCGGCGTGTGGGTGGTGGGACAAAATGGCGGCGTGTGGGTGGTGGGACAAAATGGCGGCTGTGGGTGGTGGGACAAAATGGCGGCTGTGGGTGGTGGGATAAAATGGCGGCTGTGAATCGGCCTGTGGATGTGAGTGAGTGCAAGATGTGGGTGGTGGGACAAAATGGCGGCTGTGGGTGGTGGGACAAAATGGCGGCCTGTTTTTTTGTGTGGTGTGGGTGGTGGGACAAAATGGCGGCCTGTTTTTTGTGTGGTATGGGTGGTGGGACAAAATGGCGGCCTGTTTTTGTGTCGTATGGGTGGTGGGACAAAATGGCGGCCTGTTTTTTGTGTCGTATGGGTGGTGGGACAAAATGGCGGCCTGTTTTTGTGTCGTGTGGGTGGTGGGACAAAATGGCGGCCTGTTTTTGTGTCGTGTGGGTGGTGGGACAAAATGGCGGCCTGTTTTTGTGTCGTGTGGGTGGTGGGACAAAATGGCGGCCTGTTTTTTGTGTCGTGTGGGTGGTGGGACAAAATGGCGGCCTGTTTTTGTGTCGTGTGGGTGGTGGGACAAAATGGTGGCCTGTTTTTTTTTTGTGTCGTGTGGGTGGTGGGACAAAATGGCGGCCTGTTTTTTGTATGTCGTGTGGGTGGTGGGACAAAATGGCGGCTGTGGGTGGTGGAACAAAATGGCGGCCTGTTTTTTGTGTGGTATGGGTGGTGGGACAAAATGGCGGCCTGTTTTTTGTGTCGTGTGGGTGGTGGGATAAAATGGCGGCCTGTTTTTTGTATGTCGTATGGGTGGTGGGACAAAATGGCGGCCTGTTTTTTGTATGTCGTATGGGTGGTGGGACAAAATGGCGGCTGTGGGTGGTGGGACAAAATGGCGGCTGTGGGTGGTGGGACAAAATGGCGGTTTGTGGGTGGTGGGACAAAATGGTGGATTATAGAAAAACGTATAAAAGGAGTCGATTTTTAGGGTAGGGGTGTATTCATTGCACTACTTTTGCGGAGCACTGTGACTTACCTGACCTGACGAGCCTCCCAGCCTGTTTACCTGCCTGCCTGCCTGCTTCACCTCTAGTCAGTCATCCAGCCTGCTTGCTTACTTGTATGAGCTGTGGAGAACCCTTGACTTTTTTCTCTTTTACCAGTGCAATTTCACCAGACTTTTACACCGTAGCAGTTACTCATCAGCCTGAGCCCATAGTTATGGAGTCAGCCGACCTAGTGACGCTTCGAAAGAACCGTGTTCGCCTGATTGATGAGATGCAGCATGCGGAGGCAATATGTGATCATCTTTTTGTTGATAATATACTGCTGAAACAGGGTGTCGAAGATATCATGGCGGAGAAGACTCCTTCAGGACAAAACAGAGCTCTCATCGACGGTTTACTGCGCCGTGGTCCTTATGCATTTCTAGCGTTCGTGGAGGCGCTGAAGAAGACGGAAAATGAACAACTAGCAGAGCTACTTGAAGCCCACGACGTTATACCAGATGAAGATGATGATGATATCTTAGTGATTCGAATGGATACCGCCGAAGAGCGTACAGCTAGCAAACGTACGCACACCACTACCCCAGAGAGTACTACACCTGCTAAACGTGCTGGACGACCCAAACGTCCTCGACTAACACCGTTAGAAATACCTGTGGTTGAGGAGCCAGTAGTACCCCAGCAAGTGAAACAAGAGGTAGAACTTCCAATGTCTGTCCAGGAGATCAATAATCTCATCCAGCAAGCTTACCAGGCAGCTCACACCGACATTTGGGAGCTTTCACCCTATTTAACAGTGAGTGTGAAAGATGAAGAAGTGCATTTTAATGCAGCGGGCTTTAACGACAGACCCGGTAAGCATATTGCTATGACCTACGCTTCCTGGCAAAAACTGGAGACCCTTGATTACGCCATCGATGCGGTTATTCGTGACCAGGGGAGTGACGAAGCGAAATTTCATGTGGGTGACGACATCTATGTGAGCTGTGCCTATTACAACGACCAGCTCCTCGTGCATATTCGAAAATGGCGAAGGCGGTTAGATACGCAAGAGCTGGTTGCTTGTCCTCAGGGTGTCACTTTGAAATTAACGGCGTGGCGACAGTTGCAGAGTCTTGCCAGTGCAATTCGTTCAGCTGTGGCCTACCAGGTGCAACACTATATTTATCAGAAGTACATCGACACAGTCCTGGATCTGATCAGACCTCAAATTCCAGAGGACACTCGCGTACCCTCATACGCACTGATCACTGAAGCACTACAGACCGTGACGGAGAGGCAAATTGCTCTGAGAGTAGAAGCGACCTGCCCTTCCAAAATTCCACGTGAAGAGGTTATAACGTACATCTACGTGCACCAGGGGCGCAAAGATGAGGATGAATTCAAACAAGTCTTGTTGGCGAACTATTGAGAACAAGTGTTGAAAAACATTTACCATACACATTCATTGAAGTGGCTTGAGAGCGTATAATTGTATTTAAAAGAGTTTTTTACTGTTAATTGTATTTAAAAATTCAATACTCATATATAATTGTATTAAAATTCAATACCCTTGTGAATACGTTCATTCTATTTGTGTTAAATAAAAAATAGTAGAAAATTAAAAAATAAAATGCTTAGTGTTCATTCTTTTTTAAATTTTTTTGAAATTATTGGAAAAAAAATTGAAAAAAAAATTGAAAAAAAGGATTATTTCAACCCACACCCAGTCCATCAGATGCCCCTTCACCTCACCTTCAATTTGATACCTCACTCGACCCCATTGGTCCACTAGGGGCTCTCCTAGCTCCAAAAAGGCTATTTTCATACCCTTCGGTCGCCGCGCATGCGCACAATCACCCTAATTCAACCCCACATTCAGTCCATTAGATGCTCCGTCACCTCACCTTCAATTTGATACCTTACTCGACCCCATTGGACCATTAGGGGCTCCCCTAGCTCCAAAAAGGTAAAAAAATAAAAAACTGCGCATGCGTATTTTTGCCTTTTTTGCCTTTATTGGAGCTAGGGGAGCCCCTAATGGTCCAATGGGGTCGAGTGAGGTATCAATGTGAAGCATTTCACGTCAGCTTCAATTTGATACCTCACTCGACCCACTTCCTGCAAAAATAAAAAATTAAAAAATTAAAAAAAAAAAAAAGGCAAAAATGCGCATTATACCTTTTTGGAGCTAGGCGAGCCCCTAATGGTCCAATGGGGTCGAGTGAGGTATCAATGTGAAGCATTTCACGTCAGCTTCAATTTAATACCTCACTCGACCCACTACCTCAAAAAAAAAAAAAATTCGTTGACCTGACGTTGTGAAGATGAAATAAGGAGCTAAAATTTTTTTTGGGGGAAGTGGGTCGAGTGAGGTATCAAATTGAAGGTGAGGTGACGGAGCATCTAATGGACTGAATGTGGGGTTGAATTAGGGTGATTGTGCGCATGCGCGGTGGCCGAAGGGTATAATTTTTTTCAATAATTTCAAAAAAATGGTAAAAAAAAATTTTCTTTCATTTTTTTGGGGGGAAAAGGATGATGGAGTCTGGTGTTATTTTTTGTGCTTTGTTCATAGAAGTTTTCTCTTTCGGAAAGATGGGTTGGCCCTGAAAAGGGCCTTTTGGAAGTGTTACACGACACTTAGGCGCGGTAGATTCTCTTGATACCACCTATATGCTTCGTACAAATGGGACATTTTATTTTGAGATGTTTCTCGCCGGCGTCAACGCAGCGACACATGGCTCCTTCACACGACAGGGTCACCCAACAATCTTTGCACAGGCAGAGATGTCCACAGGGAAGTACCGCGTACAAACTGTCCTTATCGATGCAAATACTACAGCGTTTTTTTCTTTCTTCGATATGTTGTTCTTTCTTCTGTATGGAAATTTCCGCCTCCATTCCATTCATCGTCATCTCCATTCCAGATATGTGTGTACGCATGGTGTTAATCACTTCGTTCAGGCGCAATACCTCGGCTTCGTGAGGGCATTGTTCTGGTGGAGTTTCTGCAGCCGAAATGGTGATAGTTTCTGTAGGCATCGTTGTTGTTGTTGTTGTAATGGGCGGTCTAGTAGTTAACCATGGAAGCTCGTCGTCTTCTCTCTCCTCATCCGTCACATCATTATCCTGGTTTTCTCCTCCGTTTCCTTCTTCAACGGTCTCCATTCTGTTGATTTCTTGGTTTTGGTCTTCACTTTGTCGTTGCAATCGGCCATCTTCTTCTGCAATTATAGCTCGCCGGAGTTGTGCCAGGTTTTCTGTAGTGCGTATTATTGCGGCTTCGTCTGCAATAACCTGCTCCAAACTTGTCGTTATCGTTATTCCATCAGCTTCTTCTTCAATGCTAACTAGTTCTCTGTGTTCTGTAGCCGCAGCCGCAGCATGTCTCGGATCTCTAGGCGGATGGTGTGTAAAGAGAGCTCGTCTTCTGGAACTCATAATTGTATTTTATGAATAAATAACAACAGATCCCAGGTTATTTATAGTCTACACGGCTGGTGGTGGGACAAAATGGAGGCCCGTGGGTGGTGGGACAAAATGGTGGCCTGTTTTTTGTGTCGTGTGGGTGGTGGGACAAGATGGCGGCCTGTTTTTTGTGTCGTGAGGGTGGTGGGACAAAATGGCGGCCTGTTTTTTGTGTCGTATGGGTGGTGGGACAAAATGGCGGCTGTGAATCGACCTGTGGGTGTGAGTGAGTGCAACATTATGCTATCTGCTAAAAATGTTGTGTTTTATTTTTTTTTTAAAGTTTTATTTTTTCAAACTTTTAGTTCGATAAATTCGTTGAAATTTTCACAGTAATATTATAAGATTGTTAGCTCTAGTGTGGATGTTTTTTAGTGAGGAAAAATCAATTTATTTGCAGTGTAGCGGAGTTTTTCCACTATGGAACTTTCCCTTAGGCGAGTAAAAATCACTAAAAATGAGACAATAACAATAGAGTCGAACGGTAGGGAGTTAAAATTTTACATACGATACCCATAACTTGTCTAAGTTTAATTAGAAATAAAATATATATATGGCAGTGATATTTTATTGTCAAAATACAGCTGTTTATAAATGAAAAAAACACACACACACAAATTTTCGCAGTGTCCGTGGTAGCAGACGACAGGGTGTTGTCACTCCCGTCTGCGCGCCGTCTATAAATAGCCCTGCAGTTTTTTTTCAAGCATTCACAATTAGCCTGAGTGCTGAGTGAATGCAGGCAAATTTGTTGAAATCATGGATAAATCAGACTTCATCGCAAATGATGATCTACTACCGCTCGGCGATGTCATTAATTTAGAAGATGACCAGCCCTGGTTGGAGGCGATAATCAAGGAATTATTTCCCTCTGAACCCGAGAATTATGCTGCTACAGTGCATTGTGAAGATCCTCCGGACACAGCGCCCCTGGGTAACTTCTTTGACCTAGCACCCACACCGAATGTTGAACAATGTTTTGATGATATAGACTCTATATTACAAAATATATTGACACCACCACCAGTTAAAGAAAAAAATGGAGAAATGGTACAACAAAGTACCAGCCAAACAACCGATACTTCATCAGACCAAGATGCGCAGACGGACACTATAGTACCTCAAAGGCAGAAAGATGTAAGGATCGCTAGACGACGGAAAGATGTGCGAAAAAGGCGCAAGGATGTACGAACACACAGAAGCAAGAACAAACTAAACCAAAATCAAGACGATACCCATTATATGTATACCATAGCGACAACAACAACCCTGGGATCAAAAACACAACGTCAAAGAGACTTGTATTTATCGTGTGTCGAGTGCCCGAACCAATTCGCGAAATTTGGCATCTTTCCTTGTGGCCATCTCGCATTATGTGAAAGTTGTATTCATAAATTCGCTCAGATTCCATCGTGTGCCCAAGCCAACAGACCTCGAATATGTGAATTACTCCCTTTGGCGTGTTCCGTGTGCGATGAACGAAGAACACAGCGTGAACAACCCCTCTGAACAATGTAATTTATTACATATGCCAACGGCTATTTTTTAATAGCCCCCCTAAAAATTAAAAACAGATTCCCCCACCCCTGTGCTATAAATAAATGTCCGTTATCGTCGGACATATTAAAATAAAAAAAAATAGTCCGTTATCGTCGGACAAATTAAAATAAAAGAAAAAGTCCGTTATCGTCGGACACATTAAAATAGTCCGTTATGGGTCGGACAATTAAGGGAGGGTTTTTAAATTCTGTGTATATATATAAGAGATTAGTTCTTATAAGAACTGTTAGATATCGGCCAGGGATTGTATATTTGGGTGAATGCATTGCTAATCAAGGGAGTAGGGCTGTATGCTTTTTCAAATTGATGTGCCACCAGTTAGAAGTCCTCTTTCGAAGGATTTTTGTTCGTTCTCAAAAGAACGTTTTTTTTTTAAACCTATTTTATTGACAAACAAAATTCGTCGTTCTAAAAAGAACGTTTAATGGGGGAAGTGACTTACCCCTTCCCCCTCCATTTCACTTATTGAGAAATATCCATACGGATCATTAATGTCCGGGGTGAGGTTAAGTCCATTTAAGAACACTGCGGCGGCGGCCGTGGGTGGCGGCTGTTCCCAGATGATGAGGGGTGTATCATCGCTGTCATTGTCATCTTGATCTTGCGGGGAAGAGAGCAGTGGTTCCAGAGGAAAAGGTGATGGTTGTCTGCGGGTGTCGTCGTTCGCTTCCTCCCCCCGGGTCACTGTATGTGTTGTCGCAGGTGGCGACGGGTTGATAAGAATCACCTCTTCGCCATTCATATTTTCAAATGTGAATGGCTGTCGACTTGGCTGGAGAACTGTCGTTGTCGGGCGAGGAGGGGTGTTGGCTTGATCTTGGCTCATCACCCTTTGAAGTAAGGTGAACCATTCCGCCTCGTCTATGGTGGTATTTACGGCCTGGAGTAGCTCCCTCACATTATTGCCCGTGCCTAGGCCTGTGCTTGTGGTGTGTTGTAGCTCTGCCTCCCAGTCGGCAAACTCCCGTACCCAGAATTGTCTGATGATTCTCCTCATTGTTTGTTTCTTCCGTCTGGACAATGTCCTCCCGGTGGTTGAAATTTTCGCTGCTGTAGACATGTTGTTTCCTCGTTTGTAAAAATTTGGAATGCGCTTTTGAATCTGACCGCACTATATATGCACATCACGCGGACCTCGGCGGCAGCAGTCCAAATGCAGACGTGTCAAATTCAAATGCACTTCGACGTGTGTTTCTGTTGAATTTATAAACGATTGTTATTGTACAATAACTGTCAGGGTCCGTAGAAAATTTTATTTCCAATGAAACTGAGATAATTGAGGGTCTAGTATTTTAAAAAATTAATCGTCTAGCACTAAACTCTACCCATATAGTATCATTTTTAGCGAAAATACAAGCCTAAGAGCAAAGGAAAAACTCGCTCCATTAAAAATAAAATGATTTTCCTGGCTAAAAATATATGAAAATAATTACTTATAGCCTTCTACTAGTTCGTTGAAAATTTCAGCGCGATACTCCAAAGGGAACGGTAGAAAAATGAAGAAAACAGTACCTTGGAGAAAGCACATTCTACGCTGTCCCGCTTGAATATTGAAGGTCAAGGTCAGTTGCGTCCTCCTGAGTATTTTGCAGTGAGGTCGGGTGGAAAAGGGCCAGCCGGGTAATGTGTAAATACACGAATACACACAAATGCATGATGAATGCGCAATAATGAATGCCGCTTGAGAGAAGCCGGCCGGGTATTTTGTGAATAACTCATACAATCGGGTTTGGCTATTTTAGAGTACTAGGAATGTTTGGATAATTATGACGACTTAATATACGATGCTAGCCATGATAATAGTTTATTTTTATTATGTTAGTGATTCCAGACTATCAATTTATGCACTCGGGGCAGCGTGTAAAAATTAATTACCGTGTCAAATTAAATTTCCCAGGGTATTTTTTGTGAAAAAAACAAAAAATAAAAGCCCAGGCCAGATAGGGTTAATACTGAAAATAGAATCTATCGCTCTATATAGGTGTGTCGGGCCAGTATTTGAGTCATTCTTCATGATGTCCTCACCGGGTAAAGAGCTGGCGTTCTTTCAAGTCACGTCTAAGGTCTTGCTTATTGTCTACGAACATGAATTACACCTGATCGAGGAACACCCCATCGAAGTCAAATTGATTTTAACCCTGGCCGGGTGGACGCAATTTACACGGGTCTTACAAGCCCAAGAACCCGAAGTCGATTTTTTACCTGTCGGTGAGGGCGTGTACCTGCGAAGGTGTAGAGAGGATTCATCATCATTTTTCCCCCGATTAGAACAGTACGGGGGTGGCAGAATTGTACTTTGGCCAGTCTTATGGGCGGGATTAAAAGCTATCATTGCCGAAGTGGACGATGTACTCTACCCGGAAGAAACCCAATCGATCATTACCCGTACGTTGACTAAGGGATGTACTATAATAATATATCCAGATCGCCTCGAGTTGATTGACGACGATTCGCGCTGCTGGTGTAGCCCCATGCCCGCGCGTGTGACATTATCGCCCGAAGGATGGACTACCTTGAAACGTGTGTTATTTGGTGATTTGGATGGACAGAGTATTTACCTGTGTCAGGATGTATACATTTTTCGCGGCCCTTTTTTTGCCCGATTGATCTCTCTCAAACGAGACGGTGGATTTACGTTGGACCCCGATCTGTGGACGGGTTTGCAAAAAATAGTTCCCGTGGTGGATCAAGTTCTCTCTTCACCCCAGCCGCCTCTCACAGAATAGGGCCTGACCCTATAAATACAGGGGATGAGACAAGAGTGTGTGTTATTCGACATTTACAGCAAGCATGGCACTACGCGCTATCGTGCCTCTTACACCCAGTGTAAGGTTATACATTTATCAAGATGCAGTGACGCTGGTGAAAGACGATCAAGCGATTTACTGGACGCCCGCTTACATGCTATCGAATCCGGTGACATTACAGCGTGATGGGTGGACTAAGTTTAAACGGGTATTGAGCGGTGAGTTGGACGGAGACGTGATCCACCTGGACAATGCCATCTCCGTCTATTCCGTACCTCCCGACCGCATACGTCTGGGCCGCTACCCAGAGCCTACGCGAAGTATCAGCCTAACTTCCTCTGTGTGGTCAGCCTTGGAGAAAATAGTCCCTATTGTCGACCAGTTATTTACCCCGGACCACCGATCACCCGACCCATTAGCGTGCGTTCGTGCTAGGGAAGACGCGCTGAGTGACGCTGAAAAAAAAAAATTCTGATGATGGACAACATACTAGAGAATGCACGGAGGCTAGAGTGACAGTATAGGTGCTGACCCTATAAATACGAGGGATGAAACCGAGTGTGGGTCATTCTGCGTTCGACATTGAGAGGAAGCATGTCATCACTCCAAGCCATCCTGACGCTTACACCCAATGTGAAGTTATACGTGTATGAAGCTAAAGTCACCCTGGTCGAAGATTGTGGAAATATTTGCTTTGAGCACGCTGAGACTCTATCGAATAGGGTGACACTAGAGCGTGATGGCTGGACTAAGTTTAAACGGGTGTTGAGCGGAGAGTTAGACGGACACCTGATTCACCTGGACAAGGCCAACTACGTATACCATACTGCGCTCTACCCACGGGTGGGCCGCTACCAAGAGCCGGCTCGAAGTTTCGTCCTAACACCCTCTCTGTGGTCAGCCTTGGAGAAAATAGGCCCTCTGGTGGACCAGTTATTTATACCCGACGATCGATCACCCCACCAATTGGCATGGGCTCATGCTATCGAACACGCACTAGATGAACCTAATGAAAAAAAGCGGATGGAGAAAATACTATATGTATAGAATGCGCAGAGGCTGGAATGACAGTGTCACCTGATGAAGCCACGCACACACACATGACGCTCCTGGAATACGCAAAGATTACAAGGACCCTTGAGTAGTGTGTGCGGACAGTACTGTGTGTTTTATCTCACTCACCGGAGTAGAGGACATTCTATGTCCACCATTGTACATATGTTTGATGATTATTGTCAAGCCGAAGACCGTGATGTCCTCGTCTATGACTGGACGGCCTCTCGTTTTAATGTGCATGCGCCATTTCTCTGGTTAACTTAAAAATGTACTGCGCGCGCGCGCAGACCACTATTATTATGACATTATATTGTTATGACGTTGTTGTTCTGACGTTCATTGTTGAATAAATTGATGAAAAAACACAAAAAAATGATTTGACTTTTTTTTTTTTTTATTCAAGTCAACAAGAATGAGTTACTATACAAATAGAATACAGGGTACAAATAGTAGGGGTATGTACACACATAGAATAGTAGTGATTAAGGTACATAAAAGTTTTGTCAGGAGTAGGATTTGAACCTACGCAGGGTATCACCCCACCGGCACTTAATACCGGCGCCTTAGACCACTCGGCCATCCCGACTTTTACAGTTTTATAACTCGTGACTCCACAGTTATTAGTGTTCCACATTTTTTACAAGTCCAAGTAGGTAGTGCTCACACCGTCGGCCAATACTTTCCGTTTCGGATAAAAGAAAGTAAAGGCGTCTCGTTGCTGGATATAGGTCCGCATCTGGTGGTCCACCATCCGGAATCCTCGGTTGGTCCCACTGGCACTGGCCTGGCTCTGCAATACGTCCAGGTAGAGAGCTTTGTCGATGGCAGGGTCACGTCGGTTGACGCCTTTACAACTAAACTTGTTGTTTCCATCTCCTCCGTAACAATAGTAGGTCTTGGACGACAGGGCGATCATGGCATCTCCACTCCACTCGAGTTTAAACAGACCCGGCGTCCGCTTGTCGTAGGTGTAGTGGTCGCGTCGAGGTAGCCACAGGTCCCGATCCGCTTCATATTGTTCCCGTAACTCGGGTTTCACCAGGGACTCCCAATCGGCGTTGGAGACGGCCATGTAGGCCGAATCTGTGTCCATCTCCATCAACTGCCAGTCTGAGGGGTTAAAATAGACACCCATGAAGTCATAGAGAAACTGCAGCATCCTCAGCTTGGCCACGTGATAGACCATACATCCAATCTGCAGGGGTAAGTTGTACCGGATAGTCTTCTTGGCTGAAGTGACTTCATAGGTGTCGTCATCGATGACCTCCACGGATCGAAACAGTGGGGAATTGACTTTTTTGCAGGCTTGGGCAGTACTACAAATGTTCACATTGACGTGCTTATCCTGGTTGGTTACCGTTTTTCCATAATAACCATTGCCAGTGAGTTTCCAACATTCAGCCATGATGGCCTGACTCGGGTATTCATCACCTTGACGACGGGCCGCCGTGACGAGCTCGGCATTCTCCGCAAAACAAGCCTCGGGGACGTACTGGATGACTTGATAGATTTGAGTAATTTCCAAACCGTGCTTCATGTACCACTGCAGTAAGGGGGTCCCCAGCAAGATTTTGTCCGCCCACATACTCCCAATCAACATACGGCGTGGTTGCTGAAGTACTTCATGCTGCTCTGCGTAGGTGCGCATGGTCTCCCCAATATCATCCCGACCCACCAGCGTGTTCTTGAAGATAGGCGGACACTGGGCGAAGAGGGGCTTGAGAGTGTCGGGAACATGCAGGTCGCATTCTACAAAGCCGTAGAGCTGTCCCGAACGAATGGCGTCCAACATCTGTGGCAGACTCAGCAGTCGCCGACGACTCAACGGGTACTCACGCTCTTTTAGGAACCGTTGTAAATGGGGACGGGCCTGGCACAGGGTGTGAAATTCACACTCCCACATTTCAATCAAATGGTAGCCTCGCTCTTTCACATAATCTCCGTTGGCCACTACTTCCTCCCGTAATTCTAAGGGTGTTTTCCCGCGTCGCTCATTAAAACGACCCGCGCTGAAATGACATTCGTGGCCGTGCCAGTAACACCCGTAAAATTGGAAAACGGTCGGTGTTCCTTGTACAAGGGCAAACCCATCGACGGGGAGTCGACGATCTCCTATCCGCTTCTCTGTGGCGTTGGTCTGGTGTCGTATATAAATTCCCCGTCGATAGGCTTCCCAGTCTAACCACTGGTCGGCGAGATGTTTGTAAGGTGACCGTTGAGGTGTAAAATGCTCACCTTCCGCCAACCAACGCGTATAATGCCCACTGGGCATGGGTTGGGCCAGTGACCACAGGTAGAGGGCATTAGCGTCAAAGCCAATGATTTTGGCACAGGGTTTCCCACTGGGCAGTGTAGTCACATCCTTCTCATGGTAGCGGTGAAAAATAAGGCTAGGGCCACCCACAATGTTCTTCTTCAGACATTCATGCATGTCTGCATCTTTCTGTTGTACCAGCGAGAAGTAGGTGGAACACTGTTGAAACAAATGGCGAAGGGCTAGACCCGGTAAACTTAAGCACTCTTTAAAGATATCCACGTGCATTTGGCGACGAAAGAGTTGCACCATTTTCTCGGCCGCTTCGAGGAAAGGAACCACATCTAGGTTGTTATACCACACCAGGAAATCTCGCAACGTCTGCATATGTTCATCGTTCCATACCTGCTGGAGTTCGATGTAGGTAGCCTCTGGCAGAGCTTCCCCTTTCAGGTCATTGTAAAACGCTTTCCGGGATGGCAACTGGGTGTCTTCTAAGCGGTCCAGACTCGTCATATAAGTGTACGGGAAGTAACCTTTCGTCTGGGTACAGTTATAGGCTTTCACCCACTGATCATAACTGTGATTGGGTGCCAGGTAATTTCGCACATCGAGGAAATGCAGTGACGTGGTAGTGAGGGCCATATGGTTGTTGATCTTCTTGATGACGGACTTGACGGTATTCGCCTGGGCCAAGTAAGGGTAGAGAAACTCCTTCACCATGTTGAGATCGTAACGGCCAGAATTAAACCCGAGCACGGGTAACTGAGTCAGGTACTGCACGAACCGGGCTTTCAATTTCTCCGCATACGGTTTAGGTAACGGCACATCCTGCGCCTGCAGAGGCTGCGACTGCAGGGACTCGCACTCGGACTCGGACTCGGACTCTTCATCATCGCTGAACGCTACACCAGGTACAGGAATGCGGTCGTCCAGCTGGGCCAGTACGTCCTCGTCCTTGGCCACCAACAATTCCGTACTAGCCGCACTCACTTGCTCTAAATACTCCATCATGCGGGTAATCAATTCATGGGAGTCCCCCGTGGACACGAAACACACCGGAGCAGCGTCATAGCCAGGTACGTTGCTGGAAATACTGACACTCAAAGGAATATGGCGCTGCGTCCACTGCGTTTTAGCTGAAAACATGTCCATGGGCTCCAACAGGGCCTCAAAATCATAGCATGCCCGGTAGGGAAAATAACGGTCCTCTTCCGGTATCATCACACCCTCATCGGCCAGTTCCTGGAAAATAGTAGGTGCATTATGATACACGCCACCCGGATATACTCGCTTAACACTGTTGTCACAGATTTTCTCGTGGCGATGTAAGTCGTTGGAGCGATAAAACACCCGATGGCATTGACCACAACTGAAAGACTGAGCGTACTGGCTCATATTGGAGATGAGCGAAAAATGACTCACCCCACCGTGGTCGAACACATTGACTTTCATCGTAGCAGCATACCGTTCTGTTGATCGCCGAACCAATTCAGCCACAAATGTATCGTCCTCCTCGCGTCGTAATCGATAGACAAAGATATTAATGTCGAACAGTGTTTCCACGTCATCCAAATTCTTAAAAGGCACTCCACGGAAGTGGCGCGGGTCAATGTCTTGCTGCTCTAAATACTCTTGCCAATAGCCATCGGCCACTGTGTCACAACACTGGGGGTGACACTCGTCCACATGCACGGCCAAACACCGAAACAGACATTTCCGGTCTTTGTAGGGTCCCTTTGCCCCTCCTGTTAATGCATACAGACCGCGTCGATGAAGCAACCACGGAGGAAGTAGTACAGGAGCACCGATAGGATGATCTCTCATTTTCGTGACGAAAAATGTGACGTTGGTCACCATTTCCACCAACCATTGGGTATTGGGGCGTTGCAACCGAGCCCATTCCAATGGATCCAACGTAGTCAATTGGTCGATGAGTGGCTCCAGAGAAATCACATCCGTGATGGTGAATGGCTGGTCAAACACATACGAATTATTACTGGGATAGAAATACCGCAGTTGGTCCGTCTTTTTGTGCCGTAAGATATACCCAAATGTCACATTCAATTTGAAGGCAGTGACCTGATCTGTAAAAATGTTCTCGGCGTAAGTAGGAAGATACGTGAGGTCCTCCAACCGAAAATTATACAAGTCCAATAGACGACGGTCACGGTGGAAACAATGGCGTATGGTAGCCCAGTGACGTTGATAAATGCCCCTGACACGCTCATCTTCAGGCAAGACTTCAACCGGAGGTACTGCTGCGTCAAAGGGAAAATCTTCTCCACGTCTCATGCTTTTCGTCTCATACAAGCGGATAGGCAAGCAGGCAGGTAAACAGGCTGGGAGGCTCGTCAGGTCAGGTAAGTCACAGTGCTCCGCAAAAGTAGTGCAATGAATACACCCCTACCCTAAAAATCGACTCCTTTTATACGTTTTTTCTATAATCCACCATTTTGTCCCACCACCCACAAGCCGCCATTTTGTCCCACCACCCACAGCCGCCATTTTGTCCCACCACCCATACGACACAAAAAACAGGCCGCCATTTTGTCCCACCACCCACACGACATACAAAAAACAGGCCGCCATTTTGTCCCATACAAAAAACAGGCCGCCATTTTGTCCCACCACCCACACGACACAAAAAAAAACAGGCCACCATTTTGTCCCACCACCCACACGACACAAAAACAGGCCGCCATTTTGTCCCACCACCCACACGACACAAAAAACAGGCCGCCATTTTGTCCCACCACCCACACGACACAAAAAACAGGCCGCCATTTTGTCCCACCACCCACACGACACAAAAACAGGCCGCCATTTTGTCCCACCACCCACACGACACAAAAACAGGCCGCCATTTTGTCCCACCACCCACACGACACAAAAACAGGCCGCCATTTTGTCCCACCACCCATACGACACAAAAAACAGGCCGCCATTTTGTCCCACCACCCATACGACACAAAAACAGGCCGCCATTTTGTCCCACCACCCATACCACACAAAAAACAGGCCGCCATTTTGTCCCACCACCCACACCACACAAAAAAACAGGCCGCCATTTTGTCCCACCACCCACAGCCGCCATTTTGTCCCACCACCCACATCTTGCACTCACTCACATCCACAGGCCGATTCACAGCCGCCATTTTATCCCACCACCCACAGCCGCCATTTTGTCCCACCACCCACAGCCGCCATTTTGTCCCACCACCCACACGCCGCCATTTTGTCCCACCACCCACACGCCGATCATTCTGACGTCACACGCATGCGCTCCGCCCCAATACCTCCCCAAAACCTCCCCAAATGACGTCAAAAAAGGTTCTCGCGCATGCGCAGTGGGGCGCTATCATACCTTCTTGCGGGCTACATACTACTGAGGTGGCACTAGTTGATAAAACAAAACTAAGCCATAGAATGTACAAACTGATTGATACTTTGCATGAGAAGGGTATATATTCCTCCCCATGGATCATTAATGTACGAAACATCTTAGATGGTTGCGGTATGTCGAATATATGGCACGACCAGCATAATTTCAATACTACATGGGTAAATGCTGTCAAATTGAGACTACAAGACCAGTATATGCAGGAATGGAGAGCAATGGTCGTTGGAAGTCCTAAATGTTATTTGTACAGTATATTTAAAGTTGACTTTTGTCGCGAGAATTATTTCAGCTATCTGTCACAGCGCGATTATATAACGTTTTGTAAATTCCATACGGTTAATCATAGACTGCCCATTGAGACAGGCAGATATGAAAATATTGCAAGAGAAAATAGGCTGTGTAAGCTATGTAATAGCGGCGCTGTGGGAGATGAGTTTCATTTCTTAATAGACTGCCCAGCGTTACAGAAAGATAGGGAAGAACTGATACCATCTTACTTCACTAGAGCTAAAGGCAGAAATCATTTTGCTGCATTGCTTAACGGAAATAGGAAAACAGTTGGAAAATTGATACTTTTCATTAGACGTGGTTTAAAATTCACGTAAATATGTTAAACCCCGCCATGTAACATGTTGTAATTAAAACTGTTTGTGCTCCATGCTTTCCTGTAAAGTTTGAGCAAATAAAATGATGATGATGATGATAGCACCGGATGCTAATCTGGCAAAGGCTTTGAACTTAATTGACCATAACCTTCGATATAACTGGAATTTCCTCCTTCGGATTTGAGATGCTAGTTATTTAAATCAATACAACTGTATTACTGTGTCATTGCTAATTGATTTCAGAACAACCATATTGGCTTACTTTGTCATGAAAGTTAATAAATTTTATATATTGAGATCCACATATATGCCATGCCATGTGTAACTTTTATAATGGGAGCTCAGTATATGTTATGACAATCGGCCATATCGCATTAACGCAACAACAATGGACAAGACTCAGTGACCAATCGAGCTACAGTTTGACCAATGAAGGCATTCACAGAGTCCTTCATTCCCATTCATCCTCATGCCTATATTTTGTGAAATATTTCAGAAGAGATAACTGCTGTAAATGTTGTATATAAGCTTAATTATTCAGGTGAGAAGGATTCATGTGTTTACTTTGAGGACTATAATGTCAACTTCAAGTTATCATTGAACAGTTATGTCTAGCTAATTATATTTTTCTATACATGTATACTAGTATAAGGATAGAATAAACTGTGAATAAACGATCCAGATACATGTATCTTATATCTAATCCGGATCTAATTAAGCTAGCCTGCGCAATTGTTTTAACATGCTATCAAATTGGTTATATTTGAATATATTGCCTGGATGGAGACTATATAACATACATGTTAATCAAGCCACCCAGGTTAAATAGAGATATTATTAGTATTATAGTCTGTCCATTTTAATTAGTGGCATAATTTGGTCAAAATGACCACCATTACTCCGTGATGTCGATAATATATCACGCTTGAAATAACTTTATAATTCTCTCCTTATAAAACTTCAGTACAGTGTTTCATATAACGGACCTCAGTTACATATATGGAGACGTCATAATGTATTTGTGTTCTCTAACACAGAGGTCAACAATGCCGCGTACGGTCTTAGGGGTGTTTGCGGTTTATCATTCGGCAATTTCCCTGGGCATGGGATATAAGCGACACTCACACGAACCGCCCGTTATTACTTTATACGGCATCAATGACCTTTATGCCAGTGAGCACACACACATTATCACGTCTCCCTATGTAATTGAGGACCGGTACATGAAACAACTGTACTGGAGTTTTATATGAAGAGAATTACAAAGCTATTTCGAGATTGATATATTGTCTATATCACGGAGAAATTGTAGTCATTTTGTAGAGCTACATGTAACTATTGATTTTTGACAAGCTCTAAAGTAGACGACTTATTAAATTGGACATACTTTAGTATTATTATATTTCCGTCATTGAGTGAGTGAGTAGGATTTAACGCCGTTTTCAACAATTTTTCAATCACATCACGACCGTGCCTACATGTGCCAGGACACATTGTTCTGCATTAATGTTAAAAAAGGTCCAATTATTTTTGCTTGATATCTACATGTATTTCTCGACCAGTTTGTTTGGGGCGTTTTAGGCCAAGTCTCTGTGGTTAATGTGCAATTCATGCACTCTGTATCCTTGTCGTTTTGTTTTGATGTAACGTGAAATTGTTTTTCTCCTAGTTAGCTAATTTGTACCACGATGAGACAACAATCTAGGAATGCGCAGATGTAGAAGAAACATATCGAACTTTTTTGAATACATATATATGAACTGAGGAATTTCAAAATTTACTCTGAAGCTGAAACTTCACGGATATTTTTGTGATATTGAGCAAAGGACAGTTTAATGATGTTAAATCATGAGGGCTGTTTCAAACCGACAAATGAGCCCGAAATGCTGAGCTTGGAGTTCCTTCAGCATATCTGTTAGATAAACTATAAAATGTTAATCAACGAAGCCGACAAAGGGTCTGATGTTGTAATTATGAAGATTATTTGATAAATTCGATGTCTATAAGTTAGTTAATGATTTCCAAACATTTTGGCATATTGAAAACATTGTCAATATTAAAAGTAGAATGGACAAATTAATCGAGAGGGATTACCACACCTTAACGAATCAGTAGAGTCCTAGGCAGTTACAATTCCCAAATACCCTACAATAAATTCAGGATATAGAAGAACACAGATCGCAATATATTACCACACGTAAGTTCAATGATGCTAAAGGAGATGGTATAAGGCGGGATTTTCGCCTATACATGGTGCGTTTTTTTTTAGTTTTATATTTATTTCCTTTACTTTTAAATAAAAAAATAATGTAAAAGTAAAGAAAATAAATATAAAACTGAAAAAAACATTGCATGGCCCTTATGAGCCACCGTATTGGTGAACTGTTTTTTTTTATTTTATCTGATTAGATTACCCTGCATATCCATGATGCATTTCGAGGGATAAACATAAAGCAAATAAACAATTAAAGGGATATACATGATATCAGAAATCGATGTACAACAGCGCAGCATCTTTTTTCAACACCTGTTCCTGTACTAACAATCACACGCTTTGGATCAGCATTTTGATGTGGAACATAAAGATAGGTACACCACAATAAAAAAAAAAATAAAAAAACTAAATCAGAGCAGTCCTTCGATTTCAACCGTACGGTGGCTCATAAGGGACATGCAATGTTTTTTTAGTTTTATATTTATTTTCTTTACTTTTACATTATTTTTTTATTTAAAAGTAAAGGAAATAAATATAAAACTAAAAAAACATTGCATGTCCCTTATGAGCCACCGTACACCAATTCTTAGTTAAATTTGGTCGAACTTTCACCTAAAACGCGCGTGTACAGGTTGTGAG
Source organism: Hanleya hanleyi (assembly GCA_036873755.1). NCBI lineage: Eukaryota > Metazoa > Mollusca > Polyplacophora > Lepidopleurida > Hanleyidae > Hanleya > Hanleya hanleyi. Next base: position 118,107 of record JAVTVY010002457.1, read on the forward strand.
GAGCAGTAACTTTCACACTTTATTTGCTTAAATGATGAAACTATGGTTATACGTGTATGATTCTTGTGTGGATATAACCACCAACATCTCCAATGTTCCGTGAAATACAACTTATTATAACACAATAGTTTGAGACTTTATCCAGGAACCACAAAGCACGGCCAGGCAGACAGATGACGCCGAACGGAGCCTTTACACTTCCAAGAGCGAGTGAGTAGGGCCTACTCCTGGAGGTGCATTATTGATTGCGCGCCGTGTGTCTGTGACAGTTTTCTGTCCATATAATAGTTTCGTGAGTGGATACACTAGATGAAGCCGATGTGTCACGTACCAAAATTGAGTTCGAAGTCAGAGGTCAAAGCTAGGTGACTGAGCAAAAAATCTGGAAACCATTGAAAGTTGCCATTTATTTTTGGCGAGTGGATTTTTTTTAGGGTGAAACGATGTGTCACGTGCCAAAATATAGGTCGAGGTCAAATGTCAAGGTCACTGAGACCCCAAAATCAGGAAAGTTTTGTGTACGTAGATACATTAACGAGAGACGATGTCTCATGCACCAAAATTTAGGTCAAACGGAGCATTTACACTTCCAAGAGCGAGTGAGTAGGGCCTACTCCTGGAGGTGCATTATTGATTGCGCGCCGTGTGTCTGTGACAGTTTTCTGTCCATATAATAGTTTCGTGAGTGGATACACTAGATGGAGCCGATGTGTCACGTACCAAAATTGAATTCGAAGTCAGAGGTCAAAGTTAGGTGACTGAGCAAAAAATCTGGAAACCATTGAAAGTTGCCATTTATTTTTGGCGAGTGGATTTTTTTTAGGGTGGAACGATGTGTCACGTGCCAAAATATAGGTCGAGGTCAAATGTCAAGGTCACTGTGACCCCAAACTCAGGAAATCATTAAGATCGATTTTTTCGTGCCCGTAGATCCCTCCGTGTCACAGTGCAGAGTCGCAAATTATAATCTGAATTTACCGCGTTAATTCACAAGATACACTCTCTCCTCCCGATGAGTTCTTTGCTAAACAGGCAAGGCGGGAGCAATTCGTGATTGGAGGAGCCACTATCACAGCAGAATAGGCGAGGGTCCAGGGGCCGTCTAGGCCCCGAAAGCTCCGGGTGTGTTAGATGGCCGATGTGTTCTTCATGTATAACTTGACAATGTGAGTGAATTTTCAAGTTCAGACTTAAAGCCAGAAGAGAGAGGCGCCGGGGGACTGACAGGGTGAAACAGTTTGATTGATCCGATTTTCGGGTATGGGGGTAAGCTTAACGGGTAAGCTTTGAAGGTCTCACTAACTGTAACAGTCATTTTTTCTTCTTGTTGGGAGGCCGTACAAAGTTCAGGTTATGAATCTGCACGAGAAAGGATGCCCCTGGGGTCGGGGGGAGGGGGGGGGGCGGGCAATATTTACAGCAAAAGAAAAAAACCCTCATACACACACGATACAAAACACAACAGAAAACAAGACAAAGAATGATAAGAAACGCTAGAGTAACGCGAAAACCACCCAAAATATCTGTATTGAATACAGATTTTACTTTCAAATAAGCATGCCCTGTTCCGCCATCCCTGTTACACTTCAGAGTATATAGGCCAACTGGCTTGCTTCGACGATACGACCGCTAAACGTTCTATTATTTTATCCTGCGATGGTTGTACTGACGGCTCTGTTTGGAATCAGCTATACAGTCGGTACATTTTGGCCACTACAGTATCGATGATATAGTCAAAATGCATGACCCATAGACCATCCTCTCACTGTGTTATTCCTACGAAGTGGGCTCTCATTTGCAAATTGTCCGGTAACGAATGAGTGAGTCCATCCGAATCCTTTCGTTGGCAAAATAAGGAGAACCGTTGATATTAGAATCTTGATTTTTGGCATGAAGGCGCATTAGGGGACTGTTACCAGCAAGTTCTGAGCTTACCTACTTTTGATGAAAATTTCTGGCGATTTTTGATGAAAATCAGTGGTGATTCTCACTTGGGCAGTGCCCATCTTAATATAGGCAGGATTTCAACTTGGGGCGTGGGGGATTTCCAAGAGTTCATTGCGCGTCGGAGTCCTGATGCCTACCCTACTCCGTAGGTCGTGTGATGTTTGTAGTATTCAATTACATCGATGTTGTTTTAGAAAACGTGTGATCACTGTCCGCATGATTATTTTATCTAAATTGGGGACACACCTACATATCTAAAGCTATATACATGGCGTTCGAATCCACCCATTAACTTGGCATAATACATAGGGAACGGGATCATTTTGTAGATCAATATTTCAGCATATATTATTCATGTCATCATCGGGAATGGTGGCATTTGCGTACATTGCGAATCGTGTGTCTCCATTATCGCGGAGCAATATCCAGTACTTTACCGGATTCTGTTCGGCCTTCATCAGGCGGAGAACAGACCCGAGAAATCGAATTACAGGTTTTCGTACCACTTCTGAAACATCCTGGGCATACAAAATATATAGGTATGTGTAACTTTCGTATAATCCAAGAGGTGTGGTGGATCTGAAATTTTGAACAAGTAGTTCATCACATGACTCGAAAATGGCGAGTAACGTTGGGGTTACGTCGGTAGACTTTAGCTGATTGGCTGACGAAGTCACGTGATATTGATTTATGGAAATTTCTCTCTGGCAGTTGCCGAAAGCAGGCTGAACATGGATACACACGATCCCAGGGTCAGTCTTACCGCGTTTAGATGACCGAGATGGTTATAGGTTGGAATGGTGGTTTACAAGGCTATATATTTTTAACTTTTACAGAACATTCAAAAATAATCAACCAATCAAACATATTCAGTCTTCGTAGGCTACCATTTGCAAATTATCCGTTAATGAGTGAGTGAGTGAGTGAGTCAGTCCATTCGAATCCTTCCGTCGGCAAAATAAGGAGAACCGTTGGCATCAGAACCTTGATTTTTGGCATGAACATGCATTAGGGCATTGCTACCAGCAATTCGGTCGGTTCTGAGCTGATCGAATTCTGATGAAAATTTGATTTATAATTATTTTTTTAGTATTTATTGATGGCTCAGCGAGCGCAGTCATGCCCATCGGGAGCCCTTGGCTGTATGTTTCACTGTGACTTTTGAAGGTTCCCTGATACGGCATATTACGTTGGACACACCGGTTCTCGTGAAATCACCGAAGTTCGTGCTGTACTGCTGGGCTGATAATTTGTCCAGGTTAATAGGAACTGAGGGCGATAATAGTTGCTACGCTAATGACCCACCAGCGGAGATATCAGGGAAAGTTAATAGTACTACCCAGTCAGTTAGAGACTGCTATTTAAATTCTCCCACAGTAGCATTGGGCCCCCAATCATCTCTCGGGTACACACTTAAATCATATCAAACCCTACTTCGCAGGTCCTGTGACGTTTAAACCCAAGAAATCAACCAAAAATGAAAATTAACCAAAACGGTGCTCATATGAACTAACTAAATAAATGAAGTGAGAGGGTGTTCACCGGAAAAGTACGAGTTCTTTTTATGCTTTGTGACCAATGTTCAGGACCACATTCGCGACTGCTCGGCCTATTCTGTCGAAGTCTTAGTACCTCGCGCATTAATGGTGTACGGATTTTTCACCTCTCCGGTGTAAACCGGGATCCGCTGCACGTGAGGTGTCCACCGGACAAATACGAGTTCTTTTGATGCTTTGACACCAAGTTCAGGACATTCGGGACCGCCGAGCGGAAATATATAAGAAGGGGACATATTCTGCTATCTTCCACCATAGATTTCGAGAGGTTGCGAATCACAGGGGCTCGTTACCGTTGTTAGTTGGTTTTTCTGAAACCAAGGAGGGTTTACAAAAGGCACTGAATGATTTTGCTACGTACTGTGAACGCTGGAAATTAGAAGTTAATGTCCAAAAAACAAAGGTTGTTATATTTCATAAGAGAAGAGTTAAAGGTTATAATGCTGAATTTAATTATAAAGGAGAAACCTTTAACATAGTGGATCATTTCAGATATCTAGGAGTTATTTTTGCATTTAATGGCAATTCCTCACTTTGTATTAAAACTTTAGCTGAACAAGGACAGAGAGCAATGTTCAGCCTAACTGGTAAAGGCAGGACATTAAAACTGCCGATTGATATTCAGCTGGGGTTATTTGATGTACTAGTTGCCCCAATTCTCTTGTATAACTGTGAAATCTGGGGGCATAACAAGCTTGATTTGATTGAGAAGGTTCATTTAACATTTTGTAAGCATATACTAAGCTTGAAACAATCCACTACGTCATGTATGGTCTATGGGGAGATTGGAAAATACCCCCTGAGCATTACAATTAAGTGTAGAATTTTAAAATTTTGGTGTAAACTTGTGAATAGTAAGGAAACAAAACTAAGCCATAGAATGTACAAACTGATTTATACTTTGCATGAGAAGGGTATATATTCCTCCCCATGGATCATTAATGTACGAAACATCTTAGATGATTGCGGTATGTCGAATATATGGCACGACCAGCATAACTTCAATTCTACATGGCTGGTAAATGCTGTCAAATTGAGACTACAAGACCAGTATATTGTATGCAGGAATGGAGAGCAATGGTCGTTGGAAGTCCTAAATGTTATTTGTACAGTATATTTAAAGTTGATTTTTGTCGCGAGAATTATTTCAGCTATCTGTCACAGCGCGATTATATAACGTTTTGTAAATTACGTACGGTTAATGCCCATTGAGACAGGCAGATATGAAAATATTGCAAGAGAAAATAGGCTGTGTAAGCTATGTAATAGCGGCGCTGTGGGAGATGAGTTTCATTTCTTAATAGACTGCCCAGCGTTACAGAAAGATAGGGAAGAACTGATACCATCTTACTTCACTAGAGCTAAAGACAGAAATCATTTTGCTGCATTGCTTAACGGAAATAGGAAAACAGTTGGAAAATTGGTACTTTTCATTAGACGTGGTTTAAAATTCACGTAAATATGTTAAACCCCGCCATGTAACATGTTGTAATTAAAACTGTTTGTGCTCCATGCTTTCCTGTAAAGTTTGAGCAAATAAAATGATGATGATGATGATGATGTTAATTAGGTCGATTACAGGGGGCCTGGGGGGGGGATCAAGGAAGAGAATAAATGAGGAAGGGAGGACAATCAAGTTGGAGCCGTCACCTCATCACCCTCACAAACCTCGTTTTATCCCATTTACTGTCCACCTTGAATTGGTTAATTAGGTTGGGGGGGCTGTAATTAACCTAATTAACTAATTAACAACGGTACCGAACCCCTGTGTTGAAAATGAGTTCAGGAGTGGGGTTTTCCCGCCTGGTTTCTCTTTGAAAGGAAGGGTATTACAATCGTTCTTTACAAAACAATTTTTTCGAATTGTTTAAATGGCACAATAGCTCGGCTGTTTGCTAGATAAAAAATGTTTTCACATTGTTGTTAGAACAGATCGCATTAATGTATGTGGTTTTCAGTTTCACATATGTAAGTGTCTTTAACACAAGGGAAAATACACTTATAAACAACATAACGTTTGTACATAAGAGGAACAGGAACTTTGTTGCTCAGAAAACAATTAGTTTTGTGGTTTGTCATTCTAAAATTATTTGGGAGGCGCACTTAGAAATTTATTAATTTTACTGATATTTCCTGTTTGCCAACAAAAGGCAGATTAAAACATTTGTTTGATTACTTTCATTTATGGGTTGATTTCATTGGCTTCATATGTCTGATAGTTTGATTGTTTTTTAAATAATAAATATTTTCCCTATTGTTCTTTTTGTTAGATGATGCATTTTAACCCGAGGACATTACCGCTGTAACGTCTACAAATGATAGCGTGAATGAGATGCATGGCTAGAGCCCTCCGGGAAGCAAATGACTGTAACAACTCGATTTGATTCACAAATAAATATAGCTAAGTCTTCAGACAAAATTGTGAGTTACAGAGTGTGCCAGATTTTAAAGGAAATTGATTGTTTTCGTCTCTAGAATATTGATGTACGGTACGATCTTTGCCGTTAAATATATAGAAGAAAGGCAGATATATATAGAAAAATGGAGGAGTTATATGAACTGTAGTAATCTTCGTTGATATGGGGAAATTAAGAATAATTATTGAGTTGAAAGCTATGTGTACACAGTATTTCAGAAAAAGAAGTTCTTTTTAAAAATTCAGGTGTGAAGTAGCTCCCATAGCGATAGAACCCGGCCGATATGAAAATCTAGCCAAAGAGCAACGGGTCTGTCTGATCTGTATATGGATTGAGGATGAACTGTACGTTCTTATGACTTGTCCTGCTTATAGTGACTTAAGATACGACATTCTTTCCGAAATTAATTATATGTATAGGGACCATTTTATCGCTTTGTCTGACCAAGACTTATTAATTATAATGCTGTCGTGTAGTACGCTAGTCAAGCTTAGTGCCAATCCTGCTTCTTAATTTTGGAACGACGGGGAAGTATTTTATATTCGTGAGCATATGGATTCTATCTTTACGTTTATATATGTTTTAGTATCCGTCTCTAATATTTCTAATACTGTACGGTTTATAGCGTTGGACACACAGGTTCTCGTCAGATCACCGAAGTTAAGCAACGTTAAGCTCGGTCAATACTAGGATGGGTGACCGGGTGCTGTACTGGCTGGGTTGATCAGTGTCCAGGGTAATACGAACTGTAAGCACTCTCGTGTTCTGGCACATGTAGACATCGCCGTGATAGGACTGAAACAAGGTTGAAAACGACGTTAAACCCTACTACTCACTCACTCACGCTAATATTTCTGCAAGAGTGGCGTTTGTTTATATTTTAATTGTATTTTAATGTATTTTTATCTGTATATCCAAACGGTGAAACTTTAATAAACTGTATATCTGTTGAGAGAGGCATGATACTGACTGAGCTAGAGCGAAAATATACCTATAATCAAATCCCAATCTCTTAAAGTTGCTTTATATTCGGAAATTCCATAACTTCGAATTCACCGTGTACGTGCCCCGGGAACGTGGAAACATTTTGTTTATTCTTTCTGACAAAAATCATAGAAGATCTGAAACTTGCACGATTTTTCAACTTTTCAGTGCGATTTCAATGGCAAGTAATGATGACTTTTATGTTGTGAAAATTTTGTTAACAATAGATAACCGGAAAACTCATTAGATCTCTTTTTGCACTAAAACTGAATGACCTCATAAAAAACAAAGAAGTTTCAAATATTATTTGTGTTGATTAAAATGTTTATGAAATGACAAAAAAATTGGCGGAAAAAATAAATAAATAGTCGATTAAATTAAAGCGACAAGAACTGAGATGTATTGAGAATGAAATTCGCAAACTTTGTAGACCTATAAAAGGTTTAATACTTTTTTTTGGCAGAATGGAGCGTACCAAGCGACGGTCTGAAAACCAATTTCTATAAAATAAGACCTGAAAAACTAAGCTTTATGCTGAGACAATTCTATGCGAAGGCACAATCCAACCATGCAGGAGAAAAGTGGCGAGTCTTTGCTCTTCGGTCATGAAAAAGAATATTCCTACGAAGTAGGCTACCATTTGCAAATTGTCCGGTAATGAGTGAGTGAGTGAGTGAGTCAGTCAGTCAGTCAGTCCATCCGAATCCTTTCGTCGGCAAAATGAGGAGAACCGTTGACATTAGAACCTTGAGTTTTGGCATGAACGTGCATTAGGGCATTACCAGCAAGTTCTGAGCTGACCGAATTCTGATGAATATTTGATTTATAATTATTTTTTTATTATTTATTGATGCCTCAGCGAGTGCACTGTCATGCCCATCGGGAACCCTTGGCCGTATTTTTCACTGTGATTTTTGAAGGTTCCCTGATACGGCTTATCACGTTGGACACACCGGTTCTCGTAAAATCACCGAAGTTAAGCGACTTTGAGCCCAGTCAAGACTTGGATGAGTGACCTCGTGCTGTACTGCTGGGCTGATAAGTGTCCAGGGTAATAGGAACTGAGGGCGATAATAGTTACTACGCTAATGACATCTGGGAATGTTAATAGTACCCACTGCCAATTAGGGATTGCAAAATAAATTCTCTCGCGGTAGCACATAGTGCCCCCAAGTCATCTCTCAAGTACACACTTAAATCATATCAAACCCTAATTCGTAGGTCCTGCGACGTTAGTCACACTGCCATGTCGCAAAACAAAAAGAAAAATGTCAGATTGGTCATATATCGAAAATCTCCGAGACCCTGAACAGACGGCAGTTGGGAGGGGTGACAGGTCATGCTATTGAAAGTGTCATATATCACACTTTTCGTCCCTACACATTCGTCAAATAGATTGATCTCGTTGCTGCTTTCAACTTTTGAAATGGATGACGTGGGCAGCTTTGACAGCCTAATTTTCGTGAATTTTCATTGGTCGTTAAACAACTTAAGTAACGCCACCTTGTGGGTTTCCGATCGATCCAGGGTTCTGGACAAGTTAGCTCGAAGTTACAGGCCCATTTTGCGATGAGAGATATAACTGTTATACAGACTATGGATATGGATACTGAAATAAACACGTGATTTAGGACCTTGCTCAATCAACTAAATGAATACCAGTAATCACTATCTACCCAACCATCCGAACCAATGTTCCTACTTTACGTCATTTTCCTACGAATTAGGTTCTCATTTGCAAATTGTCCGATAATGTGTCAGTGAGTCCATCCGAATCCTTTCGTCGGCAAAATAAGGAGAACCGTTGATATTAGAACCTTGATTTTTGTTATGAACGTGCATTAGGGGACTGTTTCCAGCAAGTTCTGAGCTGACCTACCTTTGATGAAAATTTGACCTACTTAGGTAACCTATAACAGTATAAATAACATTACGCTTGGACCCCCAGTCACACTACTCACGTTATCTAACTTTTATTCAATTTATTTTATTATACTACCTCTTTGTTTGTATCGTACAATTCCTAACAGTTTAGTTTTACAATGTCTGTTCATGAAGTTCATACATACAAGCGTACATTATTTGCTAGCTACTGGGGTACGGCGCATCACGTTGGGCAAACCGCTTCTCGTCAGATCACCGAAGTTAAGCAACGTTGAGCTCGGTCAATACTTGGATGGGTGATCGGGTGCTGTACTGGCTGGGCTGATCAGTGTCCAGGGTAATAGGAACTGTGAGCACTCTCGTCTTCTGGCACATGTAGGCACCGTCGTGATGACAGAAATGATGTTGAAAACGACGTTAAATCCTACTCACTTACTTACTTGCTAGCTACTGTGTCACTACTGTTGCTACTTGTGTCTGTTAACAAGGATTCTGGCCATCGAATCCCTGTATTAGCTCTGTGGCCGAGTGGTCTGAGGCGCTTCGCTGGTGACCGTTAGTCTCACTCCGCTGAACCGGCGCGGGTTCGAGCCCAAACTGCTCCATGTGTGAAAGTTTGTCAATTAATTGCCGACGGGTGGTGGTTCTCTCCGGGTACCCCGGCTTCCACCACCAACCATACTGACTGTCATCATATGAGCGAAACAACCGTGAGTGTGACATTAAGCCAAATCCCCCCCCCCCTCCCCCCCGCCGCCTCCCTTGATTTTTCATGAACATGTGTAAATGATGCACAGCGCTTCAGTTGGGCTATTATACATCTGGACCAGATGTTCGACAATAAGAGCATTTCTGAACACATTGTTATATCTCGAACTATTTAAAACTATTGTAAATGCGAATATTGTGATAGTAACATTAACTATGCGTTCACATGATCAGGTTTGCATACAGTGCAAATTTACGCTTGTGTAAAGATACTTTTGCGCAACCTTCGGACCAGATGCAGATTTACTCCCCATGCAAATGTACACGCGTGTGCAGTTGCGTTTACATGCCGAGTTTGCACACGTGTAATTTCTTTTGCACAGTGTGCAAATTTACACGGGTGTGTATACATGTGCATGTGATCGGGGCTTTACCTCAAAATTAACTATTTTGCACGAATGCACTACTTCACGGCCTCAAAGGAGATGTTCGGTTTGACCGTATTGTTTTCCTTAGTGTGTTGCGTTTATAAACCGAAAATATAATTTCCTCTCGTCCACATGAAAAGTTATTAACTCGAGAGAGAAAATACTGAATTTTCATATTCTCAGTTTTCACAATTAAGAAGAGATTTTTCCAAAAAATATTACGAGTATTAGAAAATAAGCATTTGTTTGTTTTTGCAATTTTTGGCGATATTCTTGAAGGGAATTCCCTTCATATATAAAATATGACACCTTAAACCAAAACGAGTCTTTCATATCGAAATGCGGGGCGTTTGATCAAAAATGATACTGAAAAATCGTTTTGGTTAAAGGTGTCATATTTTCATAATACTGAAATATGTCAAAATGCTTGTAATGCTCTAAAAGGGTGTCGTTCACCGCCATTCAGCACATGCACGATTCCTCAGGCCGATAATTGTAAACAGCTCCTTGGTCGAATGGTTACTCTGTAGGACTACAGGTTGAAAGAAACGCAACATTTTGAATCCCCAAATCCCTGAAAAAATATTTTCATTTTTCCTTTTTTCTCCCATCTTCAGTTTGGACTTTAAAGTGCAAAAGTGACGTGAAATGAAAGACAGTGAACCCCTAACGCATATAATCCCTTATTTTATTATAATTCGTGAATAGAACTGCACACAAACAACTCCACACACAGTCAAACCACATGTTCAGTGTTTGAATATTCTGATGGTCCAGCAGAGCAAAAAAATAATTGTTGCACATATATAATTTCGTCTTAGGGCAGCGGAAAGTTGCAACTATGAATTGAAAAGTTATAAGGTTGAACTGGTCTTTTATCAAGGCCTTTATTAAGGAAATAACCCTCAACAAGTGGTGACGTTTGCTTTCCCAGGTGATAATGCATGTGCCAATATGTTTTTTGTTTTGTTTTTATTTTTGCAGTTACTTCCTTAATTATTGTTCGCTGAACTTTTGGCAGTGATTTTTTCAGTTTTCGAGTCGGTTTTTTATTAATATAACTGATTATTGTTCGTAAATATCTGGGTCGTTCATGAAAATACTAATGGTAACTGTATGAGAATATGAACCAGAATTTCCCATTAGACTGGCCTCGCCTGTCTGACAAAGAGAGCGACTCTGAAGGGGAAAATATCAATCTAAAGCGAACACCTCCTCTTTTCCAAGTGTACCTTCATGCCAACTGAATAATTTCTTCTATATGCAATTTTTTAGTTTTTGCACTTCTACCGCTCCTGTTCTGGGGCCATTTACCCATATAAACATACGTGGACCTTTTGATCTCTAGGAACTAAATGACTGGTCAAAGTGATGGCTTCTCCTATTTAAATCCACAAAAAGGTTTTCAGTTCTTCTAACAAGCAGAATTGCGCCTAATGATCATGACATAATTTTCAACGACACCTTATTATCTTTATCATACTCGCAAAACATTTACGTCTAGTTCTGCAAAATACATGAGTAGTATAGTAAGGGGATTTAAAGTAGCATTTTGCCGGGGGAGATAACTCTTTTGTGGAGGGTAGGTGGAGGGGGCGCCACCATCTCGAGAGACCAAAAACTACCTCCAACACAGAAGAGTTCCAATCTAGGGGGAGGTAACTCTGGGTCACCATAGTTTCGGCAAAGGGCCCCTGGGCATGTATTCTTCCGCGGTGATGCAGTCTGGTGGTGATGCGGTCGCGGGGAAAAAGCTTCCGCGGAGAAAAAGTAGTCCCCAGACTTCAAATACGATGCATGGTCCGATTGGGTCGAGTGAGGTATCAAAGTGAAGCACTCGTGAAGGGGCATCCAGTCATGGGTGGGTGTATGTAAAATTAGGATTTTTTTCCCGAAACTATAAAAAGCGGAAAACGGACTTTACCCCTAAAATAGGGAGAAACCCCTATCAACTCTAGCCAAAAGGGCTAATATCGGTCTCCGGACTTATCGGGGCCTGGCTATCATGTCTATGGGGTGGGTGCATGTAAAATTAGGATTTGTCCCCGAAAATATAAAAAGCGGAACACGGACTTTACCCCTAAAATAGGGGAAACCCCTATCAACTCTAGCCAAAAGGGCTAATATCGGTCTCCGGGCTTATCGGGGCCTGCCTATCAAGGCAATGGGATGGGTGCATGGAAAATTAGGATTTTTTCCCGAAACTATAAGCGGAACACGGACTTTACCCCTAAACTAGGGGAAAACTCCTATCAACCCTAGCCAAAAGGACTAATATCGGTCCCCGGGCTTATCGGGGCCTGCCTATCAAGTCAATGGTGTGAGTGCATGTAAAATTAGGATTGTTTCCCGAAACTATAAAAAGCGGAACACGGGCTTTACCCCTACAATAGGGGCCTGTATTATACAATATAAGGGAAAATGCCTGTATGGGGTATGGGGATGGTCAATTTTTTCCGTGGGCTTTACTATGGCCTGTGGGGTCGCGTTTTTCTCGTCTCGCCAAGAAAATGACAATGGAAAGGGTCCCGGAGCGAATCTGTGAAATTTTTGGGAAAAGTCACCGAGGTCATAGGCTGGCTATATGGGGGTAGGGTTCAACCTGGGAAATTCACACACGTTCATTGTGATATGGGCTGTTTGGATTTGTTTTTCACGTCTCGTAATTTAGAACATGATGGGAAGGGTCCCGGAGCGAAACGGTGAAATTTTTGGAAAAACTCACCGAGGCCTGAGTAGGCCCATAGGCCTATACTGCATGGCTATGGGTGTATAGGTCCATACGGGTGGACGTTTTGGGATCTAGGTGGGCCACTAATGGTCCGATGGGTTCGAGTGAGGTATCACTGTGAAGTCTATGTGAGGGGGCAACCGATGGGATGGATGTGGGGTAGGAATATCGTCATTCTGCGCATGCGCAATAGACAAAGTGTATGGAAATAGACGTTTTGGAATCTAGGGAAGCCACTAGTGAGCCGATAGGATTGAGTGAGGTATCAATGTGAAGCCTATGTGAGGGGGCATCTGATGGGGTGAGTGCGGGGTTGAAATATCGTCACTCTGCGCATGCGCAGTGGACAAAGGGTATGGAAATAGACGTTTTGGGCTGTAGGTGGGCCACTAGTGGGCCGATGGGATCGAGTGAGTTATCCATGTGAAGCCTATGTAAGGGGGCTAGACTAGGGTGTCGTTTTGATTCTGCTGCGCAGGTCGCGTGGGTTGTGACATCACTTCCGGGTTTCACCTCCAAACCCAGAAGAGTTCCAATGTTCTCTTAGACATCCGGATGTTCAACCTCCGGGGTTTTTCTCGGCCCGGTCCGGCCCGCCCCGGCCGCAGCGCGCGCGCGGGAGTGATCTGATGCCGCAGCGCGACGCGTACGGGTTATCCGGAAGTGCGTGGGTGAATCAGCAGCGCGCGCGCGCATGAAGACCCTCATACATACCCAAATGCAGGCGCAGACGTGATGTGCCCGGATGATAGACACGGACATCGCCGAAAAAACACATACACCTCTGTCACATACAGTCGCCCCCATCAAGACCCTCAGACATACCCAAAAAATGGATGGGGTACCTTTGGCTCCATTCTAGGCCAATGATTGGCTAATACGGTGTTCAAAACCAGTTTCATGCATTATGCTCATATAGAAAACACACAAGACAGGTTTTTTTTGGTGAGATCTCATTTTGTTTTTTATTCAGTAACAACAACAACGTAAGAACAACCACGTGAAAACTGAAGCCCAGAACAGGGGGGCTTGTACATTGAAAGAACTGAAGCCCAGAACAGGGGGCTTGTGTACATTGAAAGAATTCAAGCCCAGAACGGGGCTTGTACATTGAAATGATGGACGGCCCTGTCATATACGAGTACATCACGGTCCTCAGCCTTGGGGTACTCGTCAAACATCTGAACCATGGTAGATAAGGTCCTTCCCGGGCATCGTTGGTACAGGTAAAGCAAGCAATATTGTCCGCACACGCTACTGGTCAGGCTTTGCAACGTTTGACTGTTCCAACACCACGTCTCTGTACCTTGATCCATGAAGTCTGTTAAATCGGGATGGAGGGGTGGCAGGCCGTACGGGTCAAAGTATTCACCCTGCTGTTCTGTCAAGTACACGGCCACCCAATGTTCACGGGGCCGATCCATCGGGTCCGTGTTGAGAACGTATGCAGCAGGATACACACGGTCTAATGGGAACACATCTCGGGCGAACACCCCTTGTCCCTGGGTCATTCTCCAGCACGGTGGTTATCTGGTCTGTATCCATGTTAGGTGGAACAGGACGTTGCGCGCCTTGTCCACTTGAATGATGTTGTCAAACTCGACGTAGTAGATCACATTGACGGTGGTCCCCAGGGCTCGTGCAAAGTGGATTTCCAACCAATTTGCTTGGCAAGGGCCAGCTGATGGTCGTTCTCTAAGGTGGGGGTCATATCGAAACAGAACAACGTGTATCCGTTCGCGTAGTCCTCCCGACTGATCAAATTCCCTTCGTCCTGGTTGATTTGACCGGTGGCTGTAAACAGGCTCTGATAGGCTGGAATGAAATTCCTGCGCCCAAAGTTCGATGTGAAGGCCGTGGCTGGGACCTGTTGTCCATCTACATGCAGGGCCAAAAAATTGATGCCGAAATGTTTAAAATCAAACGGATTCTCTGGGTAGGCTCCGCTAAAACTGGTATTTTCCACACAGGCCAGGATCAATCGCTTAGGTAGTTCCCCCAGGAACAGGTTTTCTGTGTTGGCGCCCATATTTCCAGCAGGCACAGAGAACACTTTGGTTTGTAGACGTCGGATAGGGTACTGGGCTGGTTTTGTTCTCGAGGCTTTCATGTGTCCCAATTGAACGGCTGGATTCGGTTTCACTTTTCGGACATACAGGACTGCCTCTTGGAAAACAATCTTATAGTCAGCTGCATGCCCATCTACATTAGTGGCCATCAAGGCGAAGGTCGGAGGCGCCCGTATCAGTCGGATTTTGATGGGGATCTTGTTCAAGAGGTACCGGTCTTGCATGAACATGTCTGTAGTCGACCCATGAGATCCACCGAGGCACCGTTCGCGGTGAAAGCCTTCCGTTTGCTATATCCCACATTGTCCACCGTGTCCATGTGCTCGGGTGTGTCCTGGTAGAACAAAGCGGCTGTCAGCTGAGATTTTTTAGCCTCTCGGCCATACGACAACAGTGTCTCGATGTAGGCTCGATAGGGGTACGTGTTGGTCGAGTCACTGATGAGTTTGTCGCTGAGAAAAATATCTACCTGTTGAATCATCGAGTGCAGCCAGAGATTCGTCGGGCCCACCGTTGCAGCTTGGATGATTCTGGAGCCATCCCCATTGCCCACCTTGGCTTTCACATACGAGTATGTATGGGCTAAATCCACATAGGCCGTATCCGCGTTACTGATGGTGAACTCGATGGGCCCTGTTTCGTTGATGCTGGAGAGCGAGAGATGCTCCACCCATAATCCTTGTTCGGCACTGGTCTGTGTGGGCGACACTGTCCACAAATCAAATTCACTGTTGGTGGAGGGACAGGACTCTGCGTGGATCAAGGACATGTTTAAGAAAAGATATCCTCGGTCTTCGATGTGCGTCGTCACTGGGTCGGTCGTCGACTGGTGCGTGGTCTCGGTGGGGCAGCTCTTTTATTCCCTACGGTGCGTTGTGCTTACATCACCGGCCACTTGCAGTCCACTGCGTACCGCTTGTTTGCCGATTGCTTCCACCCCACGCGTCACCAAGGGCAGGAACGTTTTGACGATGCTGCCGAGTATGTTCCCCAGCCCATGTCCTCGTTGCATGCCTGCACCGCTAAAGACCGGAAAGCCACCCCCGGCCTGTTGGGAATAATAGTCCATATAGCTGCGTGCATCGCACTCGTAGGGTACTTTCATTATGCAAAGTGGGGAGCAAGTGCTTGTCGAAAATGAAGTGTCAGCACCACTTTTCCTCGTTCGAATGCCACCGGTCGTCCCGTGTCATCTCTTATATCCACCGTGATAGTGTTGATGTCGGTTTGTCGTACGGGCAGGTAGAGCATGTGGGTGAAACTGTGGGTGATTTGATCTCCATACCTCTTATTAATGGGGACCACCCGTAACAGAGGTGTGTTGATATCGTCCACGATGTGGTTGTCGACTACGTCCGAGTAGACGTAGAGTCCGTACATAGCGGACTTCATATCCATCGGGATCTCGCCTTGGTGGGCGGTTGGACCAGCGAACGTCTGTAGATCGAAACCCAGCATTTGCTGTAGGATAGGACTCAGTACGACACTCGCGTTGGCGGTGACGATAAGCTGTGCCTTGTCGTGTGCGTTGTAATCGAATTCCACGTGATTCTTGAAGGGAAAGGATTTGATGGGTTTTGATGTATTCGTGGCCTCCCGTAGAGCCTTATAATGCAAAAGTCTTGACAGCCCACCCATGAGCTCCTTGGGGGTGTCGTATTGGCCTTCGGGGAGGATGAGTCGGGTGTTTTTGCCTTCGCAGGTCACCTCGTACAAGACTTCATTGGCTCGCACGTTGTACCACGAGTAAGGGTATTGGATATCCACGAGGCCACACTCCCATCGTCCAGGTAAATGCAACGGTTGCGGTAACTGGGTGACGTACTTGGCCACGGTGTTGTCAGGAAACACATCCAGCGAACTGTTACTGGGTAGGGTGAGGTAAAACATGGCGACTGAGCTGTCCTGCTGCTGCTGTTGGTTTTAATAGGTGTTCCAGGCCTTGGGCGGTTGTGTCCGGCGTCGTGTTCGTCGCGGTGACTTGCTACGCGTCACGGCTCTGGAGATGTGGGGTGTCCTGATCGAGGGTGGGTTTTTAAAGGCCTGAAAAGATGGTGTCCGTTGTGGTGGTGTTTTGGGGGGTGACTTCGGTTCCCACTCGGCTTCCCAAGGTTGTGGAGTCTGTCGTGGTGCACGACTCGGTGAGTCACGCTGCATAACGGCCCAGCGGAGGGGGTTCCCCACCAATTCCTGTGGTACATGTATGTCTTTCAAGCCTTGAGCGAAGACCTCCCATCCTCTAGGATCTGTGTGCGACCTGCGTTGACGCATCAGGTCATTCACTAAATCCGTCATGTGGGTCCCCAGGACCACCTGATTCTGTACCAGTAGTTCGCCTTTATCATTCCAAGTCATGTTAGGATTCTGTTTCATCCGTTGTAATACCAGGCCAGCTTGTTTCTTGAACGATGCAGGTACACTTTTCAGCACTTCGTCTTCCACCCACTGTGGGGCTTTGGGTGGTGCCCCTGGTAATGGCGGCTGTTGGAGCGATGCTGAGGTCGGCGGTGGTGGTGGTGGGGTAGAGAAGGTTTTGTATTGGTCCATGAACGTCATGTTGTACCGTTGTACTTTCTCACTGTCGCTTAACCCCGGTCTCTGTAAGATCTGTTGCATCTCTCCATCGAGGGTGTTTATGGTCTTCAACGTAGTGGAACAGGGTAGGGCGATTGGAGGTTTTGAAGGAACCGTGGTTCTACGAGGATCATTTTTTTCGTGTGGTTCATTGTCGGCCGAAGAGTCCACCCAATACTGGACCCAACACGGAAGCGGCCGACGGTGCTAAGATGGCCCCGAGAAAGCCGCCTTTCTGTAACACCTATTTCTTCTGTGTTTGAGGGACCCGCTTCTGCACTAAGGTTCGGAGACTTGTCTTATGCTTGGCCAACTTGGTCTTCTGAGCCGGAGTCAGTGGAACGTTGCCTTTTAACAGGTTGTACCCGATCTCGCACAGACAGCGTACAAGGTCAGGGTCCGCACCGTGTACAAAGGTTCGGACCAACTCGGGTGGGGTCGTCTTCAATACACGGAGCGTGGGAGCGTGCTTCCGTACTCGCGCAGACATCATGTACAAATAATGCCAGAACCCACAACTCTGCCCTTTTTATCTACCTCAGAAAGTCAACCATGCTGTGGTATTCATTCTTTTTATTATCCCCATCATCAAACAAACACTCCAGCTGGGGGAGCCACTGTGAGTGTGTTTACATTATTTGTGCATGTACACGTGGAGGGCCTCTCCTGACGAAGTGCGTTTTGCCGGAACCCGTCGGTCCTGCGATGACGCAAGTGAAGGGATGCTGCCACTGAGGGTCCATGGTTCGAGGTGTATCCGCTGTCGTGGTAACCCACTCTTGTAAATTTGGTACGAGTGGACTGGAGTGGTGGTGGTGGGTACAACGTCGGTCGTCGTCTGTTTACTGCGAGGGATGATGGTGTTGGGTACAACGTCGATCGTCGCGGTCTGTTCACTGTGAGGGATGAAATCCGGCGGGTTTTCAGGCTTAGTGGGTGTACTTGGTGTAGGTGTGAAGCTTGTTATGGAGCTCGGTGTGGCTTGTACACGGGGTGTGGTGGTGACTGGGCTCGATACGGGGTTGACTGGTGCTATCTGTAGACTGGTTTCACTGATGGCTGGTGTTCTCAGTTGGTTAAGTAGCGTGCTGACATAGGGGTTGTTACTCCATGTAAGGGAGCACGAGAATTCTCTGTGTTATTATATACAGTGGATTTTCGTGACTGGTGGCTCCAGGTCTCCCTGCGTGGGATCATACATTATATTGAAACATGTACATGTAACAGCTATGGTTGGAAATATTATCAGGTCCATTGTCCCTTGTGAGACGACAGTGTTAAAACGACACTTCATAAGATATGTATATTTTCTACAGCGACACACTAAAAACGACACTTTCATTGAGTTATATATTGTACGCATGGTTGAAAATATTACCAGGGGCATTGTCACTTGTACGACGACAGTGTTAAAACGACACTTCATAAGATATGTATATTTCCTACAGCGACACACTAAAAACGACACTTTCATTGAATTATATATTGTAAGCATGTTTGAAAATATTACCAGGGGCATTGTTACTTGTATGACGACAGTGTTAAAACGACACTTCATAAGATATGTATATTTTCTACAGCGACACTCTGAAAACGACACTTTGATTAAATCATGTGACAGCAATGGTCTGTGTTATTATATACAGTTGATCAAACTTTCTACAGCGACACTGTAAAAACGACAGTTTCATTGAACCGTTAACAGTGAGGGTTGAAAATGTTATCGGTCTATTCTCACTTCCAAGACGACAGTGTTAAAATGACACTTCATAAGATATGTATATTTTCTACAGCGACACTCGGACACTTTGATTAAATCATGTGACAGCAATGCTCTGTGTTGTTATATACCTGTGTTGTTATATACCGATCTTCCTGATTGGTGGAGGTCTCCCTGTGTGAAATCATACATGTACATGTATGTGGGTTTTTCTAAAGACGAGACTTTTCATTGAAACATGTACATGTAACAGCTATGGTTGGAAATATTAATCGCACCATTCTCCCTATTAAGACGACAGTGTTAAAACGACACATATGGGTGAGCAGAACTATTCTCCTGCCAGAGCGACAGTCTGGGAAACAGGGTTCGTACACCTTGGAGGCCCCAGTTTTCAAGGTCTTTTCAAGGCCTTTTCAAGGTAATAATTCCTGTTTTCAAGGTATACACTTTTTATGTAAAAAAAGGAATAGACAAATTTTCTGAGTTTTCTTACCTTTTTTCACAACCAGTATCCAATGATACATAGACTTTTACTAAAGTCTTGCCGAGATATTATTGTTCATACTTAACATGGTCATGCATTGACGATACGCTGCCTATTAAATGTCAAAATATGGCACTTATGTTAAAGATGTGTGATAGTCTGATGTTTCTGTCACATTAAAATGTTCGTGATGTCTTGTGGACAGCCTATTTATTCACACACCGTCACCCATGTGGCGTTCTCGGAGCCTTGCAGTCCGTAATTGGGCTACTGGTCCTCATGATCCGTCTTAAATTTTCCATACCGCCGATAAGTGTTTTGCCACGCATGTGGGAAGTCAAAACTGACTCGCCCATTTTGCCGACGTCAATATCTTTCTTACACACACCACACACAGCTTTGCCTTTATCTGCATGCTGGCAAAGCCAGTCCTTATACTTGTCATTCTTTAGCCAATTTGTATTGAAAAGGCGCACCATTTCCACAATTTCTATTTAGCAGATGATGTTCAATGTCAAAAACGGAACGATTTTCAAAAGCCGCCAAAAACCACTTCGTTCTGCTGGACCTGTCGGAAACCCGAAAAATATTCATTCGGCATGAAAACTCAATGGAAATCTGAGGGTTCGCGATGTAGCGGGCCCACGTGATCAGGTGACATACATATTCATTGCGCAGATGCGGTGACCGAGATTCATACAGTCGGGAACCCTCCGCTCACTTACGAGAGCATACATCAAGTGAGGTTTCTGATTTCCAAGGAGAACCTGTATACTGTGGCTAGTCTCCCTTTACACAGTGTGACAACCATTTGAGAAAATAATCTTACGGTCATAATCGGGGCTTATTTTTGCTAACGGATGACAGGACGATACAACATTCATTCACAACTCTCAACTTTACAGAATTGACAACAACATGCTAAGAATTCGCGTTTTCAAGGTCTTTTCAAGGTACATGGCCCGATTTCCCATTTTTCAAGGCATTTCAAGGCCTTGAATTTTAAATTGTCATTTTCAAGGCAATTCAAGATTTTCAAGGTAGTGTGCGAACCATGGGGAAATGACATTTCATACGATATGTATATTTTCTACAGCGACACACTAAAAACGACACTTTCATTGAATTAGATATTGTAAGCATGGTTGAAAATATTACCAGGGGCATTGTTACTTGTATGACGACAGTGTTAAAACGACACTTCATAAGATATGTATATTTTCTACAGCGACATACTAAAAACGACACTTTCATTGAATTATATGTTGTAAGCATGGTTGAAAATATTACCAGGGGCATTGTCACTTGTATGACGACAGTGTTAAAACGACACTTCTTAAGATATGTATATTTTCTACAGCGAGACACTGGAAACAACAGTTTGATTAAATCATGTGACAGCAATGCTCTGTGTTGTTATATACTGATCTTCCTGACTGGTGGAGGTCTCCCTGTGTGAATGATACATGTACTTGTGAATTGTTCTAAAGATGACACTTTTCATTGAAACATGTACATGCAACAGCTATGATTGGAAATATTATGTGGACCATTGTCCCTTGTAAGACGACAGTGTTAAAACGGCACATGTCTGGGAGCAGGACTATTGTCCTGCCAGAGCGACAGTCTGGGAAACGACACTTCATAAGATATATATATTTTCTACAGCGACACTATGAAAACAACACTTTCATTGAATTAAATATTGTAAGTATGGTTGAAAATATTACCAGGTCTATTCTCACTTCCAAGACGACAGTGTTAAAACGACATATATGAGGGAGCAGGAATATTCTCCTGCCAGAGCGACAGTCTGGGAAACGACACTTCATAAGATATGTATATTTTCTACAGCGACACACTAAAAACGACACTTTCATTGAATTATATATTGTAAGCATGGTTGAAAGTATTACCAGGGGCATTGTCACTTGTATGACGACAGTGTTAAAACGACACTTCATAAGATATGTATATTTTCTACAGCGACACACTAAAACGACACTTTCATTGAATTATATATTGTAAGCATGGTTGAAAATATTACCAGGGGCATTTGTCACTTGTATGACGACAGTGTTAAAACGACACTTCAGAAGATATGTATATTTTCTACAGCGACACTCTGAAAACGACACTTTGATTAAATCATGTGACAGCAATGGTCTGTGTTATTATATACAGTTGATCAAACTTTCTACAGCGACACTGTAAAAACGACAGTTTCATTGAACTGTTAAAAGTGAGGGTTGGAAATGTTATCAGGTCTATTCTCACTTCCAAGACGACAGTGTTAAAAACGACACTTCATAAGATATGTATATTTTCTACAGCGACACTCTGAAAACGACAGTTTGATTAAATCATGTGACAGCAATGTTTAGTGTTGTTATATACCGATCTTCCTGATTGGTGGAGGTCTCCCTGTGGGAAATCATGCATGTACTTGTATATGAATTTTTCTAAAGAAGACACTTTTCATTGAAACATGTACATGTAACAGCTATTGTTGAAAATATTATGCGGACCATTTTTCCTTGTAAGACGACCGTGTTAAAACGACACATGTGGGGGAGCAAGACTATTCTCCTGCCAGGGCGTCAGTCTGTCAAACTATTTGCCCTCCCTAACCCTGCTTTGACACTCGACTTCACGTACATTCCTCCCTAACACCACTTTGACACTCCACTTCAAGTACATTTGTCCCCAACTCCGCTTTGACACTCGAATTCACATACATACCTCCCTAACCCCGACTAGACAAACTACAGACTTTGGTGGAGAAATATATTTTTTATAGCTGAAACGAACCTGAACTTGATAGTATGAAAGTTACCTAACCCGAAGTCCTAAACCCGCTTTGACACTCGACTTCACGTACATCTGTTCCTAACACCGCTTTGACATTCAAGTTCAACTTCCCATACATTCATCCCTAACACGACTTTGACAGTCAACTTCATATACATTCCTCCCTAACACCGCTTTGACACTCGAATTCACATACATTCCTCCCTAACCCCGATTTGACAAACTACAGAGTTCGGTGGAGAAATAAGTTTTTTATAGCTGAAACGAACCTGAACTTGATAGTATGAAAGTTACCTAACCCTAAGTCCTAAACCCGCTTTGACACTCGACTTCATGTACAGTCCTCCCTAACACCACTTTGACACTCGGCTATTCGTACATCCCTCCCTAACACCACTTTGACACTCGTCTTCACATACAAGCTTCCCTAACCCTGCTTTGACACTCGACTTCACGTACATTCCTCCCTAACACCACTTTGACACTCAACTTCAAGTACATTTGTCCCTAACTCCGCTTTGACACTCGAATTCACATACATTCCTCCCTAACCCCGACTAGAGAAACTACACTTTGGTGGAGAAATAATTTTTTTTATAGCTGAAACGAACCTGAACTTGATAGTATGAAAGTTACCTAACCCTAAGTCCTAAACCCGCTTTGACACTCGACTTCAGGTACAATCCTCCCTAACACCGCTTTGACACTCGGCTACACGTACATTCATCCCTAACACCGCTTTGACACTCGTCTTCACATACAAGCCTCCCTAACCCTGCTTTGACACTCGACTTCACGTACATTTGTCCCTAACACCGCTTTGACACTCGAATTCATGTATATTCCTCCCTAACCCCGATTTGACAAACTACAGACTTTGGTGGAGAAATAATTTTTTTCATAGCTGAAACAAACCTGAACTTGATAGTTATGAAAGTTACCTAACCCTAAGTCCTAAACCCGCTTTGACACTCGACTTCAGGTACAGTCCTCCCTAACACCGCTTTGACACTCGGCTACACGTACATTCCTCCCTAACACCGCTTTGACACTCGTCTTCACATACAAGCCTCCCTAACCCTGCTTTGACACTCGACTTCACGTACATTCCTCCCTAACACTGCTTTGACACTCGACTTCACATACATCTGTCCCTAACACCGCTTTCACACTCAACTTCCCATACATTCATCCCTAACACGACTTTGACAGTCAACTTCATATACATTCCTCCCTAACACCGCTTCGACACTCGAATTCACATACATTCCTCCCTAACCCCGATTTGACAAACTACAGAGTTCGGTGGAGAAATAAGTTTTTTATAGCTGAAACGAACCTGAACTTGATAGTATGAAAGTTACCTAACCCTAAGTCCTAAACCCGCTTTGACACTCGACTTCACGTACAGTCCTCCCTAACACCGCTTTGACACTCGGCTACACGTACATTCCAATCCTAACACCGCTTTGACACTCGTCTTCACATACAAGCCTCTCTAACCCTGCTTTGACACTCGACTTCACGAACATTCCTCCCTAACACCGCTTTGACACTCAACTTCAGATACATTTGTCCCTAACACTGCTTTGACACTCAAATTCATGTATATTCCTTCCTAACCCCGATTTGACAAACTACAGACTTTGGTGGAGATATAATTTTTTTCATAGCTGAAACGAACCTGAACTTGATAGTTATGAAAGTAACCTAACCCTAAGTCCTAAACCCGCTTTGACACTCGACTTCAGGTACAGTCCTCCCTAACACCGCTTTGACTCTAGGCTACACGTACATTCCTCCCTAACACCGCTTTGACACTCGTCTTCACGTACATTCCTCCCTAACACCGCTTTGACTCTCGACTTCACGTACATTTGTCCCTAACACCGCTTTCACACTCAACTTCCCATACATTCATCCCTAACACGACTTTGACAGTCAACTTCATATACATTCCTCCCTAACACCGCTTTGACACTCGGCCACACGTACATTCCTCCCTAACACCGCTTTGACACTCGTCTTCACATACAACCCTCCCTAACCCTGCTTTGATACTCGACTTCACGTACATTCCTCCATAACACCGCTTTGACACTCAACTTCACGTACATTTGTCCCCAACACCGCTTTGACACTCGAATTCATGTATATTCCTCCCTAACCCCGATTTGACAAACTACAGACTTTGGTGGAGAAATAATTTTTTTCATAGCTGAAACAAACCTGAACTGGATAGTTATGAAAGTTACCTAACCCTAAGTCCTTAACCCGCTTTAACACTCGACTTCACGTACAGTCCTCCCTAACACCGCTTTGACACTCGGCTACACGTACATTCCTCCCTAACACCGATTTGACATTCGTCTTCACATACAACCCTCCCTAACCCTGCTTTGACACTCGACTTCACGTACATTCCTCCCTAACACCACTTTGACACTCAACTTCACGTACATTCCTTCCTAACTCCGCTTTGACTCTTGACTTCACGTACCTTTCTCAACATGATAGTTACGAAACGTACCTAACCCGAAGTGTCATCCTGATTCCTCCCTAACCCCACTTTGACAGCGGACTTTACATACATTCCTCCCTAACACTGCTTTGACACTCGACTTATTTCATTTTGATAGCTGAAATGAACCTGACCCTAACCCCTATCCTGATTCCTCCCTAACACCGCTTTGACACTCCACTTCATGTACATTCCTCCCTAACACTGCTTTGACACTCGACTTGATGTACACTGACTTGATGTACATTGCTCCCTAACACCAGTTTGACTCCTGACTTCACGTACCTTCTTCCCTAACAGCGCTTTCACACTTTTCACATACATTTTTCCCCAACACCGCTTTGACACTTCAGTTGAAGTACATTCCCTTCTAACACCGCTTTCAGACTTGACGTACCTTCTTGACTAACACCACTCTGACACTTTACATGTACATTCCTCCTTAACACTGCTTTAACTGTCAACTTGATGTACATTCCTCCATACACTGGCTTTGACACTGAAGTTGAAGCACATCATTCTCCCAGTATGTTTCAACATTTCATCTGAGGTACACTTTGGTGGAGAAATTATTTGATTTCGATTGCTGAAATGACCATGAATGTAAAAGTTACTAATGATACATAACCCTAAGTCCTATCCCAATTTGACACTAGACTTCACGTTCACTGCTCTCCAACACTGCTTTGACAGTTGACTTCACATACATTTCTGCCTGACACCGCTTTGACACACGACTTGAGGAACATGTGTAATGTTCCTGTTTGTTGGATTTCTACGTATAGTTAAGTTGATGTGATACATGTAAGCCATTCAGGTTCTGTAAGTTAGTAATAAGTTGAAACTTCATTTACAGTTGAAAAGTGCAAAGCTGAAATTGTGTACATATGTTTTATTGCTTCTTTTCAGAAGACATTGGTGATGGTGGTGTGCAATACCTCTGTTTTTACCGGTCCATCATTTTGAAAGGGTTGGAAGAAATATGGCATATTGAAGTTCACATGTGCAAACACAACGTGAATAGACACATCATTTACACATACAAGTTGATAGGCAGACAAGATGGCTAAATTGAAGATTTTTGTCCTCCTCCTTTTGACTGCATCCTTGATTAAAAATTTTACATCTGTGGAGGATCTTGGAAAAGAAATATGGGATTATATTTCTGAAAGAATAAATGCAGACGGCATGAAAGTGCCATGCATAATTTTGACTGGCAGCAATGTTTGGAGAGGTGAAATGCAGCCCAGAGTTTGGCAATATTTGACACTTCGATTATTGCTCTGGGATCCTTTGACTCAGTATTCTTGGATACAGGAGAAGATATACTGCCCACATGATGGAAGCGAACTCCATATTATAACCCTTTTTGATGTTGAAGTACAGGTACATTACTGCCTTAACGTTACTTTATTAATGGAATAGACCTGCATGCAGGTTTGAAATAAAAAAAATATGGCAGTGGAGTATTCCATGAAGTAAGAGGGTTGCAGCCAGCAATGAGCACTGCCTCAGGGGATATTGTATGGGTGCTCCAATGTTAAAATGTAAGAATAGAGTTTTTGGTTTAGCTGAAATGCACATGGACATGTTTACATACAAAGTTTCCTTAAGTTGTCAGTGGATGATTATGAAAGCCGCTACACATGTTTTTTTTATCACTGGAGGATGAACGTGTGTTATTTGTGAGATTAAATATTAATACTGGAATAAAAAAAAGTATGTTATTTCATTTAGTGTAAATGTGGGTGGAATGTACATGTATCGTCATCTGGGATATAAATTAAGCCTGACAAAATATTTGAGAGTATAGCTGCTATATTCCATTTAATGTGAGTGCCCATACACTGTGCCATCATGGAAAGCATAGAGAAATAATGTCGTTTATAGACTGTCGCTTTATGAAACATACATATCTGATGAAGTGTCGCTTTAAAAAATATACATCGCTTTCAAAGTGTCGTTTTTAGACTGTCGTCATCTTACAAGTAAGAATGGCCCTGACCATATTTCTAAGCACGGCTGTATGATTCAGTGAAAGTGTCGTTATACAGTGTCGTTGTGGGAGGAGAATAGTCCTGGTACCTCACATGTGTCGTTTTAACACTGTCGTCTTATGGAGCATCCATACACTGTGCCATCATGGAAAGCATAGAGAAATAATGTCATTTATAGACTGCCGCTTTATGAAACATACATATCTGATGAAGTGTCGCTTTTAGACTGTCACTTTAAAAAATATACATCGCTTTCAAAGTGTCATTTTTAGACTGTCGTCATCTTACAAGTAAGAATGGCCCTGACCATATTTCTAAGCATGGCAATTCTTAGATGATTCAGTGAAAGTGTCGTTTTACAGTGTCGTTCTAGAAAATCGTTGTGGAAGGAGAATAGTCCTGGTACCTCACATGTGTCGTTTTAACACTGTCGTCTTATAGAAGGGGGTAATGCCCCTGTCGAGAGAAACTACATAATATACATATCTTTCAAACTGTCATCTTTCAAGGTGAGTGTCCACACACTGTGCCATCATGGAAAGTATACAGAAATAATATCATTTTTAGACTGTTGCTTTATGAAATATAAATATCTGGTGAAGTGTCGTTTATAGACTGTCGCTTTATGAAATAAACATATCTGATGAAATGTCGCTTTTAGACTGTCGCTTTAAAAATATACATCGCCTTCAAAGTGTCGTTTTTAGACTATGGTTCTTCTCTTACATGTAAGAATGGCCCTGACAATATTTCTAAGCCTGGCTAGATGATTCAGTGAATGTGTCGTTTTACAGTGTCGTTATAGAAAATCGTCCTGGGAGGAGAATAGTCCTGGTACATGTACCTTACATGTGTCGTTTTAACACTGTCGTCTTATGGAAGGGGGTAATGCCCCTATCGAGACAAACTACATAATATACATATCTTTCAAAGTGTCGTTTTTACACTGTCGCCTTACAAAGAGGGGTAATTAATAGCCCAATCTCGTGCTCCCTTACATGGAGTATGGACCGACATAGGCTACGTCGTAAAACACACCTCTGTACAACACACTCAGCAGAGTTAGCACTATCACCACAAAGCCCACTTGCGCTTTGCGCATTTTGGGAGACGCTGTGTTCAGAGGCAGCTGCTGTTTGTCCATAGCACCGTGGTCGAACGTGGAATTAAGGATGACGGTAGTGGTGTCTGGCTTTATAGTCATTTCACCTGGTTGGCAGCGACCCAAGAATTGAAGGAACTGGGCCAGCCTTGCCATTTGACGAAATGAAGCAGTTTGCCACGTCGACGTTCCGTTTTCAAAATCTGCTCCACCGTGTAGAAGTCTTGCTGTGTTTTTACGACAGGCTGTAATTCTGTCTCGTAAAACGTCCCTAGCAACGGTTCCCCTTGAAGATCTTCCAGTTCATAGACTCGCTGCTGTCGGGATAGGCGCCGTTTAATTAGGAAGTGCTCATCGCTCCAGTTGGGCAAGTCTCAAATTGACCTTCGACTTTACTGATCCGTACAGGGTCCCCGACCTTGTACACCGCCTTCGGCATTCGCTGCAATGGCCTGGGGTACAAGACACGCCGGAATTGGGCTTCATTGCGTTGGGTCACGGTAATGGAGGCTCTCTCTATACTCCGATGATAGGCTCGATTGTAACCACTCACAAGTTTCGGGAGAACATCGATGTACCGCCTTGTATTCTTATAGGTGAAATATTTATACATGCGACCTTTGAATGTCCTGTTCAACCTTTCCACCACCTAAGCCTTTGGTCTCGTTGTACGTATGGAAGAAAAACACCTTCTGGGCTTTCAGAAACTGTTGGAAAGGTCTGTTGAGGAATTCCGTGTCTTCGTCGGTTTGCAAATACAAAGGTTTGCGCCCGGTCTTGAAGATGTCTTTGAACGCCGCTATGAGATTCGCCCCCGTTTTCGTCCTGATGGGTACCACCCACGCATACTTCGATAGGATATCGATGCACGTCAAGATATACCGATTCCCATCGTTGTGTTTGGCAAAGGCGCTCATATCGACCAAATCCGCTTGCCACTGGGCATCTATTCCTCCCACGATGACCCGGTTCCGTAGAAAATGGCGACGGACAGATCGATGTAAGGTATAGGTGTCTTGTTTTCTTAACCAATCTCGGACTTGGGCACGTTGTATCCCCTGGGGTTTGGCCGCTCGATAGAGAGCCGACAATGCACTATAGGCCGTCGGACTGTCGGGACTGTAGTATAAGTTATCCAACACCTTCTCCCAGCGCTTCATGGTGACAAATGATGATGGATCCTGGCT
This sequence comes from Hanleya hanleyi, assembly GCA_036873755.1. NCBI lineage: Eukaryota > Metazoa > Mollusca > Polyplacophora > Lepidopleurida > Hanleyidae > Hanleya > Hanleya hanleyi. Next base: position 147,230 of record JAVTVY010002457.1, read on the forward strand.
CTATCGTTTATTTATAACGGGTATATCTTGGGCCGGAGTTTCTTTCTGATTTTCTTCGTTGGCTTCCACAGTGTCCATGGTAAATGACCAGTCCAACTCGTCTGATGACCGCTTGATAAGCACTTGATCCACATCTACCACGGCATCTTCCAATGCAGACCATAGATCAGGGTGAAGGGTAAAATGCACTGTACCCCCATCTAGCCGAGCCAATTGAGCAAAGAAAGGGCCGCGTCGGATGTACACATCGTGACAAGTGGATGAGGTCGCCGTCCAGTTCATCAGACAACACTGTTTGAATTTGGCCCAGCCCTCCCGGGACAGACGAATGTGAGCCGGGCACGGTTGTGTAGGGTCCGCATCACAGATGTCTCCCACCTCCTCCATGATATCGACCTTATCCGCATACACGTGCAGGAAAACCTCGGAGGTCAAGCTGAGATACGCCAGTATAGCCGGGTAATCAATGGCATCGTCGTCTGGTTCATTGCTAGACATTTGTTCATTGGGTTCTGCCGCCGCTTCTCTCAGGGCACGAGCCCGCTCCAACTCCTCTGATGACCGCTCGTCCGGTGTAAACAGCTGGTCCACGATGGGCACCACTTTCTCGAAGGCTGTCCACAGATCGGGGTCTAGGGTGAAGCCTCGCTGAGGGTCTTGGTAGCGGCCCAGGCGTGGGAAGAAGGGTCCACGGTGTACGCAGATGGCATTGTCTATGTGGATGAGGTGTCCATCGAGCTCGCCGCTCAACACCCGTTTAAATTTGGTCCAGCCGTCACGGTGTAGCGTAACCGTATTCGATACGGTCTCAGCGCGCGAACAGCAAACATCTCCACGGTTTTCCACGAGGGTGACTTTATCTTCATAGACGTGTAACCCCACCCTGGGTGTAAGGGGAAGGATGGCTCGTAGAATTGGTGACATGGTTGACCCAATGACGATCGGTGAATGATGCACACTGTGTCTGACCCTCGTATTTATAGTCAGGTGCCACTGTCAATGCCACAGCGCCAGGATCAATAGGGCACAGGCCATGACTAGGCCAACCAGCCGTCGCTGATTCCGGCGTGAGCGCTCGTGGTCCATAGCCCGAGCATCAAGGATGGCTGTCATAGCCCAGTAGTGGTGAGTGATTGCACACCTCTCCATCGAGTGCACTCTGTCGAGGACCGCTTCTGTGAACACGTTCAGGATCTGGCGTCGCCCCTCATTGTCGTCGCCATCTGAAAACATTGACCGAACCACTGCTCGGTAACCCGTGAGCAAATTAACCACGGTCGAATGCTGTAAAATGCGAGTCGCATAGGGACGGGTGTCCGTCATGGCTTTGAAACCGTAGGAATGGAGGTGTAGGATCCAGAGAGATGTGTTTTATGGACCATGTCACACATGCGCGCCTAGACGTAGCTCTACGGTTGTAGTCCGTGATACGCACTATTCTGATGGGTTAGTCCAAAAAAGAGACCAAGAAGAACAACAAAGATAACAGCGTCGAAGGATCCCCTGGAAAATCTTCTCCACGTCTCATGGTATAGCTCCGGTGAGGCAGGCTCAGGCTTGTGAGGCAGGCTCAGGCTGGTCAAGTCAAGCAGGCCAATGAATGCAGCATTGCCCTAAACATTCCCACTTTTATACACCTACATAGAAGTACCCGGATGTAGACGCGGACGTAGGCGAAAGCATCCCAGTACCCGGATGTAGGCGCAGACGTGAGCGAAATTCTAGTACCCGTCCATTGGTTCTTTTATCGATCGCTCATTGCCTTTTTTTCTCGACCGCTGATTGGTCCAAATGGAACTGCCCATCCTTCCCAGGTTAATTTATAATCCCATTTTTGGGTTCAAGCTCTGTATATCGATGCCGCAACATTGTTGCCGAAGCTTGCCGAAAGGGAGACCTTTTGACCTGTATGTGATCTTTGACCTTTAGAGCCGACATTCATCCGCGCACGGCCGGGAAAACCCCCGAATGTTGAACATCCGGACGTCTAAGAGAACATTGGAACTCTTCTGGGTTTGGAGGTGAAACCCGGAAGTGATGTCACAGCCCACGTGACCTGCGCAGCAGAATGGAAACGACACCCTAGTATAGCCCCCTCACATAGGCTTCACATGGATACCTCACTCGATTCCATCGGCTCACTAGTGGCTCCCCTAGATCCCAAAACGTCTATTTCCATACACTTTGTCCACTGCGCATGCGCAGAGTGACGACATTTCAACCCGGCACTCACCCCATCAGATGCCCCCTAACATAGGCTGAGAGTGTATCGACTGATAACGAAACAGAGATTGCTCAAAGTCTGTCTACTGATACGGAGAGCTTGACCTCAGATAGTCAGCCTACATCCCAGGAAAGTAAGGCAGAACCTACCTGCTGGGATCGTATTGTGACAGCAGCTATCAATACTCACGCTGCAGCGATCGAGGACGCCGGACAGGATACCTTACAACAGGCGTACACCCAAATGCGCCCCTGCATCAGGAAAACAGCCATGGCGATCTATGAACAGTATACCTTACTACCGCTTGAAATGAAAGGCGACCCCATGCACAGGTCCATCATGGAGACCAGGCGTCACTTGGAAGCGGATATTGAGCTACCACCCACTGACGCCCTGGAAAATGCGATCAGAATGCGTAAACAACTGTTTCAGGACATGCTGCCCGAACAATATCCAGGCCTGTCCGACGACGATTAGAACAAACGGACGAGAGCGAACATAGCCGAAGATGGGACTTTCTCAAACGCCGGCTTCTGATTGGACAAGAGCAGCCGAGAATACATCTAACCGGCTAGAACGAATATGATGGATACAGCGCCAAATGGCGGCCTCTGATTGGACAAGTCTTCTTGAATTGTAAACATACCTAACGCGGCTCCACCAGCGTGGGTATGATGTAACATTGGGGAGAATAAACTATATGAAAACTTGTTGTTTTGTTCTCTCATCTTCAAGAACCTCATGGTACTCATATGAACAGTCACAATTTTTTTTTTATTTTATTAGATTCACCAAGTATACAGTACAGAAATATTGAAGAGCCTAGTTGTGGAATATAATCATATTCTATGAATTACTTCGTATAACAACTAGTAAGTCATCGGCGGGAATAAAACCCCATGGGGCTTGTTCTATCCCTATATAAATAAATGATAATATTTCATTAAGCTACTTGTGGCAGGTGATATGTGATAAATGAGTGACTGACCAAATGCACACTGTGGCAGAATTTTTAATTATGGCGGCTACGTTCAATTAAATATGCTTTCAGCTTTGATTTAAAAAGAGATGACGAATTCAAATGTTTTATCGTCGAGGGCAGATTGTTCCATTCCCGAGGTCCTGATGTTTTGATAGAGTGATAAGACAAGTTTGAGCGATAAAATGGCCGGTACAGATTTGTATCTTGGCTTCTAGTATTATGTTGATGCATGTCTGATTGTCTAATGTAATATGTTTGAAAGTGAAAAGGTAGTTTGTTAGTATGGTAGATGAAATTGTGTACAAGATTCAGTGAGAGATAGAGATTCAAGTTATACAGTGTCAGAATCTTTAAAGCTACGAATAGAGGTTGTGTATGGTCTAGTTTTTTCGATAAAGTTATCACCCTTATAACTCTTTTCTGTAGTAAGAACAATGGATTTAGATGAGTAACATAGGTGTTTCCCCATAAGATATTTCCGTAGGACAAGTATGGATAAATCATGGAATAGTAGAGTACATATAGTGTTTTCTTATTAAGGGAATGTTTAATATGATTAATGATTCCTATATTACGAGATACTTTCTTGCAAATATAATCAATATGGGACGTCCAGTTCAGTTTATCATTAAAAACAATACCGAGAAATTTAAATTCATTGACAATTTCGATTTCAATTCCAGAGATGAGCAACGGTGGGGCATAAACGGGTAAGGGTTTGTTATTTAGTTTAATAACCATACATTTCGTTTTCTTGATATTTAACGACAGGCGGTTTGATGAAAGCCAAGTGTATATTTTATCAAGTTCAGACATCATTATATTAATAGCATCAACAATATTTTCGGTGGAGTAGACAAGACTAGTATCATCCGCAAAAAGTATAGTATGTAACAAGTTGGACACATTAGATATATCATTAATGTAGATAAGGAATAAAATTGGCCCTAGAATAGATCCCTGTGGCACACCACATGTAATGTTCTCAGGGAGTGATAAGGTACCGTTAAAAGAGACACTTTGCATTCTGTTTGTTAAGTAACTTTCAAGCCAGTGGTTTGACAAATTTCTGAATCCATAGTGAATAAGTTTACTTAATAATATATTATGATTGACCGTGTCAAAGGCTTTGGAGAGGTCTAAGAACGTAATAATGCTGTTTTGTTTTGCTTCTTTGGCCGTTATTAATTTATCATATAAATAGCAAGCTGCCAGGGAAGTTGAGTGATTAGACCGAAAACCATATTGGTTTGGGCAGATGATCTGATTGATTTCTAGAAAATTAGTTATCATATTAGCTGCAAGTTTTTCAAGGATTTTGCTAAAGCAGGGCAGGACTGAAATTGGTCTGTAGTTTTCTAGTGCCTTACTATCACCCGTTTTGTGGACAGGAGTGATTTTAGCAGATTTGAAAGCGTCTGGGACAACACCAGAGCTAAAGGATGAATTCATTATGTGACATAAAGGAACAGAAATATATTCTGAGACAAGTTTGACTATAGACATGCTAATACCATCTAGTCCCGGTGCTGCCGATTTCAGGTTCACAATAGTAGATTTTATATCATTAGGCGTTACGGTGGTAAATTGAAAATCGTTTGGAACGGGGGTATCCAGGTAGTCCATAAAATTAGACCCGGTATTGGGAATTTTTGCATCTAGTTTAGATGCTACGGTGCTGAAATGTTCATTAAATTTCTGGGAAATTACAGAGGAGTCAGAGGTTTCAGTTCCATCTACATGTATTTTGAATGAGCTGGGCAGAAGTGATGTTTTCTTACGATTAAGCAATTGGTTCAATGTTTTCCATGTGTTTTTGATGTTTAGGTGGTGTTCATTAAATTTGTTTTCAAAGTAGGATTTCTTAGAATGACGTAATGTATTATTGAGTTTGTTTCTATATATTCTGTATTGTTTACGATGGCATTCCTCGCCACTGCGGAGTTGTAAATCATACAAGCGATTCTTTTCATGAATAGATTTTAGAATACCAAAAGTAATCCAGGGTTGTATTATTTTTTGTTTTAAAGGCTCAGAATTAACGACGGGAAAACATTCATCGTAGGCATCTCCGAATTTTTCAAGAAATATTGTTAATGCAGCATTAGTGTCGTTTTCTTGACTCACAAACTTCCAGTCAGTTTCACTTATGACTTGCATAAATCGATCCTTATTGTCAGCAGTAATTCTGTGGTAAGATGTTTGATGTCGCAGCTCTTTACATTTTGATTCGGATGTTAAGATATGGAAGATAGGAAAGTGGTCTGTAATATCGGTCAGGAATATTCCAGATAGAAGATTATCCTCATGAAAGTTAATGAAAAAGTTATCTATTAGTGTAGCTGTACGGGAAGTGACTCTTGTCGGTTTTGTAATTTGTGGGAAAAAGTGGTGAGATTTCATGATTTCTAGAAAATCCTTTGATGGACCATGGTGTTCAGTTTTAAAAAGGTCGATGTTATAATCGCCCATCAAAACGCATTTTTTCTTTTCCGATTGAATAGTTTGCAAAATTGATAATAAAGAAGTATTGAAGTTGTTTAAATTTTTCCCGGGAGGGCGATAGAATATACCAACTAGGTATTTTGTACTGCAGAATTCAATATCAACAAAGAGGGACTCATATTGCCCATCGTCGTCAAGGAATGACAGATCGTCTCTTACCATACAAGATTGAATATTTTCATTTATGTACAGGACAAGTCCCCCACCTCGTCGTTTGTTTCTTGATGAGTGAAATGGTCTGTAGCCTGGTATATCATAAAGCGATTCTGTAGCGGGATTCAGCCAGCTTTCAGAGAAGCCGAGAGCGTCAAATGTGTGGTCCAAGTTATGAATGAAACCGGTTATCTCAGAAAAGTGTTTTGTGAGACTTCTAACATTTAGGTGGAGGAATGAAAATGTTTGATCGGGAGGACAAATGGATTTTGATTTCTGCATAAATGATGATTCTGTAAAGTAATTGGACTGGTGATTATTTAAATTATTCCAATATGATATCTCATAATCGTTATCATCAGTCGATGCTTTATTGTGTTCGTGGTTCAAAGCGTGACTGAGATACATCATTCTTTAGATGACGACTTTACAACGAATATTATGGATTAAGAATACTGATCAGCGATACGGAATTTTGAAACATCATGATGTCTTGCCCGCATCATTGAAAACTTGACCGCTTCTCTCTTGCAGGAAACAAGCCTATGTTTATGTATACTATGATTGTCTTTTTGAATTTGGTGCTAATACTGTTATGTGGAAAATGGAATAGGTCTTTGGATTATGGACGCGAATATTCTCTGATGGACGACGGCTGGATTAAGAATGACGGACTAGACGCTTGTAATCCTTATTTTTGTTGTTGTTTTTCTCTCATCTGTCCATATCATGGCGTCAAGGCGTTATGCTAGGGCGTTAAGGCGTAACGAAGGACGTCACTGCATTTCCAATGAATTAGTGACAATCCCATGAGAATCAGAGCTTTTGGGCTAATTCACCAGGGCGTTGAAGCGTTGAGCTTGCCGTTGGCGGGCGTTGCTACAAGATGTCACTTCACACGACGCATTCGGACCAAGGATGGTCCATTCCTACCTCAAAACACCTTCCTTCACACCCCCAAAATGCCCACTTTGGCTACTACTCCTACTGATGACGTCACCGATGACGTGAACATACCTCAAATAGGGGTCTGCACCACGAGAACTACAAAATGAAGCCCCAAACGACGCATTCAGGCCAGTATTGGTCCATCTCTACACCAAATAACTTCCTTCACTTCCTCAAAATGACCACTTTCGCTACTACTCGTACTGATGACGTCACCGATGGCGTCACAGATGACGTGGACATCCCTCAAATCGGGGTCCACACCCCGAGAGCTACAAAATGACACCCCACACGACGCATTCGGACAAAAAGTGGTCCATCTCTACACCAAATACCTTCCTTCACTTCCCCAAAATGCCCACTTTCGCTACTACTCGTACTGATGACGTCACCGATGACGTTACAGATGCTGTAAACATCCCTCAAATCGAGGTCCGCACCACGAGAACTACAAAATGATACCCCCCACGACGCATTCGGATCAATAGTGGTCCATTTCTACCCCAAACACACCCCCACACATACCACAACATGCCCGCTTTCGCTACTACTCGTACTGATGACGTCACCGATAACGTCACATATGCTGTGGACATCTCTCAAATCGGAGTCTACACCCCGGAACTACAAAACGACGCATCCCGCGAACAACTCGGACCAAGGATGGTCCCTCTCTACACCAAACACACCCCCCAAAATGACCACTTTACTTACTACACCCGACTGCGCATGCGCAGATTGACGAGACTTGACAATAAAAAACACGCCATTCTGACTCTACCCCACGCAAGCTTCACTTGGACACCTTCCACGACCCATTTGGACCAATAGTAGTCCATCTCTACCCCCAAACACACCCCCAAAATGACTGCTTTCCCTACAACGGCCAGACTGCGCATGCGCAGAATATTGCCTATATGGGCCTATATACAGACCTACACGGTACTTTAAAAAAAAATTCACCTCATACGACACAATAGGTCCACTAGGGGCTCACCTAGACTCCAAAACGTCCACTGAGTATGGACCTATGCACGGAGCTAGTAGGCCTATATACAGACCGTGAACTTTTCGAAAAATTTCACCGCTTAACTTCGAGACCCCTCCCATCGTGTTCTACATGGCGAGACGTGAAAAACAAGTCCAAACAATCCATATCACAATTAACATGTGTGAATTTCCCGGTATGGACCTATCTCCCTGAGCCAGTATGGGTCTATATGGGCCTATATACAGACCTACCCGGTACTTTTCAAACAATTTCACCGCTTCACTTCTAGACCCTTCCCAGCGTGTTCTACATGGCGAGACATGAAAAACAAGACCAAACCACCCATATCGTAATGAACATGTGTGAATTTCCCAGTATGGACCTACTCCCTATAGCCTATATGGGCATATATACAGAACTACCCAGTACTTTAAAAAAAAATCACCGCTTACCTTCGAGAACCCTCCCATCGTGTTTTACATGGTGAGCCGTGAAAAACAAGACCAAACAACCCATAGTAAAATAATAAAAGAAAATAAAAAATAAATGACCACCCCCTTACCCCAAACAGGCATTTGCCCGTATATTGTATAATACAGGCCCCTATTGTAGGAGTCAAGTCCGTGTTCCGCTTTTTATTTATTTATTTCAACTATCTTACCTTGGCAATTAATGGGGTCTGAGATGCTCGGATATGCTATCAGAGCCATTTCCCAGCCCCAATATCAAGACTGACTTTCATCTTTCAAATGAGATAAAATATCATTTTACGCACATTTAATTAATTTACAATGAATTTTTATTTTTTGGATTAAAGGAGGAGGAGCAGCTTTGGTATTTTTTGTGAAAGAGCCGAAATTGGGTCCCAAATCATCATTGGATGAAACCCTGCTCCGAAAAAATGACTTCGTTTCATAGAGTCTAGGACCATTTCGGGAAGATTTTCATAAAAGAATTTAACTCATAATTTCTCATTCTGCTGTTAAAAGAAATTTTTTTTTTATATCAAATTTTGAAAATTATGTCACTAAAATTGGACAGGGAAAAGGCCGTTCTTTCAATTAATTGCGACGAAAACTCGCCCTGGAAATTTCTAAAAATTTTCTTCTGGGTACATATTTTGAAATCTTCGTTTAATAAACCCAACATGAAACATGATATACATACAAAAGAAATATTTTTGGTTTTATTTTCAGTATAATTATATAAAGGATGTGTGATGTTTACATACGAAAATCTCCTTTGTGTGTGGCGGTAATGAAGGTGTATTTTTTTCAATCCAAAACCTCAGAAAACATATTTTGCTTGAAGAATATGTACTGAAATATCAGCCTACGATGGTCAGTTGCATAAAAATGAGTTTACATTCATTAAAATGTGCTCCCTGGCATATTTTGGTATTTCTGATGCAGTTGTAAGGAGAATTTTCTCTTGTAACAAAAATATGTCACCTCAAATCAAAATTATATTTTCGCAAAGATTGCTCATTTGAAAGTATCAAGTCTGATTTTTGTTTGAGGTGTCATATTTTCATGACAAGAGAAAATCTTCCCTATAAATGCCTCAAAAATACAGCATTAGTCCAGGGAGCATATTTTCATTAATCAAAAATTCAGTTATATTCGGCACCCAATACGACCTTTTCGAACCAATAGTGGGTCACCTCGACCCCAAAACGTCCGTTCCCATGAACTTTAGCACTGCGTATGCGTGCCATAGCCCCTACTTCCACAACCCACCAGTCCAGTCGAAGGCTCCTCCACGAGTGCTTCACTTTGACACCATTCGTTCCATCTCGAGGCTAAAACGGCCATTCCTATGTCCTTTTCCCACAATTCCCGATCTACGCCAGCGCGCCTTTGCCTCTACTTCCACCCACAAAATGCTACTACTCCTATTGATGACGTCACTGATGAAATGGACATCATTGAAGTCGTGATCTACACCACAAGAGCTTCAAAATGAGACCATACATGACCTATTTGGATACAATATAGCCCCTCAATCTCTCAAATACGCTTCTCTAAAATGTCCACTGGTAGATACCGTAAAATGTGCGTAATATTGTTGCATGTTGTCTTTAGGTCCACATGTTGATAGTGAAAGTCTGCTCCGTACACACATGTAACTAATATTACGGGGTTTGACATTGAACATTGGATTTTACCTCACTTTTTGGCATTTTCGTATGTATTTCAGCATGGATTTTTTTACATATCATCTCGAACCAGAATATTTCGCTGGTAAACAATCCATAATGAAATGAATACGAGAAAGCCAGAACGCAGACTACGCAAGCCTCATTTCTATAGTTTTTCATTATTATGCGTTATTTTGTGTTCCTGTAGGCGTCCTATCTTCGAACAGCTACATGGAGCATGTTTATGGTTTTCATAAGCATGTATCTTATTATGGTTCCCTTTCTGTTAACAGCTATAATATGGACAGAGTCAACACTTATATGGTTTTTCATCAGTGTGGTTTCTATCATGTTTCTTTAAGTTCCATGTGTGTGAACAGCTATATGGACAGAGTGAGCATTTTATGGCTTTTCACCAGCATGTGTCCTTTCATGTACCTTTAGGCTCCATTTCTGTGAACAGCTATATGGACAGAGTGAGCATTTATATGGCTTTTCACCAGTATGTGTCCTTCCATGATCCTTCAGGTTCCCTTGATGTGAACAGCTATATGGACAGAGTGAACATTTGTATGGCTTTTCACCAGTATGTGTTCTTTCATGATCATTCAGGCTCCCTTTCTGTGAACAGTTATATGGACAGAGTGAGCATTTATATGGCTTTTCACCAGTATGTGTCCTTTCATGTTTCTTTAGGTTTATTTTTTGTGAACAGCTATAGGGACAGAGTGAGCATTTATATGGCTTTTCACCAGTATGTGTCATTCCATGATCCTTCAGGTTCCCTTTATGTGAACAGCTATATGGACAGAGTGAGCATTTGTATGGCTTTTCACCAGTATGTGTCCTTTCATGTTCCGTTAGGCTCCCTTTCTGTGAACAGCTATATGGACAGAGTGAGCATTTGTATGGCTTTTCACCAGTATGTGTCCTTTCATGTTTCTTTAGGCTCCCTTTATGTGAACAGCAATATGGACAGAGTGAGCATTTGTATGGCTTTTCACCAGTATGTGTTCTTTCATGATCCTTCAGGTTTCCTCCATGTGAACAGCAATATGGACAGAGTGAGCATATGTATGGCTTTTCACCAGTATGTGTTCTTTCATGATCCTTCAGGCTCCCTTTATGTGAACAGCCATATGGACAGAGTGAGCATATGTATGGCTTTTCACCAGTATGTGTTCTTTCATGATCCTTCAGGTTCCCTTTATGTGAACAGCTATATGGACAGAGTGAGCATATGTATGGCTTTTCACCAGTATGTGTTCTTTCATGATCCTTCAGGCTCCCTTTATGTGAACAGCCATATGGACAGAGTGAGCATTTGTATGGCTTTTCACCAGTATGTGTCCTTTCATGTTTCTTTAGGCTTACTTTTTGTGAACAGCTATATGGACAGAGTGAGCATTTGTATGGCTTTTCACCAGTATGTGTCCTTTCATGTTTCTTCAGGTTTACTTTTTGTGAACAGCTATATGGACAGAGTGAGCATTTGTATGGCTTTTCACCAGTATGTGTTCTTTCATGATCCTCTCGGTTTACTTTACCTGAACAACCTTGTGGACAGAGTGAGCATTTGTATGGCTTTTCACCAGTGTGTGTTATTTCATGATTTCTTATGTCTCCTTTTTGTGAAAAGCTATTTAGACAGAGCGAACATTTGTTTGGCTTTTCCCAAGTATGAACTCTGTCAGCTGTCGTTCTTCCTGTATTGTCCGTTTCTGGATTCCAAAATCTCAAAGATTCGTTGGGCAGTTTTGTCGTCTCTGGTGTCTTGACTTTTATCATGTACATGGCCACAGGAAAAGGTCTATCCGAGAAAAAATCATCGACACGTGACTGCTCGTCATCAGAACACTTCTTGACAAAAGACTAAATCAAACAGAAAACACATAATCAGCCTTATTTTTATATCAACACTTCCTTCCACTTCAATACGGTCAGTTATTAAATATATCTTCGAAAATCTGTTTGCAAAATCACATGGAGTTTGTGAATTTAATATAAACTTGTAGCATACTCCACCATGAGTCTTTAGAACCGTATCCAAAAGCTGTTGTTGTATGTGAATAAAACCAGATCTCACATCAAGCTGATTAGATAGCAGGTTCTCCGCCAAGTAGCCTGTGTGAGAGCATACAGCATTTATGCTTCAAATATCTCCTTAAATGTAACTCGGAAAGTGGCTATGTGTATGTGGAAAGGGACATTTATCTGGAATTGTTGAGACAAGTTGAGGCTTGAGAAACAGTGATGGATAGTGTAACACTGGAATGTAAGTCTGTAGTTGTTTATGGAATTTTGGATGGTGAAGCTTATAAATCGATGGGTGGTATAGGTCTCAAGATGTCGCATTCACAACACAGATGAATATAATATGGGTGAGTGCAATCCAAGACGGCCAATGGCAGTCATATTGGATTACATACCACTTCAATGAAAATCAACACCAATGGCCGTCTACTGATGCGAAACAACTTCTCACATTTGAAGTCAATTGGACAAGTTGTTCTCAAGATACCACATTCACAAGATACAGGACGGAAGGAATCCAAGATGGTCAATGGCAGCCATCTTGGATTACATACCGTGAAGCACCTTGTCAAGTTTGAAGTCAATTGGACAAATTGATCTCAAGATACCGCGTTCACAAGATGCAGGACAGACGGAATCCAAGATGGTCAATTGCAGCCATCTTGGATTACATGCTACCTCAATAAAGATAGTGCCACGGCACTGTAGCTCATCTGGCTGTAACTGGCGAAAGTAGCTGCAAGAAATTTTTACTGCAATAGATGAGTTTCTAACTTGTGTTGTCCCCCCTGAACACTAAATGATCCATGCAGTAATTTCCTGGGAAATTCAAGACGCGGCCATATTGGATTTTCGAAATGGACCAAAAAAGGTATCTTGCACAACTGGTCCACAAGGGGAATCTGCGTACCCAATTTGACAAAGATCCATGTAGTAATTTCCTGAGAATTCATGATGATAAACTTTCATGGGGAAATTCAAGATGGCTGCCTGGTGGCCATATTGGATTTTCGAATCGGAGCAGAAAAGGCATGTTGCACAACTAGACCCCAAGGGGAACCTGTGTATCAAATTTGAGTAAGATCCATGAAGTAGTTCCTGAGAAAACGCGACAACAAAGTTTCATAGGAAAATCCAAGATGGTCGCCTGGTGGCCATATTGGACTTTCGAATCAAATCACAAAAGGTATCTTGCACAACTAGAGTCCAGGGGAACCTGTGTACCAAATTCGTGGAAGATCCATGAAGTACTTCCTGAGAAATCACGATAACAAAGTTTCATAGGGAAATCCAAGATGGCCGCCTGATGGCCGTATTATCGGAGAAGATATCTTGCACAGCTAGACCCCAAGGGGAACCTGTGTACCAAATTTGAAAAAGATCCATTCAGTGGTTTCTGAGAAATCGCGCTGAAGTTTCATGGAGAAATCCAAGATGGCCACCTAGTGGCCATATTGGATTTTCGAATCGGACCAAAAAAAGTATCTTGTACAACTAGACCCCAAGGGGAACATGTGTACCAAATTTGAGAAAGAGCCATGCAGTACTTCCTAAGAAATCACTGATAACAATGGTTCATGGGGAAATCCAAGATGGCCGCCTGGTGGCCATATTGAATTTTCGAATCGAAGCAAAAAAGGTATCTTGCACAACTAGACCCCAAGGGGAACCTGTGTACCAAATTTGAGAGAGATCCATACAGTGGTTCCTGAGAAATCGTGATAACAAATTGTCATGGGGAAATCCAAGATGGCCGCCTGGTGGCCATATTGAATATTCAAATTGGACTAAAGTACACATGTTGTAGAACTAGACCCAAAGGGGAACCGGTGTACCAAATTTGAGAAAGAGCCATGAAGTAGTTACTGAAAAATAATGATGACAAGATTTCACTGGCAAATTCAAGATGGCCGCCATGGCAGCCATATTTAAAATCATATCGACACCGCATGAACAAATTCTGGTGTACTCATTGGGGGGAACATGCATGCCAAATTTCAGCTTAATCGGCCAAGTGGTTTCAGAGAAGATGTTTACGGACGACGCACGACACACGACGCACGACGGACGACTAACAACGGACAATCAGGCCATGGCATTAGCCCATCGGGCCTTCGGCCCAGATGATCTAAACATCAATACCAATGGCCGTCTTACTGATGTGAATCGCCTTCTCAAGTTTGAAGTCAATTTGTTGAGTTGATCTCAAGATATCGTGTTCAGAAGATGCAGGATGGACGGAATCCATGATGGTCAATGGCAACCATCTTGAATTACAGACTACCTCAATTACAGACTACCTCTTCTCGAGTTTCAAGTCGATTGGTCAAATTGTTCTCAAGATATCATATTCACAAGATGCGGGACGGACGGAATCCAATATGGTCAATGACAGCCATCTCCGATTACGTACCTCAGTGAAAATCAATACAAAATGGCCGTCTAACTGGTGTGAAGCACCTTCTCAAGTTTGAAGTCAATTGGGCGAACTGTTATCGAGATATCGCGTTCACAAGATATGGGACGGACGGACGGAAGAAGGAAGACTGGAAGGATGGCTAGCATTTCCAAGTCCTCCCACCACTTCGTGGCGAAGGACAATAACGCTCCCCCTTTCTCTCATGTCGATGATTTTACATGTTTAAGATTCGGGCACAAGAACCAGGTTTCTGTGTTGAAAGTCCTAGCTGTCGGCAGGTCAAGGTCAAACGTCTGGCCTGTCTCACTTTGCGGGGAGGGTACAAGTGTACGGTATATGCAAAATCCATCTCCTATATTTTATCTTGATTCATCGGATCAATATTTTATTCTCTAGAAACCGTGATGATATTCTGTTAAGATTAATAGCATTAAGCTATATCGATCAATTCCAGAAGATATTTCTCTCTTCACGAGGTCAACCTATCATTCCCACGTAGTTGTGACCTAGGCTTGACGTTTTAGACATACATTGGTCAGTACTCAGAACATAGAAATGAGGGTGTTGATGCCAGATCTGCATAAGTGACAAGTAGAATGGGTAACGACTTTTGTAGATCTGGTTTTAATCTAATCAACAACTGTGTTTCACGGCTTACCGGTAATTGTTCACATGGATCATGCTCAACATCACCTCGTTGTTCTCCCACCGCACATTGAGCTGTTGGTTCTGTCTTCACTGTAACATCTCCCTCTTCCATAGATTCATTTGCAGATTGCCGGTACGTTATCCCATCATCTTGCACCAATGTTCCTGTCGCTTGACCAAGCGGTTCCAGTTTTACTGATAAGTCTTCCATTGTCCTCTCAATTATGAGAGATAATTTAGTCTCACTGAAATAAAAACACAACAATCATCTTTTATTAGTGGCTTAAAGGAGAAATATTCGGTAATTCAGTTTAAACGTCACATCTCAACTACTAGATTATTTTACCTAAGAATAACGTCATCGAAAACTATGAAGCCACAAAAGGGATATGGTGAAAAATAATTCATAGTAAAAAAAAAAAAAAAATCTTTCTTTTTTCGGCAGTCCCCATTTTTTTCGTGTTCTTTAATCACAACAATACTTTGTCAATTTCTTCTTCTTTCTTTTCCCGTGTTGTCACAAGCCGAACATTTTGATTTTTTTTCCTTTCACAATATTTTTCTTTCGTTTTTAAATCAACCAATAAAATGTAGCCATATAAAAAATATCATTGGTCGCACGCTAACAACCTGGACTCCGCGTTAATCAGCCAATGAAATAGCCACATAATCTTTGACGATTACAGCTCTTTAGAGGAAAAATGTGCGACCATCGTGACACTGTTTAATACTTCAGTGTTGGATTGAAATATCGTAATATATTCTCAGAGCTACTAAACGAAACACTGAAGTATTCTTTTTGTTTATATATACTTTTTATTTATATCTTTTTATTTACAATCGGCATAAAAAGTTGTCCATATTCTTTAAAAAACCCGCATGAAATGCCCGTCCGTATGTCTGTCTGTCCCTCTGTCAACGATAGCGTCCGCTGACACTCTTGAAAGTGTATGAGCCACCAAACTTGGTACACATATGCTACCTCTACAGGATGGTACCCTGCAAGCGTCAGATTCGACATTTAGTATCTTGCCATCATCCAAATTGTTTTGAATAATCCAAAAATGCGCCTTTTAAACTTAATTTAATTTTACTTCGACTAAGTTACACAACTCTCGTTGTTTATTTATTTATTTATTGACTTTGACATGATGCCTGGGTAGGTTGCACAGGTGCAGCACCTATAGGAACAATACAATTTAGAACTATACAATAAATAAAAAAATAAAGATATATAAATATAGAATCACGTGTCGGCTTCTTCATCTTCATGTTCATTTAAAAGATCTTCAAAGTGATTCAAACCTTTGCTGGACCACTGTTGGATAAAAAGGATTGACTTCATAAAATGTGAATTTAACCAGATAGATTCACACTAAAGAGATTATCATCAGTAAATTTAATTTTCCCGTCAAAGATTTGCCATGCAGGTCTGAAAAAAGAAAATTCATCCATCAGTCAAATTATGATAATTGACGTCCGTACAACAATCCATCAAGCTCTCTTAAAAGTAGAAGCAGCCTATATCCTCCAGTCCTCTCTTGTTATCCTGCTTATTCCTGTGCTATCAATGCAAGTGAAAGTACATGTATCCCCTCTTATATTGTTGCAACTGAAAATATCTGTCAGTCGCAAGTGAAATTATAGAGGAAATTGTATTGTTTTGATTGGTTAATTAATTACCCTGACTTGCATAATGTACACTACCAGGCTGTTCTGAAGTGACACTTGACCAGTTGACATATCAATTGAACGGTTCTTGTGAAACACGGACAGACAACACCTGTGGACCGAGAGAGTACATGCAGCGGCAACGATATCCAACCTTGATTATGCCTTCCTTACTTTTGCCTTGCTGATTATGTATATTCATGAACACACAGGGAAAAAAACTGTTCAATACCACCCTCAATTCCGGTGCATCGACTGGCATACCGTATACATGTAGTATTAATTCTTCAGTCCTCTCATATTGTTAACGTAAGCGAAAGTATCCTTCGATTGTCTCATTAATTGCTAATATTGCAAGATAAAGTATGCTTTACGGCTTTAGTCCTCTTGTTATTCATGTGAGCGAGTGTCCCTCACTGGCTATCATGTTTGTTCTATTTGTTTGTTTGTATTGTGGGCACGACTACCATGATGTGTAATAAATCAAATTTAAAATGGGTCTATCGTAAAGTATACAGTATGTTCGGCTTACTTTAAATTTTATTTATTTCATGACACATGATGGACAGCTATTAAACTTAGCCATATGAAGTTGTTTCAAACTTTGCATAATTTGTCCATAGCTTTGGAAAGTTTTGCCCGGCGAACTTGAACGTCTGCCCAATATTATTGGCGGCACACACGGGGAACTTCGCAAATATATAACCGAAAAATTACAGGAGACCTTACCATTCTTCGGTTTAGTTTACCGTCAGATGTGTCGATTCGACGGGAGGATACGATATCATTACGATTTCTGAGTAGGTAGATCTGATTTCTGAATAATTATAAGAAAGACATGTACATATGGGTATCTTTTTCAGTTATGGATTATGTCCCTTATTTGTTTGTTTGTATGCGACCTCTTTGAGGTGTTCTATACAATAAAATTTAATTGAATTGAATTACGGGTCATAACAACAACAATTAATCAATACAAAGTGAATCAGGCTTCCCCCCGCCGATGTTTTCGGGCAAGCAAATGATAATTCTCTGAAACATGCGTTGGGAGAAAAGTGAGGTCTGTCTCAATTATCTAGACTTCACAAACCTTGTTGTTGTTGTTCTTTACCTGGCTGTAAATCCACCGATGGGTATTAGTCCCTGGTGCTGTATAAAAAAAAATCACGAGGCGCTGTACCCCCAAATGTTGTTTGTTCTCTTAAACTTGAGATATTTGGCGGTTGGCGGTGTTCAAACCCTCAATACGTACTGCAATATAATACCTTTGACCGAATTTCGAACAATCATTTGATAGTACTCGCCGCAACGGATATAGCCGCGCGCTAAACAGTAGCCGAAACGAAAATTAAACCCTATAACTGGAGTGGACACGGAGGAATTAGAAGCGCAGCCGATGAGAAGCCTGTACATGCTATTTCTGAGGAGAAAAATTAGAAGCGCAGCCGATGAGAAGCCTGTACATGCTATTTCTGAGGAGAAAAAAACGCATGCCAAGGAGAAAATCATTTTTCTAAAATGTGCAAAAGCCGCAAGAAGAAAATTCACAGCGTACCGGGAAATGCAGAGCATGGTGCTGTGGGTGGTGTAGATGTAACGAAAATGCCTATGTCCTGGAGAATGTCATCTTCGCTCTACGCCATCAAGCTTCGTCTGGAGCTGCCCCAGACGGACACACGGTAGTCTCCGTCTCACGGTGGACAAAAAGCGTCTGGCGAAGGACAGCTCCATCCTAAGCCCTATCCTCTACGCTGACGTTCTAAATAGCATTGTGAATGGACCGATAATGGTGGATATCCGACTTACCTGTATTAACTGTTCGCTGAAACTTTCAGCGAAGGACGTGTAAATATCCCTGACACGCATCTTGCATCGAAACCGGGCGAGAGAAGTCGAACTCTGTTGATCTGACACGAAATCCAACACCGCCTGAGGCTACACATTCGCTATATGGAAGCTGCCATGTTTGGGCGCGCAATGGATTCTGGGAGCCAGAGCCTATATAAGACGCAGAGATTGGACGTTCGTCATTCTGTCTCAGACAGTCGGCGGGTAAACATCTTGTGGGAGAGCACAGAGACAGGATCGCCGCAAATGCGCCGAATGTGCCGAATTGACTGCCGAAACAGCGCCGAACAATCCGCCGAAGGGTTGGAAAGCCGAGAGCTGAGCCATAGCTTGGGGATAATAGATACTAACACGCACAGTATCTGATGACGAGACGAACCGTCAGACGGGGATAAGATACTAACACGCACAGTATCTGAAGACGAGATGTCCATCAACGGGAAATGCAGAGCACCAAACATCCCACACATACAGCTCACACTAGCTCGCACTTCAACACAGACTAGCACTCGAGGTTACGACCGAGAATTGCGTACGTCTAATTCACTCACTCACCTTACCTCCACGGGTCGCAAGGGCGGATCTACGGGGGGGGTCAGGGGGGTCCGGACCCCCCCCATGAAACCTAAAAAAAATTTTTTTTTGGAAGGATCAGCCAACCCTGGGATTCCACGTAGAAATAATGTCTTGAAATGTCGATATGTAAATTAAATGAATGTGGATTATGTAATTAGAGTATCTATATGTGTATTAAACAGACCATCATCTATTCATGTAGTTTGTGAGTGTACTATTTAAGTTGGAGTTTCAATATGTATCTAAAATCAGATATTATCGCCGCGAGCGCACCACGTGTAGTGGTGTGTTATAGGCCTGTTTTGTTTGTGTTAAACCAGGAAGTCAAATGGTGTCGGGCATATTCTTCACTGATATCGATGCATGTTTATGCGAAACAAATGTGAAAATAGAACAATAAATCTATCTACATTGTGTTCAGATTTATTTCCGGGAAAACGCGTAAAACGCATCTCCCGCAACCTGGAACCCCGGAGCTCCTGTCAGGCTGTGAGGACCGCTTATTTTAGCTTTGTGTAAATGAATCGGTATCATATTGGTTCTAATGTTCCATGATGTAAAAGTCATCGTTTTTTTATCTGTTAAATATAACTAGAAAGTCAAATGGATTCAGGCATGAAGTATGATTTTTTCAATATCGATGCGTGCTTATAAATGAGAAACAAACGTGAAAATAGAACCATCAATCTACATACATTATGTTCAAATTTATTTCCTGGAAAATGCTTAGAACGCATCTCCGGAAATCTAGAAATTCGGAGCTTCCGGGGCCTAGGCGGCCCCTGGACCCTCGCCTGTTGGGCTATGAGGATTTCCTTGTTTTATCTTTTTGTGAATGAACCGTATCGGTAGGCATCTTGGTTTCCCTTCCATGAACTAAATGCCATCGTTTTGTATGTTTTAAATATAACTAGAAAGTCAAATGGATGCAGGCATGAGGTGCGATTTTTTCAATATCGATGCGTGCTTATAATTGCGGGAAAATCGTGAAAATAGAACCATAAATCTGCACACATTATGATCAGTTTTATTTCCGGGAAAACGCTCAGAACGCATCTCCAGCGATCTAGGACCCCGGAGCTTCCGGGGCCTAGGCGGCCCCTGGACCCTCGCCTGTTGGGCTGTGATAGTCGACCCCCCCTATGATTTTTGGCTGGACCAAACAGTCTCACATAATCTGACTTGTTTCTAGTATGATTCTTATGAGATTCTGGTAAGAAACTCTCCTCAACTAGTAAGGCACATATGAGACGAGGCAAGGTTTTACTTTTCTCACTTAAATCTCTTGTGAGGAAATGAAATCATACCAGGAACTATGTGAGAAAATATCTCTTGTGAGGTTTTCTATTCTGACCAGAAGAAATATATGGGAAAACAACTGAGTCCCTTTTTCTCACGAGAGATCATATAAGTTTCAGGACTTTGACAAAATCCGAAGAGAAAATGTTCAATATGAACAGAGTCCAAATACTCACAAGAGATCTCTTGTGAGATTATAGTCTTGGTATCCCTTTACTCACTGGAATCCTTTGTGTAAGTTTTGGAGGGAAAATTGAACCGTTGGAGGGAAATACTGTCACACAAGGGGATATGGTTGGTGTGTCTTCACTCAGGAACTTACAAGTTTTAGATGGTTTACTGGTGAATACATATGCTAAAGTATTGAGAAAAGGAACAGTTATTGAGGTAGGTTTATTGGGATCATAGGGATATTTCAGAAACTATGTTTACTGGCTATTGACCTGCAAGTTTGAAAAGATCACACTGGACAACAACAACAACATGTTCTGTGAAAATTTTGTGAAGAATGAATCATCTTGTAAACAGGTTTTACTCTTTGTTCCTGTATGTATTTAAAGATTTTAAACTTATAACAAATTGAGGCTTACATGTCCTGTACCATGCTTCACTCATACAGACAAAATTGAAGCATTGGAATTTGTTCCAATGGTTTAGCCATCTTTTGTTGAAATAAGTGCTTGGGTCCTGAAATCTCACGAGAGATCTCATAAAAGGTTTTTTTTTATAAAAGCAAGACAACTGGTTATGTCACTGAACATCCTAAAGTGTGCTAACTGTAAATACATAATTTAATGAAATTGATAGTCTACGGTAATTCCCCTAATAATTCGATCACCGGAAGTGCAGCAAAAATGGCATAAATCTGGCAATATTCTCCATGGCACCAACCCCAGAGTGTCACATTTTGTCAATGTTATATTACTTTTGTTTAATTTGAATGAAGAATGGAAATGTCACTTTTTCTCTCTATTTGAATAACAAAGTTGAAAAGTGAACTTCCTGTGATTGAATTATTAGGGGAACTACCGTAACTTGGCAGCAAAGAGTTTGCTATTCGGCATTGAAGTTTCTTTGGATCTAATTGATTATATTGCCAGAGCCAGACAGTGAAATAAATTTGGACCCCCCCCAACACCCGTAAGTTAAAATTTACATACCGTCTCATGTTTAGGACTCTGGATAACAGGTACGAAAATATACAACACCATGCTGATTCCAATGATTATGCCACTCAAGTTTTTTTAGAGGCATTTAAACAGATTTAAACCCTTCACAATAAAATACAAAATTAAATATATTCATATCAGCTTCTTGTTTTGTTCTTTACATTCAAATACCTAACAAATTAAATTATAAATGTTTGTGATATTTCTTGCATTTGCGGGGATTTCATAAGGAAGATTTAAGTTCTTACGAGATCTCACGTGAGATCTCATAAGATTCTTACGAGACTCTGCTCCATTCTTGTGTGAAAACACCTCATTTGTATGTTAAATTTGACGTAAGTTTTCATGTATGTTCTCATACGATTTTCTCTCGAGAGATTCTGATCAGAAACTTGCGTGAAACACATAGGATTTTAAGTGTGAGAGTTTCGTACAGGTAGGAACGGAATAGATCTAATCACACCAGTTATCTACAGGCCTCAGCTAGAGGTGACGTATTACACAAGCTTACACCCACTGTACATATTTACACTGCCGCAGGGCTCGAATTATGCTTTGCCGCAAGTCTTTGAATTCTATTACAAATCATTGATATTAATTGACATTACACTGTAAGGTAATAATACACCCCCGAGACCAGGGCATTATTACCACATATATATGCAGACAATCTGAGCCTATTAACTCACCCTTGGGTCAATGCTGTGAGGGCCGAAGTCGGGTTGCCGAAGACGGGGTCGCCGAAGTCGGGCCGCCGAAGACGTGAAGTCTGCCGAGTTGAAGGCGGGTCGCCGAAGACGGGCCACCGGAGACGCGAGGTCTGCCGAGCCGAAAGGGGCTGCCGCCGAAGAGGCTGTGGTGTGCCGTACGGGCCGACGCCGCGGAAGGGCTACTGCTAGGAGAAACAGTGATACGGAGAGGAATCCAGAGACGATTGATAACGCTTAGATGAACTGGGCCGTGTAACCTTAGACACGGTAGATATTCCATACAGTCCGGGGCTACGCCTACGACCGGAGGGGAACCAGAGACGCCGCACCATACCATGACGAGAGGCAGTCTGGACGAGACTGGGCCGTGACGCGTCATAGATAGGGTCTCATGTATATATTGTATATTATTAGTCTTTCTCTTTAAGATAAAGATAACACTTAACGATAACTACCTCTAGAGTAGGGATCTTTATTACAGGTATTGTGCACGCACAGAGCTGTGTACATAGAATTCGCAGGGCTCGAATTATGCTTTGCCGCAAGTCTTTGAATTCTATTACAAATCATTGATATTAATTGACATTACACTGTAAGGTAATAATACACCCCCGAGACCAGGGCATTATTACCACATATATATGCAGATTATATGCAGATTATCTGAGCCTATTAACACTCATCAGATCCAAAATAGACTATGGTTCAATCGCGTATCAATCAGCATGCAAGACCCATTTGAAAAGAATAGACAGCATTCAGTATTCGGCCCTAAAAATAGCCACCGGGGCGTTCAAAGGAACTGCATTATGTAGTCTACAAATAGAAACTAATGAAAAACCCTTACACTTAAGACGAGAAGAGCTGTCAATGAAATATGATGGGAAAACAATAGCCAAGGGCGAAAACCACCCATGCCACAACATTTTTGGCCCAAAAACCGAATACGAATTCCTAAAAAGGAAATGGGAAAAAGACTCCGCACCATTCGGTTACACGATAGAACGACTATTCCAAGAACACGACATCCCTATCTCTTGTATCTCTGACACTGACAAGGTCAATAGACCACCATGGCAACTAATCACACCACACGTGGACACGAATATACATAGCTACATCACCAAACAGGACAACCCAGAGCATATAAGGGTCACTGCCCTCGAATATATTGACACACATTGGAAAAATCGCTTGAAAATATATACAGACGGCTCCAAAAACACAAGTCACAATACAGGTTCTGCATTCGTTATACCAGAACTTGACATTCACGAAGGTTTCAAACTACCAGACAATATGTCTGTATACACCACTGAATTAGTCGCCATAATCAAGGCTCTCGAATGGGTTCTTCAGAACCGACCTGTTTCCACCGTTATTCTTAGCGATTCCTTAAGCGGACTGGTATCTATAAAGAACTCCAAATCTGACAGCAGACCTGACCTCATACACGAAATAGAAATTTTATGCACACAAATACGAGACAATGACATTGACGCCATTTTAGCTTGGATTCCCGCCCACGTGGACGTTAGGGGAAATGAAGCCGCTGATAGGACAGCCAAAGACAGCCTCACCAAAACTGCACCTGACGTGCATATAGGACTAGGAACCAAAGAACTGAATTCTATCATTAAAACCAGAATAGATAGTAAATGGGAGAAGGAATGGAACGAAGAAAACCGAGGTAGATGGCTACATAGTATTCTAGATAAGGGGAAAAGAAGGAGTTTTGGATTCCAGCTAAACAGTAAACGTGACGACCGCATCATCACAAGATTAAGACTAGGCAAAACAGGACTAAAATCTCACTTATCTAAGCTAATAAAAAACACATCACCACTATGCACTTCATGCAACAACGAAGAAGAAACGATAGAACATTTTATACTCAAATGCCCAAAACATGACCTCTATCGCCGAACACTGGAAAACGAACTCAAAAACTTAAATGTCCCTCTGTCGTTGGCTTCTATATTAAATCCTAAACCACCTCTTATAAACAAAGTATACTCCACCTTACATCAAATCTACTGACTATCACTCTACCATTTAATACCATATGGTTACACCAAGACACCAATAAACCTAGGACCAAATTTGAATAAATGTAGCACGCTTAGAGTCAAAACTATTTTACAGGGGCGGAAATAAGGGTCAGTGATCAGAAATGACTGATCAAATTTGGACACTAACCAATCAAAATGCCATAGCAATAACATAGACAAATTCACTGATCAAATTAAAAGCTCCTAATAACGAGCTCCGACCAAATTGTGTTCCCTTATTTCCAACCCTCGTTAACGAATGTTAACCGTCCGGTCTTCATGCAGGGGCAGAAGACTGGAGGTTATATGAAACATTCACAATCGGCTTTAACTATAATAATATTTTTATTTATAATATTTAGTACCTAATTATTTATTGATATTGATCATGTGTGACTTAGATCACGATAGTGCCAGTCGATGGCAAAAAATAACACCAGAAAACAAGAAACTACAAACTCTTCTATTCTTTGTAATACAGGCACAGCACACTGAAGACCACAGACGAGTAAGACCAGCCATGAAACAGAACACCGATGACGACAAATATTATGAAACAGCACCAAATGGAGATAAACATGCATGAAGATCATCATCGTCGGACAACAAGAACGTCCAGAATACTCGACCCTGTACCACGCTAGACAGGCTACTACACCGAACTGAGCAACCAGAATACCAAATCCTAAACCACACAGACATGCTACCCCATATATGACACCGAAATGACGCCTCAACACATATCATCCTTTGACTTTCACACAATATAGGACGTAGACCTGCCGTCCTGTGCCCCAATACACACTCCAAGCAATTGTTACAGGCACAGATTTCTGGAAGAACCCACCCTGTTCCCAAGGGCGTCGTTAGGGAAGTCGATTCGAAAAATCCTGAAGACGCCCATGGTTCTCCCAGTTTTTTCTGGACGGCTTTGTGCGTACAAAGGGGTACCAAGACAAAGGAATCATCCACGCGATTAGACCAACAGTGAACTCATATTTACTAGTATAGCTTAACCCAAAAAACCCGAAAGAGACTTACGAACTTGTACATAGCGACTCTTATTTACTTCTATTTACATCTCCTGCTAATCTATCATTGTTATTTATTATTTATTTATTTATTTATTTATTTATTTATTTATTTATTTATTTATTTATTTATTTATTCATTTATTTATTTATATATTTAGCGCTGGAAAAGATATTAAAAGAAAACAAAGAAATGTACCGCGAAATCCGAATAAAACATTGAGTTGATGGGCCGCGAAATCCGAATGGGAAGCGGCCCTTAAACTACAATTTCAATCAGAGCCTATTAACTCATCCTTGGGTCAACGCCGTGAGGGCCGAAGTCGGGTCGCCGAAGTCGGGCAGCTGAAGACGTGAAATCTGCCGTGTTGAAGGCAGGTCGCCAAAGACGTGAAGTCTGCCGAGCCGAAAGGGGTCGCCGCCGAATTCGTGCCGCCGGAGACGCGAGGTCTGCCGAGCCGACAGGGGCTGCCGCCGAAGACGCTTTGGTGTGCCGTACGGGCCGACGGCGCGGAAGGGCTACTGCTAGGAGAGGCAGTGATACGGAGAGGATTCCAGAGACGATTAATAACGCTTAGATGAACTAGGCCGTGTAACCTTAGACACGGTAGATGTTCCATACAGTCCGGGGCTACGCCTACGACCGGAGGGGAACCAGAGACGCCCATCCATACCACGACGAGAGCCAGTCTGGACGAGACTGGGCCGTGACGCGTCATAGATAGGGTCTCATGTATATATTGTATATTATTAGTCTTTCTCTTTAAGATAAAGATAACACTTAACGATAACTACCTCTAGAGTAGGGTATTGTGCGCATACAGAGCTGTGTACATAGCAGAATACAATATTATTACTTTATTATTGGCTTGGTTGTTTCTACAGGTCCCCCCATCCTACCTCCTCGATCCAGACAAGGTGACAGGTTGAATCGGACCTTCCTCGTTGGCCAATTTCAGTCATACGAGACTGCGTTCACATCAGCCTGACAATTTGTCACAGGGGCCTGAGACCAGGCCGCCTCAAGTCTCGTGTACACCGCAAGGATAGACGTTTTCTGACCGCTCGAACGTCACAACTGTTGGCAGCGGTGGGATGGCCAACACCGGGAAACCGATGGAGAAGGGACCACGCTGGGAAGAAACCAGAAACCCAAGCATGATGACTATTGGAGATGTCGGCGCTGAGCTACGTCCGGCGTACAGCGACTCGCAAGCATGGAGGACGAGAAGCCAGCGGCGGCTATCCACAACGCCAACTCCGAGGGACCGAGAAAAGTCATGACGAGGAGTGGGGATTGGACGTCGGATGTAATTCGGCCGTGATTGGTCAGTGCCGTGAAGCAGGGACCTGATGTTTCATCCTTCAGTGACGACCCAGCAGACAACTGGGAATAACGTCTGATGTAATTCTGCCGTAATTGGAGCCTTTGTTATGATACTGTGGACTATCTACGCTTTCGGAGAAAAGACTGCATGTTAATTCTACTCATATTAGAATTTCCACTGACTAGTTTTGCATAATAAAGCAGGGTAAGCACTCCGAAGAATGACAAGCAGTTCATTGTGACTCGATATTTCGGTTTATTTCTTCAAACCATCGTCAGGAGTAATTTGACAGAGAAACCAAATGATATATATACAGGTAAGGTGTTGAAATAATCAGTGACGAATAAACATATATGTAAAAATGGCATCAGTGTGAATTATGTGCAGTAAAAACAGTTGTTGTGGCAATACATTCAGATAAGGTCAATAAAAGATCTGATACATGATTTAAGAGATTAACAGCATGTGGGATTAAACAGTGTGTGGTGACAATAAACAAAGATTCAGTTAAGGTTGACAAGTGTTTGTATAGGGAGGTGATCAGTTCAATATAATATACATTTGTCAGATTATCAATCAAACAAAGCTAACTGTTTTGTAGCTTTCAGTCCGTGGTTTAATTGGGGTTTATTGTTTTTAATTGCAAATGCCTCTTTAAATAATAATTCTGACCAATGTTGAGATTTATCTATAACTTTCATGTTGTTAAAAATAATCAAAGGGAGTCTAGGTTCAAAAATGGTGTCTGAGTTAGGCATGCTGAACAATCTCATAATATGGTCAAAGTGCTCACAGTTTTGAATATGATTGAAAATCTCACTGTTATTGTCCTCAGCATGCTCGGTAGCTCTTGTAATAAGACATCTTTCAGTTTTACCTATGTACTGTTGAGAGCAACCTGGACAAGAGAATTTATACACAACCATATTTTGAAATTCTTCAACAATTCGATCCTTCATAGAAGTGAAGTAAGATGTCTTAGTGTTGTAGAAAAGAACAATGATCTTAACTTTAACGTTTAACAACCTATTGACTTTGGACATCGTTTTCTTGACTAGCTGTTCACCTTGTCTTCCTATATAGGGAAGCCTAACAAATATTTTAGTTTCTTCTGTTGTTCTGTCATTCTTGGCTTGTTTAGGTTTACTGATTGAGAACCTATCAATAAGTTTCTTTGCTAATGCTACTGGGTAACCATTCCATGACAGAAACATTCTAATGATCTTCAGCTCAGAATTGACTAGAGTTTTGTTGCTACAAATCTTGTGAGCCCGCTGAACCAAAGCTCTTATCCAAGAAATTTTGGTTGCCCAAGGTTGGAAACTAGAAAAGTTAGTAAATAAGCCGGTATGGGATGTCTTCCTATAAACACTGGTTCCATTAGGCAATACGTTAATATCCAAGAAGTGTACTTCATTATTGTCAGTAAAATCATCAAAAGTGAATTTGATGTTCTTGTCATACTTATTCAGTTCAGATTGTATTGTTGCAAAATCAGAGGGCTTAGCTAAAATCAGAGTATCATCTACAAAGCGACAGTAAAATTTTATAACATTGTTTTCGAACAGATTATTTACCACATCTTTTTCGAGTTCAGTCATGAATATGTCCGCAAGCACAGGACCAAGTGATGTGCCCATGGTAACTCCGTCAATTTGTTGATAAAAAGTTCCATTAGCTGAAATTACTGTCTTGGTACAGGAGTCCAGTATTAATTTCTTTAGAGTTCGTTTTCTGAGATTAGTGGATATCAACTGTAGATTGTAGACACGGTCTAAAATTATATTAACTGTTTTGGAAAGTGGCACATTGGTAAATAATGATTCAACATCAAATGAAACAAAACGGTACCCTTGTTCAAAGAGTTCACGGGGGATGTTGTTAATCCGGCTGACGGCATCAAAAGAGTCTTGAAGACGGTATTCGTTAGTTCCTAGTGGTTGAAGAATCTTGGATAAATACTTTCCGATTTTGGAGTACACAGTTCCTGTCGTATCGACAACTGGGCGGAACTTCGGAATATCCGAGTATTCCTTGTGAATTTTGGGAAGGCCATGGGCTCTCGCAGAGTAAGCAGCTTGTGGTCTTGTAGCTTTGTAGGTGTCGTCGTCAATTTCATTTCTCTTCAGTAGAGTCCTTAAATAAGTCTGTACGGTTCTGAGCTGAGTGAGGGTAGGATCTCTCTGCAGTAATTTAAACTTCTTTCTGTCCGCGAATAAGGCAGCGATATTGGTATAGTAGTCGTCTCTTTTCAAAAGAACAATTCCATTTCCTTTATCGGGTTTGAGGATGGCGAACCTCTCCTTCAGCGACTTCAATGTTTGGATGTGTTTGTGGTCCGTATTAAGGCGTTTATCGTCGAAGTCCAGGATATTATAAGCCAGAGATCTGAGGGAAGTCCTGATGCGTTCTCTTTTTATGAATGAAGACGGTATGAGGTGATGATTTCGTAGTTTCTCCCACAACAATTCCACTGAGACAATTACATCTGATTCCTTAGGTCTTGTGGCTAGTCCGTATTTCAGCCCAAACTGTAAGACACTTACTTCGTTTGTGGTTAAGGATTCTCCTGTTAAGTTTGTGATGATCATGTTGGGATTGTTCCGTAGGCCCTGTTTTCGGTTATATTCTCGCACCAAGCTGTTGTATTTATCATCAAGTGTTGTCTTTGCTTTTTCTGTTACGAAGTCTGATGATCTCTCGGCATGGATCCGTAGGGCTGTTCCCTTTAGCCATGTCGTTTGCTTGAGCAGAGCTGTTTGCTGAAGCGACGCTGTTGTTTTCTCTTTCTGTAGATCTGCATGTTTCTGGCTGATTTCTTCTTTTAGCAATCGTTTGTGGTGTTGACTTCTGAGCTTGTGTCGCTTGGACTTTAGGTTCTTCCACCGGATGAATATGGGTATCAGGTTGTTGTCTCTGCATTTCTTCAAGAACTAAAGATCAAGTTCAAGTTTTCGGATTTTCCGAAAGGCAGCTCTGTAGGCGTTGGTTTCTCTGTATAGACGGGGCTCAGTGGATCGGAGCTGTCTCCAAATATTAGAATTTCCACTGACTAGCTTTGCATAATAAAGCAGGGTAAGCACTCCGAAGAATGACAAGCAGTTCATTGTGACTCGATATTTCGGTTTATTTCTTCAAACCATCGTCAGGAGTAATTTGACAGAGAAACCAAATGATATATATACAGGTAAGGTGTTGAAATAATCAGTGACGAATAAACATATATGTAAAAATGGCATCAGTGTGAATTATGTGCAGTAAAAACAGTTGTTGTGGCAATACATTCAGATAAGGTCAATAAAAGATCTGATACATGATTTAAGAGATTAACAGCATGTGGGGATTAAACAGTGTGTGGTGACAATAAACAAAGATTCAGTTAAGGTTGACAAGTGTTTGTATAGGGAGGTGATCAGTTCAATATAATATACATTTGTCAGATTATCAATCAAACAAAGCTAACTGTTTTGTAGCTTTCAGTCCGTGGTTTAATTGGGGTTTATTGTTTTTAATTGCAAATGCCTCTTTAAATAATAATTCTGACCAATGTTGAGATTTATCTATAACTTTCATGTTGTTAAAAATAATCAGAGGGAGTCTAGGTTCAAAAATGGTGTCTGAGTTAGGCATGCTGAACAATCTCATAATATGGTCAAAGTGCTCACAGTTTTGAATATGATTGAAAATCTCACTGTTATTGTCCTCAGCATGCTCGGTAGCTCTTGTAATAAGACATCTTTCAGTTTTACCTATGTACTGTTGAAAGCAACCTGGACAAGAGAATTTATACACAACCATATTTTGAAATTCTTCAACAATTCGATCCTTCATAGAAGTGAAGTAAGATGTCTTAGTGTTGTAGAAAAGAACAATGATCTTAACTTTAACGTTTAATAACCTATTGACTTTGGACATCGTTTTCTTGACTAGCTGTTCACCTTGTCTTCCTATATAGGGAAGCCTAACAAATATTTTAGTTTCTTCTGTTGTTCTGTCATTCTTGGCTTGTTTAGGTTTACTGATTGAGAACCTATCAATAAGTTTCTTTGCTAATGCTACTGGGTAACCATTCCATGACAGAAACATTCTAATGATCTTCAGCTCAGAATTGACTAGAGTTTTGTTGCTACAAATCTTGTGAGCCCGCTGAACCAAAGCTCTTATCCAAGAAATTTTGGTTGCCCAAGGTTGGAAACTAGAAAAGTTAGTAAATAAGCCGGTATGGGATGTCTTCCTATAAACACTGGTTCCATTAGGTAATACGTTAATATCCAAGAAGTGTACTTCATTATTGTCAGTAAAATCATCAAAAGTGAATTTGATGTTCTTGTCATACTTATTCAGTTCGCCGCAACAAAACTCTAGTCAATTCTGAGCTGAAGATCATTAGAATGTTTCTGTCATGGAATGGTTACCCAGTAGCATTAGCAAAGAAACTTATTGATAGGTTCTCAATCAGTAAACCTAAACAAGCCAAGAATGACAGAACAACAGAAGAAACTAAAATATTTGTTAGGCTTCCCTATATAGGAAGACAAGGTGAACAGCTAGTCAAGAAAACGATGTCCAAAGTCAATAGGTTGTTAAACGTTAAAGTTAAGATCATTGTTCTTTTTTACAACACTAAGACATCTTACTTCACTTCTATGAAGGATCGAATTGTTGAAGAATTTCAAAATATGGTTGTGTATAAATTCTCTTGTCCAGGTTGCTCTCAACAGTACATAGGTAAAACTGAAAGATGTCTTATTACAAGAGCTACCGAGCATGCTGAGGACAATAACAGTGAGATTTTCAATCATATTCAAAACTGTGAGCACTTTGACCATATTATGAGATTGTTCAGCATGCCTAACTCAGACACCATTTTTGAACCTAGACTCCCTTTGATTATTTTTAACAACATGAAAGTTATAGATAAATCTCAACATTGGTCAGAATTATTATTTAAAGAGGCATTTGCAATTAAAAACAATAAACCCCAATTAAACCACGGACTGAAAGCTACAAAACAGTTAGCTTTGTTTGATTGATAATCTGACAAATGTATATTATATTGAACTGATCACCTCCCTATACAAACACTTGTCAACCTTAACTGAATCTTTGTTTATTGTCACCACACACTGTTTAATCCCACATGCTGTTAATCTCTTAAATCATGTATCAGATCTTTTATTGACCTTATCTGAATGTATTGCCACAACAACTGTTTTTACTGCACATAATTCACACTGATGCCATTTTTACATATATGTTTATTCGTCACTGATTATTTCAACACCTTACCTGTATATATATCATTTGGTTTCTCTGTCAAATTACTCCTGACGATGGTTTGAAGAAATAAACCGAAATATCGAGTCACAATGAACTGCTTGTCATTCTTCGGAGTGCTTACCCTGCTTTATAATTCTACTCACCTGTGATTGGTAGCTGAGCCGAGCTCCACGACGAGGGCGTCGTGTTTTCGAAGGCGTGGGTAGTATAACGAAAATGCCTATGTCCTGGAGAATGTCATCTTCGCTCTACGCTGACGTTCTAATTAGCATTATGAATGGACCGATAATGGTGGATATTCGACTTACCTGTATTAACTGTGCGCTGAAACTTTCAGCGAAGGACCTGTATATATCCCTGACACGCATCTTGCATCGAAACCGGGCGAGAGAAGTCGAACTCTGTTGATCTGACACGAAATCCAACACCGCCTGAGGCTACACATTCGCTATATGGAAGCTGCCATGTTTGGGCGCGCAATGGATTCTGGGAGCCAGAGCCTATATAAGACGCAGAGATTGGACGTTCGGCATTCTGTCTCAGACAATCGACGGGTAAACATCGTGCGGGAGAGCACAGAGACAGGATCGCCGCAAATGCGCCGAATGTGCCGAAAGTGCCGAATTGACTGCCGAAACAATGGCGAACCATCCGCCGAAGGGTTGGAAAGCCGAAAGCTGACCCATAGCTTGGGGATAATAGATACTAACACGCACAGTATCTGATGATGAGACGAACCGTCAGACGGGGATAAGATACTAACACGCAGAGTATCTGAAGACG
Organism: Hanleya hanleyi; assembly: GCA_036873755.1. Lineage (NCBI taxonomy): Eukaryota > Metazoa > Mollusca > Polyplacophora > Lepidopleurida > Hanleyidae > Hanleya > Hanleya hanleyi. The sequence goes on from JAVTVY010002457.1 coordinate 180,020, forward strand.
AGATGTCCATCAACGGAAAATGCAGAGCATCAAACATCCCGCACATACATCTCACACTAGCTCGCACTTCAACACAGACTTGCACTCGAGGTTACGACCGAGAATTGCGTACGTCTAATTCACTCACTCACCTTACCTCCACGGGTCGTATACAGGGTTTCGGCTAGATGCGATCAATACCATATACTTGCTTACATACACGATCGTCGGCCTTAGGAACGGAATAGATCTAATCACACTCACCTACACCAGTTACCTACAGGCCTCGGCTAGAGGTGACGTATTGCACAAGCTTACACCCACTGTACATATTTACACTGCCGCAGGGCTCGAATTATGCTTTGCCGCAAGTCTTTGAATTCTATTACAAATCATTGATATTAATTGCCATTACACTGTAAGGTAATAATACACCCCCGAGACCAGGGCATTATTACCACATATATATGCAGACAATCTGAGCCTATTAACTCATCCTTGGGTCAACGCCGTGAGGTCCGAAGTCGGGTCGCCGAAGACGGGTCGCCGAAGTCGGGCCGCCGAAGACGTGAAGTCTGCCGAGTTGAAGGCGGGTCGCCGAAGACGGGCCGCCGAAGACGTGAAGTCTGCCGAGCCGAAAGGGGCTGCCGCCGAAGACGCTGTGATGTGCCGTACGGGCCGACGGCGTGGAAGGGCTACTGCAAGGAGAAGCAGTGATACGGAGAGGATTCCAGAGACGAATAATAACGCTTAGATGAACTGGCCCGTGTAACCTTAGACACGGTAGATGTTCCATACAGTCCGGGGCTACGCCTACGACCGGAGGGCAACCAGGGACGCCGCACCTTACCACGACGAGAGCCAGTCTGGACGAGACTGGGCCGTGACGCGTCATAGATAGGGTCTCATGTATATATTGTATATTATTAGTCTTTCTCTTTAAGATAAAGATAACACTTCACGATAACTACTTCTAGAGTAGGGATCTTTATTACAGGTATTGTGTGCGCGTACAGAGCTGTGTACATAGCAGAATACAATATTATTACTTTATTATTGCCTTGGTTGTTTCTACAGGTCCCCCCATCCCACCTCCTCGATCCAGACAAGGCGACAGGTTGAATCGGACCTTCCTCGTTGGCCAATTTCAGTCATACGAGACTGCGTTCACATCAGCCTGACAATTTGTCACAGGGGCCTGAGACAAGGCCGCCTCAAGTCTCGTGTACACCGCAAGGATAGACGTTTTCTGACCGCTCGAACGTCACATAGACAATGATAGTTCTGTTTCAGAGCAACTTTTTATTGGTCAGCTGACTGTGAATGTACACTCTAGTGTAAAAGCCTGGTTCACCAAATTCTATGTGAATGGTAAAACATCCAGTGCAGACAAACTTACAAAAAAAAAACAAATGTTGTGTTACCATCTTACGACAATCATAAGGTGATACCTGAAGGCAAGCCTCGTTTGATTGTACTGTCAATGACATATCGCACAGTTTAGAGTTCTACATTGCGGATGCGTACGCGTCTTCTCCACCTATACTTGGATTAGACGTGTGTGCCCAGCTGTTCTGATAAGGATTAACTTTTAAATTAATTCAGTGATGTGTTTCAGGGTCTTGGTGAAATGCCAGGTGAGTACCATATTAGAGTGGAAAACGGATGCTACACGTGTAATTCTCCCTCCTAAAAACTAAAAAAATACTCTAGATGACTTAGAAAATGATGGTGTCATAGCCAAAGTGGACAAGCCCACAACTGAGTTAATAGTCTTGTGATCATTGAAAAGAAAAATGGCTCCCTTGGTCTGTGCTCAGACCTGAAAGACTTAAACAAAGCAATCAAGCAATTAGAGCACTACACGATTCCCACAGCCGAAGATATTGTATCACGATTAAATGGCAAATGTGTGTTCTCCAACATAGATGAGAACGACGGCTTCTGGCAGGTCAAACTTGACAATGAAAGTTCAGAACTGTGCACATTTCATTCCCCTTATGGCAGCTTCATATTCCCGTTTGGAATCTCTTCGGCAGCAGAAGTCTTTCAGAAGCGCAACGAGAAGTTGTTGGGGGACATTGATGGGGTGGAAATTTTCTTTGATGACATCATCATTGCGGCAGAGGATGTGCCTACATATGATCGTATAAATGAAACAGGTGCTAGAGCGTGCTAGAACAAACAGTGTGAAGTTCAATCCGAAGAAATTTCAATTTCGTGTGAGCGAGGTGACCTACGTGGGCAATGTGGTCTCGGCGGATGGCCTCAAACCTGACCAGGAGAGCCATCAACGAATACCCGAGACCAGAAAACATGCAAGAACCAAAGGTTCTTGGGAATGGTGACTTACCTTGGACAGTTCGTCTCCAACCTATCTATTCTCACAGTACCTCTTCGAACGATTCTGAAAAATGACACTGATTAGTACAGGAACTGTGAACGGGACAGTGCATTCGAGAAAATCAAGCTAGCCTTGACTAGTGCGCCCACACTGAAGTTCTTCGATGGGCATTCTCCTTTTGTGATACAGGCCGATGCGTCGAAAGCTGGTCCAGGAGCTTGTCTCATGCAACAAGGCCACCCAGTGGCTTATGCGTCAAGGTCACCCACACAAGCCGAACAAAATTATGCGCAGATCGAGAAAGAACTGTTATCGATTATTTTATCGTGTGAAAAGTTCAGTGAGTATCATGTGTATGGCAGAACTGTGGTTATTGAAACAGATCACAAGCCATTGGAGATGATCCGTAGAACGAATCTGAGTAAGGCATCACCGCGCCTCCAGATGCTTCTCCGATTACAAAAGTACTCAGTAGATATTGTCTACAAGCCAGGAGCACAAATGCATGTCGCAGATGCATTATCACGTGCCTACCTCCAGGATGAATCATTTGATCAAGACTTTGTATCTGATATGGAGGTCATAGTGCATAGTCTAGTCAAGACCCTACCCATGACTCCAGAGAAACTGCGTGAAATGCAGCATGCCACAATGGATGATGACTGCCTTGTTCACTTAAAAATTTGGCTATGTTTGGTTGGCCAATGTCCAAACGAAATGTGCCTGAGCGTGTCAGGTACGACTGGAACATGAGGGATCGAATTCATGAGGCTGAAGGACTTATGTTTCTTGATGACAAGCTTATAATTCCGGCCGAAATGAGAGGTGAAATCCCTGAGAAAGTGCATGAGAGCCACCCAGGAATAGAAAAATGCAAGGCACGTGAACGCGATATACTTTACTGGACCGGTATCTCTCAGGATATAGAAGATACTGTGGCGCGCTGCAGCAAATTTGCCCAGTATCGTACGAACAACCAAAAGGAACCTCTCGTGCCCCATGAAGTTCCAGATCTCCCTTGGCAAAAAGTAGGTGCAGACTTGTTTGAGCTCAGGAGACAGGGCTGCCTGTGTGTTGTGGATTATTATTCCAAGTTTCCAGAGGTCTGCCTGTTGAAACATAAGACTGGTGGCACAGTAGTTATACTCAACTGAAATCTCCCTTTGCGCGGAACGGTATTCCAGATGAGTTGATAGCAGATAATATGGCGTTTGCTAGACGTGAGCTACAACAGTTCGCACAATCATGGGAATTTCAGAATTGTGACATCTAGTCCCAGGTATCCGCAGTCAAATGGTATGAGTGAGCGAACGATTGGGACTGTAAAACAGCTGCTGAAGAAAGCTGATGACCCATACATGGCATTGCTGCAATACAGAAACACCCCAGTAACTGGTCTAAAATTCTCCCCTGCTCAGATTCTAAACAGTAGAAGGCTGAAGTCAAAACTCCCTACAGCTACACATCTGCTACAACCTGGTGTTGTGACAGATTACAAGCGTCTAGTCCGTCATCCATAATTCAGCCGTCGTCCATAAGAGAATATCCGCGTCCATAATCCAAAGACCTATTCCATATAACAGTATTAGCACCAAATTCAATAAGACAATCATAGTATACATAAACATAGGCTTGTTTCCTGCAAGACAGAAGCGGTCAACAGTTTTCAATGATGCCGGCAAGACATCATGATGTTCCAAAATATCAAATCCGTATCGCTGGTCAGTATTCTTAATCCATAATATCCGTTGCAAAGTCGTCATCTAAAGAATGATGTATCTCAGTCAAGCTTTGAGTGTGACTGTTCATATGATTACCATGAGGATATTAAAGTACATGGGTTCATACGGCCCCTAGCCCCGGGTTAAGCGGAATTAGACACAAGTTACGAAACGTAGCGCCATAGATGTTGTACGCTACGTTCGTATTTTGCTATCAGCACGCGATATGTATCGCCAAATTTGAGAAACTTTGAGTGGAGGCGTTTGGTGGAATAGCCCTGATTTATGAGTTTCTGTAACAGCGTTTTGTGACGCTGATTAAAATCCTCACCTTTAACACAGGATCTAGCAAATGCTACTAAGCGAGATATGTATACGCCATATGCAGGTCACACTGGAATATTACTGTCCAGAAACGGATAGTTTACGATGTCGAAATTGTAATCATCTCTTTTGTCATGAAATCGACGAGAGAGAATGCCCGCTTCATTTTTGTAGAGATATAGATCTAAATATGATGTGCCTGTAGGGTTATCTGTAGTTTCCTTCAAATCCAGTTAAGGTGTTCGATCAGTGTTCGATTAAAGTACAGCAGAGACAAAAGTACTACCGGTACTATGACCGCGGGGCAAAACCGTTGGCTAAGTTGGGCGTGAAAGATGGTGTTCGTATTAGGAAAAATGGTATGTGGAACCCTGCGATAGCAACTGAGCAGCATGCCTGTCCTAGGTATTATATAGTCCAGTCAGCAGCAGGCAGTGTTCTACGGAGGAACAGACGTCATCTACTAAGAACTGCAGAGTCTTCCCCTGTAATTACACCTGACCTCTAACCGTGTTTTGTGGGTGTGGATTTGCCCTCATCCAGGGAAACCAGAGTGGCTTCCCCCTCCTCTCCAGCACATCCCAGGGGAGATATACAGACGACATTCACAACATTCCATACTACAAGATCCGGGCGAAGTGTGAAACCCCCTAATAGACTGGATCTGTGAACTATGTTGCGTTTTGTGAGGTAAAGTGGTTAACCAACTTTGAAATTAAGTTTACGTGTAAATTGCTGAGCAAATAGGACTACTCAACATCGTAACTCAGCTTAGCGAAGCGTGAAATGTAACAGTATCTGTTCTGCCTAAACTCACATGTACATGTACCGTACCATGAAACTTTATAGTAAGTGTACCGCATACGTGTACGTTTAGTATTACGATTGTATTCTTTTGCGTTGGAACTCCATCACAGTGTCACTGATCAAGCTCAGTCTTTACTGTGCACAGAACAAACATTTATAGGACTGCTAGCTCACTATCATATGGAAGCCGATAGCGGTCACTCGCGTTCTCGCTATCTCGCCCTGTAGATTTGGCCAGGCGAGAATGCGAAAATAGGAGATTTATGGGCGCGAATGGCCGATAGCGGCCATCAAAAAGGTCCCGGCACGAGAACACGCGAACGTTGCCAGTAGCGTGTCGCGACCTACCATTCGCGTGTTCTCGTCTTCTCGCATACTCGCCTCATGATAGCTCGCGGCACGCGAACACGCGAAGGCGCGAATGGCTAATAGCGGCCACCAAAAAGGTCGCGGCACGACAACACGAGAACACCCGAACGATGCCATTAGCAAGTCGCGACCTACGATTCGCGTGTTCTCGTACTCTCGCATACTCGCCTCAGGATAGGTCGCGACCCGCGGCACGCGAACACGCAAACGGTGCTTCCGGTTCAGTTCATGCACAGATCCGGAAGCTGTACGTCTCCAACATTGCAGCTTTAAAAGTGAAAACGGACCAACGTAAGATAAAGATCATTGACATTTATTGGCGAGTAATGGGCGATATACATATATGTCGACAGCATCATCATTGTCGATAAAAGATAAACAATATATCATCTTTGGTCCCCCGTTTATATTGTTTCCATCGTCATTTTCAAGACAGTTTTCCGGTTATGCCAGGTCACATACAATGGTTCTGAATATAATTTAATACGAACCGAAATTTATATTCTTCCGTTTTACAAAATGAAATCCGATGATACAGTCAGGCGACTGTCAAAGGAACAGTACTTCATGAGAAGTTCAAATGTAAATTAAACTGTTAATAATACCTTTATTGATATATGAGCTGTGGAATTGAACACTTAAGTATTTCTTTTATGCATGTATCGACTGAAAAAGGAGATGTCAGACAACTGTCGATAAAAACTAACCATGCCTGGACGTGAACTAACTGAACTAACTCAACGGACATCTGATGTTCAACTTCAGGGCAATGTAGCTAATTGCTTAGTTTTTGTTCTATATTATTGTCGGATTATAACAAATTGTTTTACCATTTGTCTTCTCCATTATATTGTGAATATGTATGTCTCCAGTGTATAATTTGTAAATAATAATTGCGTTTTAACATGTTCAACGGCAAGGCATCTAAACCGGTTTAGCAGTACAATATATAGTTTAGCTACAGTTTGTGTAGTATTATTTTTTAATTCTAATTTAATGCGTATACATATCTCCCGACCGCAGTTTGTGTCCCAACATAGCCCCTACTATCGGCACCTACTTGTTAGCCTAGTTTAGGACTGACAATTTCAATTGGTTGGGACGATTACGGGCCTGGCTTGTGCCGTATCTATACAGAGGCATGGTACAATGACCTCTAGAACAAGAGGCATTGATAATGGATTGCTACACTTAGATTTTAGCCAAAATATTGAATAAAAACGTGTTTCTGGCTTTAAGACCCTATTTTGCTTATTGTTATTTATTCCAGGAGAGTCCTGTTTTAGGACAGCTGCATGTAGGCCAATAAATTGAGACACAGTGCCACGCCTCGAACCAAATAATTCATTCTCCAACACAGCCAGAAAAAGGGTGATGGCCAGTTCTGATCACCACTGGAGGATTATGATGGTCATCACCTTTTAAGGGTGATTATTTTGCCTCATCACCCTTAAAGGGTGATAAGCTAAATTTACACTCATTGTGCACTCTTCAGAAATTATGTTTATCGTTTTTGAAGGTGATCGTAAACAAAGAGCGATGGCCCTAACCATGCTAACTCATCACTTTCTCAGGGTGGCAGTTATCATCCTTTTCTGTCTTATGAACACTATTTGAACAGCTAACGGCCTTTTCTGACTCTCAACATCAGATTGCAGACAAAGCGACGGTTGCAGATCGCCATTTGATCAAGAGAGACCGTTCTGCTGATATGTTTGGGGAAAAGGGTGTTCATGCGTATTTTTGAAGGCGACACACGAGCTGATGTAAACAAGTGTAGAATAAGACAGAGCAAAGCCCATGTAGTTTCCATCTCTTTATTGATTGTCGTTCATTTTTATATGCTTGCTGATGCTTTTCAAACTAAATTTCGAGAAGAATATTCAGCATCTGAGAGATTTGGACGTTTCAAAATATAACAGGTTTACATGTTTTCTAAATTTTGGTAGGCCTATCTTTATTTCATAATGATATTAAAGCGTTCGATATGGGGCCTATCGTGATTGTGTCGTAGGTCAACTTATAGGTGGGGTCTTCAGGTAAATATCCAGACAATTGCCAAGCTCAATAAACAGGTTTATGTTTCAGTGGCGAATGACAGGTGGCGCATGTACTGATTGATTGAAGGCTTCGTAAAATGAAACCTGTTAGGTAAATGACCTAGAAATGGCGCATTTATCTCCAAATTGGTCAAGCCTACCTGTAGAATCTTGGAAAAATCTTCTCCTAAACAAAACAACACTCAGTGTCATTCTATAAAATAAAATTGGAGCCTATGGCAACAGAACCAGACTACAAGGTCAAAATAACCACCGTTCGTTAGTCCGTTTTCGCTTTTAAACCTATTGTAAGTCAGTACGTTTAAGTAGGTTTTGTTCTTCTCATCTTCGTACAAAGATACAGAGATAGAAAAAAAAAACAAAAAAAAAACACATAATATTGCCTGTGGCAGCAGAACATTCCATGTGTGATACAATTATTGTCATCACAAAAATACATCCTATAGAAATGAAGAAGGGTGCACAAAATTCTCTTCCGGATCTGCGCATGAACTCAACAGGAAGCACCGTTCGCGCGTTTGCGTGCCGCGATCTACCCTGAGGCGAGTATGCGAAAGGACGAGAACACGCGAATGGTAGGTCGCGTCTCGCTAATGGTTTCGTTCGCGTGCTCTCGTGTTATCGTGCTGCGACCTTATTGATGGCCGCTATTAATCATTCGCGTGTTCGCGTTCCGCGACCTATCATGAGGCGAGTATGCGAGAAGACGAGAACACGCGAATGGTAGGTCGCGTCTCGCTAATGGTTTCGTTCGCGTGCTCTCGTGTTATCGTGCTGCGACCTTATTGATGGCCGCTATTAATCATTCGCGTGTTCGCGTGCCGTGACCTATCATGAGGCGAGTATGCGAGAAGACGAGAACACGCGATAATGGCATCGTTCGCATGTTCTCGCGTTATCGTGCCGTGACCTTTTTGATGGCCGCTATCGGCCATTCGCGCCCCTAATGCTCGTATTTTCGCCATCTCGACTGGCCAAATATACAGGGCGAGATAGCGAGAACGCGAGTGGCCGCTATCGGCTTCCATACTATCACCTTTTGGAAAGCGTGTGTTCTAATAATGGGGTAAGTATTGTTCTAGGTAATTACGGACATTAAGAGACCGTTGTCTCTTCTCTTTATTTAGAAAAAAAGAGTGGGGGAGGGGAGTGGGGGAGGTGTCGTATATCTAGCACACTGTTGTAGGTCTACATGTTATTCTGCTTTGGGACTTTACACTACCACAGTTTTCATGTTTTTGAACTCGCCCACTGTAACTGTTCTAGCCAATGTGACTCGCGTACTCGGGTCACGTGTGTTTTGGCGGCGTGTTTTTGGGCGCCATTTTGAGTCGGAGTGGAATTTAACGAAATCTCAGTACGTATTCGAATCGTTTTTGTTTGAATGTATTACAGGCATCACTCACGCCAAGATCAAAGTGTTTTTTTCTCTCCAGTGCGCTCTGTGTTCATTTCTCGATCACCGATTTGAATGGTTATTTATTGGATAGGCGACAGTGGGAATTGAATATTTGGGTAGACGAGGGTGGGACACGGAGGGGGTTGCCCCCGGAAAATTTTGGAATTTTAGACTTGATTTAACTCACTTTGCCGCTTCTGAGAACTTTGAGAGGAGTAGCATATCTCGCAATAAAACCGACTCATAAGAGCTCAAAAAAAAAAAAAAAAAGAAGAAAAAAAAAAAAAAAATCCAATGGGCGTTCTTCAATGGAATTTCCCCCACGTTGCTTCGAAAATAATTCGCCGATGATATTTGTCAGCTATACCCACCCACCCAAGTGAAAAGTTGCAGTGCTTTATGGACACAAACTATTGATGGACATTGTGCTGTTCGTTGAATAGACAGAGCGAACTTCATAGAGTTGAGACATGATCGCATATTTCAGTGTTTCAAATGTAAACACGGCCAATACTTAGGGCTTCTGAAGATGTGAGAATTTTGGAATTTCAAACGGTTCCCTACACAACATATCTGATCCATTTCAAGGCACGACAGTTAAAATTATTGAGGAGTGAGGGGGGGGGGGGCAAAGTTGCCAATGACCCCCCGCCCCTTTTTCATATTGGGCTCGCTCCCCCTAAGAAAATACTCATCAAGTTAAGAGCGGATTTACAGCAACAACCCATAATAGATGACGAAAGGTAAGGTCCAAAAGAATTAATATCTTTGGCATCCGTGTCCACTCCAGTTATAGGGTTTAATTTTCGTCTCGTCAACTGTTTAGCGCGTGGCTATATCCGTTGCGGCGAGTACTATCAAATTTGTGAAGATTGTTCGAAATTCGGTCAAAGGTATTATTTGAATACGTTTTGAGGGGTTGAACACCGCCAACCGCCAACTATCTCAAGTTTAAGAGAACAGCATTTGGGGATATAGCGCCTCATGATTTTTTTAATACAGCACCAGGGACTACATCGGTGGATTTACAGGTAAACAACAACAACAACAACAGCAACAACAACAAGGTTTGTGTAGTCTAGATTGAGGCAGACCTCACTCTTCTCCCAACGCATGTTTCAGAGTGTTAACTAAGAGAATTAGCATTAGCTTGCCCGAAAACATCGGCTGGCAAAGGTCTAATTTACTTTGTAGGGGAGATTGGGGTACACTGCCACTGGGACATTTTTCACCTTTTTGCAAAAATCTCTGTTATTATTGTCCTGTAATGGGGTCCAACGAATTACACAAATGAAAGTCAGATTACCCAAATGAAAGCACAATGAACCCAAATGAACAAGTATTCACTTCAACGAAGGTCCTATTATAAGCCGACCTAATAGGCCGGCCAAGCCGGCCTTAGGTCGGGCTTATTGGTTGCTTTTCAAACTAAATTTCGAGAAGAATATTCAGCATCTGAGAGATTTGGACGTTTCAAAATATAACAGGTTTACATGTTTTCTAAATTTTGGTAGGCCTATCTTTATTTCATAATGATATTAAAGCGTTCGATATGGGGCCTATCGTGATTGTGTCGTAGCTAGGTCAACTTATAGAAGGTGGGGTCTTCAGGTAAATATCCAGACAATTGCCAAGCTCAATAAACAGGTTGTATGTTTCAGTGGCGAATGACAGGTGGCGCATGTACTGATTGATTGAAGGCTTCGTAAAATGAAACCTGTTAGGTAAATGACCTAGAAATGGCGCATTTATCTCCAAATTGGTCAAGCCTACCTGTAGAATCTTGGAAAAATCTTCTCCTAAACAAAACAACACTCAGTGTCATTCTATAAAATAAAATTGGAGCCTATGGCAACAGAACCAGACTACAAGGTCAAAATAACCACCGTTCGTTAGTCCGTTTTCGCTTTTAAACCTATTGTAAGTCAGTACGTTTAAGTAGGTTTTGTTCTTCTCATCTTCGTACAAAGATACAGAGATAGAAAAAACAAAACAAAAAAAAAACACATAATATTGCCTGTGGCAGCAGAACATTCCATGTGTGATACAATTATTGTCATCACAAAAATACATCCTATAGAAATGAAGAAGGGTGCACAAAATTCTCTTCCGGATCTGCGCATGAACTCAACAGGAAGCACCGTTCGCGCGTTTGCGTGCCGCGATCTACCCTGAGGCGGGTATGCGAAAGGACGAGAACACGCGAATGGTAGGCCACGTCTCGCTAATGGTTTCGTTCGCGTGCTCTCGTGTTATCGTGCTGCAACCTTATTGATGGCCGCTATTAATCATTCGCGTGTTCGCGTTCTGCGACCTATCATGAGGCGAGTATGCGAGAAGACGAGAACACGCGAATGGTAGGTCGCGTCTCGCTAATGGTTTCGTTCGCGTGCTCTCGTGTTATCGTGCTGCGACCTTATTGATGGCCGCTATTAATCATTCGTGTGTTCGCGTTCCGCGACCTATCATGAGGCGAGTATGCGAGAAGACGAGAACACGCGAATGGTAGGTCGCGTCTCGCTAATGGTTTCGTTCGCGTGCTCTCGTGTTATCGTGCTGCGACCTTATTGATGGCCGCTATTAATCATTCGTGTGTTCGCGTTCCGCGACCTATCATGAGGCGAGTATGCGAGAAGACGAGAACACGCGAATGGTAGGTCGCGTCTCGCTAATGGTTTCGTTCGCGTGCTCTCGTGTTATCGTGCTGCGACCTTATTGATGGCCGCTATTAATTATTCGCGTGTTCGCGTGCCGTGACCTATCATGAGGCGAGTATGCGAGAAGACGAGAACACGCGATAATGGCATCGTTCGCATGTTCTCGCGTTATCGTGCCGTGACCTTTTTGATGGCCGCTATCGGCCATTCGCGCCCCTAATGCTCGTATTTTCGCCATCTCGACTGGCCAAATATACAGGGCGAGATAGCGAGAACGCGAGTGGCCGCTATCGGCTTCCATACTATCACCTTTTGGAAAGCGTGTGTTCTAATAATGGGGTAAGTATTGTTCTAGGTAATTACGGACATTAAGAGACCGTTGTCTCTTCTCTTTATTTAGAAAAAAAGAGTGGGGGAGGGGAGTGGGGGAGGTGTCGTATATCTAGCACACTGTTGTAGGTCTACATGTTATTCTGCTTTGGGACTTTACACTACCACAGTTTTCATGTTTTTGAACTCGTCCACTGTAACTGTTCTAGCCAATGTGACTTGCGTACTCGGGTCACGTGTCTTTTGGCGGCGTGTTTTTGGGCGCCATTTTGAGTCGGAGTGGAATTTAACGAAATCTCAGTACGTATTCGAATCGAGGCATCACTCACGCCAAGATCAAAGTGTTTTTTTCTCTCCAGTGCGCTCTGTGTTCATTTCTCGATCACCGATTTGAATGGTTATTTATTGGATAGGCGACAGTGGGAATTGAATATTTGGGTAGACGAGGGTGGGACACAGAGGGGGTTGCCCCCGGAAAATTTTGGAATTTTAGACTTGATTTAACGCACTTTGCCGCTTCTGAGAACTTTGAGAGGAGTAGCATATCTCGCAATAAAACCGACTCATAAGAGCTCAAAAAAAAAAAAGAAAAAAAAAGAAAAAAATCCAATGGGCGTTCTTCAATGGAATTTCCCCCACGTTGCTTCGAAAATAATTCGCCGATGATATTTGTCAGCTATACCCACCCACCCAAGTGAAAAGTTGCAGTGCTTTATGGACACAAACTATTGATGGACATTGTGCTGTTCGTTGAATAGACAGAGCGAACTTCATAGAGTTGAGACATGATCGCATATTTCAGTGTTTCAAATGTAAACACGGCCAATACTTAGGGCTTCTGAAGATGTGAGAATTTTGGAATTTCAAACGGTTCCCTACACAACATATCTGATCCATTTCAAGGCACGACAGTTAAAATTATTGAGGAGTGAGGGGGGGGGGGGCAAAGTTGCCAATGACCCCCCGCCCCTTTTTCATATTGGGCTCGCTCCCCCTAAGAAAATACTCATCAAGTTAAGAGCGGATTTACAGCAACAACCCATAATGGATGACGAAAGGTAAGGTCCAAAAGAATTAATATCTTTGGCATCCGTGTCCACTCCAGTTATAGGGTTTAATTTTCGTTTCGTCAACTGTTTAGCGCGTGGCTATATCCGTTGCGGCGAGTACTATCAAATTTGTGAAGATTGTTCGAAATTCGGTCAAAGGTATTATTTGAATACGTTTTGAGGGGTTGAACACCGCCAACCGCCAACTATCTCAAGTTTAAGAGAACAGCATTTGGGGATATAGCGCCTCATGATTTTTTTAATACAGCACCAGGGACTACATCGGTGGATTTACAGGTAAACAACAACAACAACAACAGCAACAACAACAAGGTTTGTGTAGTCTAGATTGAAGCAGACCTCACTCTTCTCCCAACGCATGTTTCAGAGTGTTAACTAAGAGAATTAGCATTAGCTTGCCCGAAAACATCGGCTGGCAAAGGTCTAATTTACTTTGTAGGGGAGATTGGGGTACACTGGGACATTTTTCACCTTTTTGCAAAAATCTCTGTTATTATTGTCCTGTAATGGGGTCCAACGAATTACCCAAATGAACCCAAATGAAAGTCAGATTACCCAAATGAAAGCACAATGAACCCAAATGAACAAGTATTCACTTCAACGAAGGTCCTATTATAAGCCGACCTAATAGGCCGGCGAAGCCGGCCTTAGGTCGGGCTTATTGGTAAGAAATCCAGACAACAACAATAACAACAATTCAAACATACTGACGAACCCACCTTTTTCCTCAATGTGGGCGGAGCCTGTCGTTCGACACGTTGTCAACGTAAACGTCATCGACTGGAGGCTGACATGTTTCTCGTCTCGGTGAAACGAGAAAATAAATATTTGCATTCATGTCTACACCTGTGATATTTTGCTCCTTCTGCAAGGGTCTTTCGAATTTTCAAACGCCGACCTTCGCAGCCGGCCTTAGGATCGGGCTTATTCATTGCCTAAATCGTAAACCTGCTTCAATTATTGCCTTTAAACTCCATTTAAATGCACAATCAAACGTAGAAAACGGAAGTTAAAAATTGAAAATTATCTCCCCTAGGAGATAGAGTTATCCGCCCCTAGGAGAGCTCTCACTCTTCCCAACGTGGTTACCATAAAAGCCAATGCACATCCCATTCTCTCCCTCTTTCTCCAGTTTGCTCGAGCAGTGCACATCTAGGGAAGTGTTAGAGGCAATTGTACAACATTAGTTGTTGTTGTCTCGCTGGTATATCCTTTATCAAGTGTTGAGTTTTGTTATTCATTCGGAACTTACTTACTGTATTATGTCGGAAGTTCCGTCTTGTATTCCTTGTCGTACGTGCGGGAAAAATGTTTCCCCTTTAGACGCTCACACAGCTTGTTTTGCGTGTAAAGATTTATGTTACCGGGCTTCCACGTGCGCGGAGTGTGTATTGTGGAATCCGGCGGCCTGGAAGAATTATGCCCAGGCCCGTCGGGCTTTTCTTTTACATTCTTGTGATGACCCGTCTTTGTCGGAGATCGACAGACGGGTCTTGGAAATTTCTTTAGTTAATGACATGAAGTCTAATGAAGATCTTGACCGAGCTGGTCAAGACTCAGTGTCTCCCGTGTCAGTATGCATACCACCAAGCGGTACAGTCCTACGTGATGATAATTCCAGGTTACTAGACAGCTTGACCCGGTCTGGGGTCTCATTGTCTAGGGCCGATCCAAAACCAGTTCCTTTGTTACGGTCAACAAAGACCAGATCGGTCTTGGCTGGCCATTCTATTGTCCCCGACAAACAAAAGAATTCTGTGCCCCAGGTTATTTCACCATTACCTATTGGTTCTCCACATGTATCTAGAAGGAAGAAATGAAATAAACGACGTCGCATGTCAGTTTCTCCTTTGCAGGTTAAAACTAATTATAGTTTTCCTAATGCTGGAAAATCTATGGAAGGGCGTTCGGTTCTTCCATTAAGTGTTCAGGTTGCGAACTTACGATCTCCAGCTTCCGCGATTGTTGATTCTTCACTTCATCATTCACATACTACGACTCGACATTCACGTAAACATTCACGTTCTCATACACGACGTTCGGATTTGCCATCTTGTCGGTTGTTTTCACCTGTTCGTGATTCTGTTGCGTCGGTTCGTCGGTCTCGATCCCCGATCCGTAGTTCTCGTCCACCGGTTCATTTTGGTACCAATTTACGGCTCTCCCGCTCGCCGGTTCGCCGTTCTCGTACTTTGACGGTTCATTCACCTGATTCTACTCACCGTTTACCTCGGGTTTCGGCTCCTTCTGATCAAGATTATCATCTTCATTATCATCGGACGCCTTTCCTTGACCATGCGGTGGATCATGATTTGTCATCTTCGCGTTCTCAATCTCCGGTCTCTTCGAGTTCGTCGGATGATTCGTCTTCCGCACGGGAAAGTTCGGAAGATACGTTGAAGATGGATTATTTGCTGAGAATGCAGGCGCTTTTAGCGTTGGTTCCGGATATGCCCGCCCCTTCGAAGGTTGTTCCATCTAGTAGTAAGTGTCGGACAGCAGCGGATTCTGCATTCATGTCTTCCAAGCCTGTGACTCCTCGTACATGCGCTCCGTCCCCAGCGTGGGTGGATCATTTAGAGAAGTTTGATCGTCAATTACAGGATGACAATAAATTCAAAAAGCCTCGTTTCCGGATTCCCCATGACCTTCATGATAACGTTTTACCTAACAAACCACCCAAACGTAATCGAGATTTACCTCAGATTTCTAAGTCATCGATGTCATCTCCACTTGAGTTCAATACCAATTTCGTGGAGAATATCCAAGAGATGTTATTGGTAATCCAACGTGCTTCCTCAGTCGCCGATTGGCAAGCGCAACGCAACGCCTTACTTAAGACTGTCATACATGTGATTTGTTTTGTTTCTCACCAAGCTGTTCCATCTGTATACTGTGTTACGCTTATAATTCAGATGGACTTATGCACTAATTTTAATTTCTTCTCTATGAGAAAATTTTGAAATTTAACTAGCGTGAGTGGGAATCTATTGGTCCGGCCAAGGTTAAGCCTATTGACACGTAAGTCGTGAAGTCTTCTATGTTTCTTTCTACCAAGTTTGTATTACCAGTACAGTCTACTAGAGCATCATACTGCTCTTTAGTAATGTTTTTACTGTTCTGCCGCTTCTCGACAAATTGGTTCGTGTTAGGTCATTTCAAATTCAAAATTTCTGAATAACCTCCTGCCGGCGAGAGACCTTAAATGTTTTCCCTCTCTTCGGGAATTTAAAAATCCTTTAAGGATTTGTTTTGGTTTCCTGGAAAAATCTTTGTTCTGGATGTCGATTGTGTGACTTTTTGGTTATTGATAGTAACATTCTTGTAAATGTTTAATATTCTCTCCATATAAAACTCCAGTACTGAATTTCTTGTACAGGAGACAAATTACATCGGGAGAGGTCATAATGTAACCATATTCATTGACACATTATTTCATGTTCACTGACACAAAGATCCATAATCCCATTTATCTCATTGAGCTTACATTTGGTGATTAACGCTACAAACATTTAATATGTTCATCTCTACTGCGTTTAAAGAGAAGGAAAATTTATTACATTCGACTTCGGGGTTACTGTTTGCAACGCCCTTCGGTTACGTCGTGTACTTTTATAAGTTTGTATCCTGCTCCAGTTTGAGCATGTATATACATTAAGTTGTTGTGAATTGGGAAATCACTACGTTGTTTATCATATACAACGTTTCTCGCACTTTTCACATTACGCTTTCCTATTACACCTTTGACGGCAGGTTCATTACGCTGTCATGTGTCTCTCATACACCTGTGCGTCGTTCTATTACATCGGTTAGACGTTTCCGGTACGCCATAACGCCGTTTGTCACGTCATTTCTTCATTTGCGAGATGCATATTTTATATCCATTCATCGGCCCCCTTTGATTCTTCATCGTCGGTCATCGGCGGGAGGGGTTGTCCGTTCGTTTGGCGTCATCTTTCCACTTGTATCAATTCTTCTCGGGTTTTTCACATTGTGGTTTACTTAGGTTCGTCGTTACTCTACGAAGAGAGTCCTGTCCAGACCTTGTTGTTTCCAGTCTGGAGTTCAGAATATCAAAATTGTATTACAATCAGCAGTATTTGATCAAATACTGTTATATGGAATAGGTCTTTGGTTATGGACGTGGATATTCTCTGAGGACGACGGCGGGAATGTGAATGACGGACTAGTCACCTTTAATTGAATTCAGCACAGTGTTGTTTTAACTATGAACCATGTTGACTTTAACACACAAACATTGTGTTGAGATCCATTTACCTTAGGATTGTGCTTAAGCAACACAATGTTTTCGTGGTGTACTTGGACAGCTTTTCCGGCTTTCTCCATCAAGTACTTTATTCCTGTATAGACCGTTACACCAATGGTTAGACTTTGACTTTATGGTTCTGTCATCAACCTTAAGGTTGTTTATTATATGTAGGACCTTACTTGCTACGTTCCTATATTGGTCCTGGTGCCGAGGACGTGATACCGTCCCCGATTCTATTTCCCTCGCATTGACTTCCTCCTTCACCTTCACCAGGATAGGGAGTTTCATTTTAGCACCATGGAGGGCTATCGATCTGCTCTGGCTAGCGTGTTACGTCTTACCTTTGATACCGACTTTAGCCTTGACGATTATATCTCTGCGCTTATTCGCGCCTTCGCATTACAGTCGCGTTGTACTCGCCAACTGTTACCGAAATAGGATATCGGTGTGGTTCTGTGTGACCTGATTTACCATCTTGGGAACCCTTTGAGTCCGCGTCTATAAAGCTGTGTCTTATGACACGGTTTTTGTGGCAGCGTTTGCTTTGACGTCCAGAGTGTCTCATCTTTATGCTCTTGAAAGATCTTCTATGACCTGGACAGCGGATTGGTCTTGCATTCTTTTCGGCCCATTCCTGAATTTATTGCCAAAAATGAGTCTGTTTATCCAGGTCCGTGCGCTCAACGTCGTACTCCATTCCTGCGTTGTCAGACTTTTTACATGGCCTCGGGGTCGATCTTCTGCCAGATCCTGTTTGTGCCTTCCGTCACTATCTTACTCGTACCGATTTCGTCGGCTACGGTTATCATATCCCTTCGCCGGTCAGCAAGGCTTGATATTTAAAAAGCCGCGTAGTTGAAGAAGACCATAAAATAGTCTTATCAATTGCCAAAAGGTAGATTTACTATTGACGCCCCCACTACTGGCTTCCATTTCGTCTAATGTGTTTCGTACCATCGCTACTCATGGCCTTTATGGAAGAACTTGTCCCTTCATGATATTGTCCAGTTCTTGTGTCTGGACTGCAAATTCCACGTTCACAAATTTCTATCTGTGTGATATGTCAGTGCAGTCAGATAGTGTGACCACGCTTAGGCCACTAAGGGCTTCCTAGCACGTGGTTAGTTCTTTCAAGAAGAGACGGGGGGGCAGAATTTGTCACCATTGCAGCAAGGCAGCCATCTTGCTCCAGGGAAGCTAGCTCAAATGGTAGAGCACTCGCTTTGCAGGCGAGAGGTATCAGATTCGATTCCCGGGTTCTCCAAGCCAACAATTGTCTCAAGTATGTTTCAATTTTAGAACTTCATCATGATCGTCTTTGAAGGAAGGAATAAGTCGGATAGACGACCATGGACTCTCTAATCATCAATCTAAGTGGTCTGACACTTTGAGAGTTTTGATCTTTGCCTTAACTACGGTTTTTGCTTGTGTCTTTCAGCTTGAAACTGACTTTCCTCTGGATGATCTCAGCTGTGTATCCTACGCCCATCTCACAAGACAAGTTGGACGTAAGCCGTTGGTGGATTGTGAACGGCGTGGCTTGGCGCCCTCTGAGACCAAGAAGACCTAACAACCCGAGTAGTAGAGGATCCGGACATCTTGGTAGAGTTTACATATCACACCACGAGCACAGCTACATGGATGAAGACACTCAAGAATAAGTATATTCTGTATCATATCCATGATTTACCCTTTTAAGGGAAGACACTCAAAAGATAAGTTAGATTAGTATCTTCTATTACTACTCCTTATTACCCTCGGCTTTACCGGCCAGGTTTCTTTTGTTGAGTTTTATGGAAGAACCTGCCCCTCCTTGACATTGTCCAGTCGTTGTTCTGGACAGCGAACTCCACGTTCTCCAATTTCTATCTAAGAGATATGTCAGTCCAGTCAGATAGGATGACCAAGCTTGGGCCGCGTATAGATGCCCAGCACGTGGTCAACTAAATTTTTTTAAAAAAAGGAGGGGGCGGCATTTTGTATCATCGCAGCAAATTTGCAAATTGCTGTATCATCTCATCTCGTTCATACTATATAGTCCACTTTTGATTGATCACATATTGAAGGAAGAAATAAGTTCAGATGGACAACCTTGGATCTTCTAAGAGATGTCGGACACTAAATCATCACTCTAAAATGCCTGACTTCATGGTGAGTGTGATCTTTACCTTAATTGCGGTTTTGATTGTGTCTTACAGGTTGAATCTGGCTTCCTTCTCATGATCTCAGCTGCGTCTTCTACGATCAACTCCCAAGAAGCAAGTTGGACGTAGATGTTTGTGGACTGAGAGTGGTGTGGCTTGGCGACCTCTAGGCACGGACCAGTTATGCTTCACCCGGACTTAGGAACAGCCAAGAAATCTGAATACAGATTAGTCTTACCAAGTAGACCCAATAGCCCTAAGGGTACCGGTCCCTCCTCTTGGTATAAATGGCTACCCGAGTAGACCCACCAACTCTTTGGGTAGGGGTATTTTTCTCGGGAATAATACTTCCACACCATGAGCACAGCTACATGGTAGACAATCAAGATAAGTACAACTGTATCTTATCCAAATTTTAACCTTTTTTTAACGGTCATTGACCAGGGTTTCAATTGTTTGTTTATTGATGTCTGATATCCATGTCTTTGTCTTCCCAGCGGTTACTTAGCCTAACATTGAATCTGCTACTTGGCCGAGGTTTCCCTCCTTCCACCTGTTGGTACTGAGGCAATAATTGAAGCAGGTTTACGATTTAGGCAATGAATATTAAACATTTAAGAACAATGTTTCTATTCATAACTAAATCAAACCTGCTTCAATTTAATGCGCCCTCCCGTCCTTCCCCTCAGACCACGGCCTAGTTCACTACTGGTCTCGGTTATAATGAGAAAGAGGGAGAGAATGGGATGTGCATTGGCTTTTATGGTAACCACGTTGGGAAGAGTGAGAGCTCTCCTAGGGGCGGATAACTCTATCTCCTAGGGGAGATAATTTTCAATTTTTAACTTCCGTTTTCTACGTTTGATTGTGCATTTAAATGGAGTTTAAAGGCAATAATTGAAGCAGGTTTGATTTAGTTATGAATAGAAACATTGTTCTTAAATGTTTAATATTTAAAGAAATAAGCGTAAAAGTCATCGAATTCGCATTGCGCATGTCCGAAATCGAAGCGGACATATTTCTCATCTCGATCAAACGATAGTTTGACAAGCCAAAATAGGACAGAATGATTCTATTTATTTTCACATTATTCTGTGAACATTAATATGTCCCCCCCCCATTTGCATCGCATATTTTGTATTGTCTTGAAAACGTAGGAAGAGCAAAAGTGTTTTTGTTGTCAACGAAGCACAGGCGGGCACTTCGCGCAACCATGACTACAAAGAAACGTTCATGAGTTACGGCCCTTGAATTGGTTATGTTCTGCCACACGCAAGTGTTCGCTTTTTGTTGCATTTCTAGTGATAAATTGTGTTTTGGTTTGTTCCAAGGGATAATAACATTTACACAAGTACCTCAGTCATGTAACAACGTAATTTAGCTCCGCCGAAAACAGAATCTCGAAGCGGATATTTCCTTTCATGACTTCATACAAATGTAACGTGTAACAAAGTTGAAATATTAACAAAAAGAAATTGGAGCTTTCTTTCTTCTTATTTCTATAATAAAGGTGCAAGGATGGTTCAATGGTATTTTAATCAGTGGTTCTAAAGATAAAGTGAACAATGAATTTCCTGGCGTCAAGCACTGATTGATTCTACTCAAACAGCAGGCTAACTCGGGATGAAAATAATAAGTAAACAATAGCTTTTACATAGGGATAGAAATTACTTTAATAAGCCCCACTCCCCAGGGATCCTGGACCTTGGGGGTGTTAAGTGTAAGAGGAATACAGAATAAAAGTTTGACCAAAAAAAAAAAATTAGCAACAAATGTGCTGATTCAAGTAATTATTTAAATTGATTACATTTTAGAAACTGAATATAATTATATTTGCCACAAAATATCCAACAATGTCTATTTTGTCTTCATTTGAAACCAAGAAATATTCTCAGTCATTAATTGGAAGTAATACAAATAGAAATGTGATCATTCAATTAGTTTTTTTTATTTTAACGTTGTTACAATTTTTTCATAATGCCTAAAAAGTTAATTGAAAACCAGAAAAAAAATCTCCAAATTGTTGTCAATATTTACACATTATTACAGATTTGTACAGTCATAGTACGAAAATATATGGGAAGGCAGAAATATCCACAGCCGAAAATGCCTGAAGGGGAAATGCAGTCACAAAAACATTAGGCCTACCCTGTCATGACTGTAAACAGTGAATAATAGTCTTTGCTGATCTGAAAGGTAGCGTATACAAAAACAATTTGTAGAACATCAATAAGTTTCATAACATTCTTAAAATATATCCTACTTGATTAAAGTTATGTCTTACCAATCTGCACTAAAGTACTCTCTAAAAAAAGATGAATGAAATTTCACTCAAGTAAGCGTGGAAATTGATCCCACTTAATACTTGAGTGAGATTTTCACTCAACTTGAGTTAAATGCACTCAATTTGAGCGACATTCACTCAAGCATAGGAGTGGAAATTGATCCCACTCAAGTTGAGTGAAAAGTAACTCAAGTCGGAGTGAACAGGTTCATTTCACCCAAACTTGAGTGGAACAGTTCACTTAAGTTTTTAAAGGAGTACCGGTATTTCAAGAATGAATTTTTAACAAACCTTTCGGTTCATCAAGATGAATTCCACACAATTTTTTAACCAAAATGTAATTCCATCAAAGTCATGGTTAGATGTCTTTCTAAGGATCCCATCGTTTATTTGGCCATGTATTTGCCTGATATAAATGAATTTCACTCCTTTGGGTCTCTTCAGGCTGGAATAAAATTAAATTGATAAAATAAAAAAATATCCCCTCCTCATTCAGTGGTAATACTAACTTCACTGTAAATTCAGTAGCAATATTTTCCCCGTAGAATATTCTAAATCGAATACTTCTCCATTTTATTTATACATTGACTTAGTGTTAAATGCAACATTTTAAACTGTTGCATCTAACACTTAAAAGTGTTGAAACAACACTTTCTGAATGCTTTCCCTCCTCCAACCCTCTAGATGTTAAATGTAACAGTTGCCGTCACCGTTTCACCTCAGAATCAGGCTTTTAATTTCCCATGGGTAAAGTATAACCAAACGTTTGTACCACTGTATTTCCAGGAATTCAAGAAATGCAGACAACACACAGCGAATTGAATATCAATGTTCGAGGTACACAATACACACCCCTGAACTCTTCGAAATCTTGGTTCTTTTGGTTCTATTCCTACGAAGGAGTCTCTCATTTGCAAATTGTCCGGTAATGAGTGAGTCAGTCAGTGAGTGAGTCCTTTCCAAATCCTTTCTCCGGCAAAATAAGGAGAAACGTTGACATTAGAACCTTGATTTTTGGCATGAACGTGCATTAGGGGACTGTTACCAGCAAGTTCTGACCTACCTTTGATGAAAATCAAGGTACTTAGGTGACCTCAATCTTAATAAATTAATATCCTATCAATGCTCCCCAATCGTATATGTCGCTATGTAGGATCTTACTGATTTCAATTGAATTTTGTGTTCGGAGTGCCCAGCTCATGAATATTTAATAGTCTTATGACATCACAACCGCATTTTAACTACTTTACTTGAGTCGGGCAGGGGGATAGGTTCATGGACTCAAGGTTACGTCAAGGACGAGTCCATAATTCTACCCCGCATTATGGAGCCAACCTGGCGGGTGGGCGGCAACATCAGAAGATTCCCCCACAGCTTGGCGTGTGCTTCGGCTGAGCCAACCAGAAAGCACTTGTCATTACGTTCCCTTCAAAGCACTATGAAAACCTCTCGGGATCGGTCAACACGCGCCTTACTGCAAGCCGGTTAGATCCTAACAGCGACATATCCAAATGGGGAAGCCGTTAGGATTTAATTTTAATTAGATTGGATATATACCCCACTTAGTGCTTTGCTCTGACCTGTTGAAGTTGACAAAATAATTTTCCGTTTGGGCCAGGCAGTGGAGGTAAATTTATTTTTTGATGTTAATAATGGTTTTCTGTGTCTGTGATTGAATTTTTTAGTAACGTAAGGGTATTTTTTCTGTGTGCAATTGCTGAATGGATTTTAAAATAATTATTCGATGTACCGGTAGGCATACGTGTAATCTTGAAGAAGACCTATAGGCTACTTATATTATTTTCTGGTTGTCAATTGCCACACAAATAAATTATGAATATGAATCAGATTCAGTGACTTCATTCTTGTACATGTCTAAAATAACAATGTCATTGAGCTTTGGCTGCAGGTTGCTGTGTGCATGAATACCTAAACCATGAATGAAAGCCGATCTGCTTCCTGGGCAACAATGTTCACTATGATGCGGACACCGACCTCTGCAATATTGTAGGGTTACTACCAAAATGTTATCTTGTTTAGTTCAGATAATATACAATTTTTAATCTTCGGTGTTGTGTTCTTTATCGGGGAAAGGTAATTTCATTGGGTTGTCAAACAATTGTGATAACAGTTGAACGCCTCAACAAAATTGTTTCCATCGTCCACTGGTACCACATATGCAACTCTCATTTGCCTAGACTTTCTTTACAGTATTGCTGAAGTATCTTCAATAATTAGAGCTAAGCTTCACAAATTCACATCACGTATGCAACGAGAGACACATCAGAAATATATTGAACAGGACCAATTCCTTCCCTGTTTTTTAGCAGCCTTGGATGCTTTCATTGATAATTATTCAGAAATCAGATCTACCTACTCAGAAATCCTAATGATATTGTATCCTCCCGTTCAATCGACACATCTAACGGTAAACTAAACTGGAGAATGGTAAGATCTCCTGTAATTTGTCCTGTATACTTGCGAAGTTTCCTGTGTGTGCCGCCAATAAGATTGGGCGTTCCTTGATGAAATGTTCCAAAGGTTGTAGAGATCTTCAGGATGGTTTCCACAGGGCTGGTCCCAATCTCTGAACTACAATGAGAGAGAAGTTTGTCCAGAGTAGACATTAGGTGGAAATGTAACTATATGATGGCCAACTCTTGTACCCAACACAAGACACCGCTCTATGGAATTTGCAATTTAAAATTCTGCACAGATTTCTCCCCAGGCCCAGTAATAGTTTATTGATAAATGAAAATAACATGGTGTCCATTATGTTCTCTCTGCAAAACTGAAACAGAAAGGCTCGAATTTGTATATTGTGATATCCAATCTTTTGGCAATCAGCAGAAATATATTTCACACAACATACAGAGAACTATATTATTCTTAATGAAATGACCATTGTTTTTTGGCCCCCATGAGGTTTGAAGCTGTCAGCGGTCAGGTCAGCTTTTGCTAAGGCCTTACTTGATGGGAAAAATTGCGTGGTAACGTAGCCCAAATATCCAACAACAGCTTTTCTGTGTAGGCTATATCTTACGTTGTGCTGCCGTGCACTGTACTGCTATGCGATGTTTTAATAGAAAACTCAATATTCATGAAAATAGACACAGGAATTAGTCATGGACAATGTCATGCTAATGAATGTTGGATCTGATGCTTAGTATTTAGCTAGTATGTATATACTACGTACAGCCACTGTCGAATCTGACGCTTATATACCATCATGTAGGCATTGTCTCGTAGTGTATGTGTACCAAGTTTGATGGTTTTAAACCACTTACAATGGCAGAAAAAAAACAATTTGGACGATGGCTAGCTACTGATTGTCGAATTTGACGCTTTCGTGGTACCATCCTGTAGGTGTTACATGTGTACCAAGTTTGGTGGCTCTAAACCACTTGCAAGGGTGTCAACATCCTCGCTAAAACCTGGGGTATCTCTACCCTAGATATAGCCCCTGGTACCCTTGGGCAATGTATCGCGATCAGCGACAACATAGCTGTCGATGTCAGCCAATCAACAAAAGCAACATCCTACACATATTGACCAATCAGATCACTTAAGTACCGCGACCATGGCGACCGATTCGAAAACACCATAGCTTATGCGATACCCAGTGGCAGATGAACATGAACCTTATCAACAACCATGAACATTAATAAATATAAAGGAAACATAGTTTAAAACAAAATCTATTTGAAGAGAAAATAAACCCATTCATCTACCATCAAACGTCCAGCAAGCCAGGCAAATGTAGGAAACACTGAAACTTCAATGGCGGTCCGCGATGTCATTGTATCCGACCTCACCTTCCCAATGAAGGATTTGAATTGGATTGAAACGCACGGATTCCTATAAAATTTCACTGGTCTATCCATTAATATTCTATTGTTATGCGCATTTTTCTAGGTCACGTCACTGGAATGTGGGCGGAACGCGGTTTGCTGTGCAAGTTGGTCAAGGGTTTGCCTCTGGCTCACAAATAGAAACCTTGACGTGGTGAAGGTGGGATGTCAACGGATGCTATCTGTGAGAGACATAAATACGGACATTTCAGGCTAGCAACCAAATGTCGAATCTAACGCTTATATGATACCATCATGTAGGCATTGTCTCGTATTATACTTGGCGGTTTTAAACCACTTACAAGGGCAGAACACAGAGAAAAACAATTTGGACGATGTCTAGCTACTGATTGTTGAATCTGATGCTTATGTGGTAACATCATGTCATTGTGGGTATTGTCACGTAGCATTTGTTTTCCAAGTTTGGTGGCTCAGTCGTATTTATATACTCAGAACATAGAAAAAAAACAATTTGGACAATGGCTAGATACTGAATGTCGAATCTGACGCTCGCAGGGCACCATCCTGTAGGTGTAGTATATGTGTACCAAGTTTGGTGGCTCAAACACTTTCAAGAGTGTCAGCGGACGCTATCTCTGACAGAGAGACAGACAGATATACGGACGGGCATTTCATGCCGGTTCTTTTAATAGTATAGACAACTTATTATGCCGATTGTAAATGAAAAGGTATAAATAAAAATATATATATAAACTAAAAGAGTGCCTCAGTGTTTCGTTTAGTAGCTCTAAGAATATATCACGATATTTCAATCCAATACTGAAGTATTAAACAGTGTCACGATGGTCGCACATAATTTCTTCCTCTAAAGAGCTGTAATCGTCAAAAGATTGTGTGGCTATATTTCATTCGCTGATTGACGCGGAGTCCAGGTTGTTAGCGTGCGGTCAATGATATTTTTATATGGCTACATTTTATTGAAAAAAAGGAAAAATATTGTGAAAGTAAAAAACAAAATGTTCGCCTTGTGACATCACGGAAAAAGAAAGAAGAAGAAATTGACAAAGAATTGTTGTGATTAAAGAAGACGAAAAAATTGGGGACTGTCCTGTGACTTGAAGAAAAAAGATTTTTTAATTATTATTATTTTTTTCTTTTTCTGTTTTGACTATGAATTATTTTTCACCATCCCTTTTGTGGCTTCATAGTTTTCGATGACATTATTCTCAGGTAAAATAATCTAGTAGTTGAGATGTGACGTTCAAACTGAATTACCGAATATTTCAGAATTCTCCTTTAAGCCACTAATAAAATATGATTGTTGTGTTTTTATTTCAGTGGGACTAAATTGTCTGTCATAATTGAGAGGACGATGGAAGACTTATCAGTAAAACTGGAACCTCTTGATCAAGTGACCGGATCATTGGTGCAAGATGATTGGGTAACGTACCGGCATTCTGCAAATGAATCTATGGAAGCAGGCGATGTAACAGTGAAAACAGAACCAACAGCCCAGTATGCGGCGAGAGAACAAGAAGGTGGTGTTAAGCATGATCCATGTGAACAATTACCGGTAAGCCGTGAAACAGTTGTTGATTAGATTAAAACCAGATCTACAAAAGTCGCTCCCCATTCTACTTGTCACTTATGCAGATCTGGCATCAACACCCTCATATCCATGTTCCGAGTACTGACCAATGTATGTCTAAAACGTCAAGCTTAGGTCACAACTACGTGGAAATGATAGGTTGACCTCGTGAAGAGAGAAATATCTACTGGAATTGATCGATATATCTGAATTCTATTAATCTTCACAGAATATCATCACGGTTTCTAGAGAATAAAATATTGATTCGATGAATCAAGATAAAATATAGATGACTTTTGCAAAAACCGTACACTTGTTGTACTCTCCCGCACAGTGAAACGAGCCAGACGTTCGACCTTGATCTGCCGTCAGCTAGGTCTTTCAACACAGAAACCCGGTACTTGTGCCAGGATCTTAAACATGTAAAATCATCGCCACGAAGATACTAGCCGTCCGTCCGGCCTTCCATTCTTCCATCCTCCCATCCGTCCCACATCTTGCGAATGCGGTATCTCGAGAACAGTTCGTCCAATTGACTTCAAACTTGAGATCAGTTAGTCGGCCATTTTGTATTGATTTTCATTGAGGTAGTGTGTAATTCAAGATGGCTGTCATTGACCAGCTTGGATTCCGTTCATACTGCTATCTTGAGAACAACTCAACAAATTGACCTCAAACTTGAGAAGGCGCTTCACATCAGTTAAACGGCCATTGGTATAGATTTTTATTAGCCCTCGGCGTCCGTCTGTCTGTCCGTCCGTCTGTCCGTCACACCTTTAATTCATGCGAAATCATTGATCTTGTGTATCTTAGGTACCTTTTCTCTGTTCAGTGTGAAACTTGGTATAGATCATCGATGCATCAAGAAAGTTCAAAGGAATAACCAAATCAGTCTCCCTGATTCGGTTATCTCTGATACCATTCAAGTGTTCTATACGAAACTTGGTAAAAACATCGATGTATCAAGAGACCTGCAATGTATAACCACATCAGTTCCTCTGAGTGACGGGAAGGATGGGCGGCCATCTTTAATTCATGCGAAATCATTAATGATCTCTATCTCTGATACCATTCGAGTGCTCGATGTAAAATTTTGTGTATATCATCAATGCATCAATAGATTTACGATAAATGACAGTTCTGGCATTTCTGATTGGGTGGAAACCTTGATGGCCATCTTTGATGTATATCTTTGATACCATTTCAGTGTTCTATATAATACTTGGTATACAGCATCGATGTATCAAGAGACTTGCGATGAATAACCACATCAGTTTCTCTTAGTGGCGGGAAGGATGGGTGGCCATCTTTAATTTATGCGAAATCATTAATGATCTATATCTCTGATACCGTTCAAGTGCTCGATGTAAAATTTGGTATACATCATCGATGTATCAATAGACAGTTTTGGTTTTTCTGATTGGGCGGAAACCTTGGTGGTCATCTTTAATTTATGCAAAATCGTTGATGATGTATATCTGTGATACCATTCCAGTGTTCTCTATGAAACTTGGTATACAGCATCCATGTATCAAGAGACTTGCAATGAATAACCACATCAGTTTGTCTGAGTGGTGGGAAAGATGGGCGGCCATCTTTATTTTATGCGAAATCATTAATGATCTCTATCTCTGATAATTTTCAAATGCTCCTTGTAAAGTTTGGTATACATCATCGATGCATCAACATCGGTTTCTCTGATTGGACGGAAACATTCGAGGCCATTTCTAAGGGCAAAATTTTTCATAATCTGTATATTTGTCACTTGACTGCCTGGTGTTCCTGAAGTCTTGTTTCAAATTGAATACATTATAAATGGCTGGCGCCCAGAGCCGAGGGGTTTTCAGATGCGCAGCTTCGTATTCAGGTAGCATGTAATCCAAGATGGCTGAAATTGACCATCTTGGATTCTGTCTGTCCTGCATCTTGTGAATGCGGTATCTTGAGATCAATTTATCCAATTGACTTCAAACTTGATAAGGTGCTTCGTGGTGTATAATCCAAGATGGCTGTCATTGACCATCTTGGATTCCGTCCGTCTTGTATCTTGTAAACGCGGTATCTTGAGAACAACTTGTCCAATTGACTTCAAACCTGAGAATTGTTTCGCATCAGTAGACGGCCATTGGTGTTGATTTTCATTGAAGTAGTATATAATCCAATATGACTGCCATTGTCCGTCTTGGATTTCACTCATCCATATTGCACCCATCTGTGTTGTGAACGCGACATCTTGAGATCTATACCACCCATCGATTTATAAGCTTCACCATCCAAAATTCCATAAACAACTGCAGATTTGCAGTGTTACGCTATCCATCACTGCTTCCCAAACCATGCCCCTTTCCACATGCAGATATCCACTTCTTGAGTTACATTTAAGGAGATATTTGAAGCATAAATTTAAGGAGATATTTGAATCATAAATGATGTAAGTCTCAAACAGGCTACTAGTCGGAGGACCCGTTATCTCCTCAGCTTGTTTTGAAATCTGGTTTTAATCACTTACAACAGCAGCTTTTGGATACGGTTCTAAAGACTCATGGTGGAGTGTGCTACAAGTTTATATTAAATTCACAAACTCTGTGGTTTTGCAAGCAGATTTTCGAAGATATAATTAAGAACTGACCGTATTGAAGTGGAAAGAAGTGTTTCTATAAAAATGAGGCTGATGATGTTTTCTGTTTGATTTTGTCTTTTGTCAAGAAGTGTTCTGATGACGAGCAGTCACACGTCGATGATTTCCTCTTTGATAGACCTTTTCCTGTGGCCATGTACATGACAAAAGTCAAGACATCAGAGACGACAAAACTGCCCTACGAATCTTTGAGATTTTGGAATCCAGAAACGGACAATACAGGAAGAACGACAGCTGACAGAGTTCATACTTGTGAAAAGCCATACAAATGTTCGCTCTGTCTACATAGCTTTTCACAGAAAGGAGAAATAAGAAATCATGAAATAACACACACTGGTGAAAAACCATACAAATGCTCGACCTGTCCATATAGCTGTTCACAAAAAGTAAACCTAAGGAAACATGAAAGGATGCATACTGGCGAAAAGCCATACAAATGCTCACTCTGTCCATATAGCTGTTCAAGAAAAGTTAACCTAAAGAAACATGAAAGGAAACATACTGGTGAAAAGCCATATAAATGCTCACTCTGTCTATATAGCTTTTCACATAAAGAGAACCTGAAAGATCATGAAAGAACACATACTGGTGAAAAGCCATACAGATGCTCACTCTGTCCATTTAGCTGCTCACAAAAAGTAAACCTGAATAGACATGAAAGGATACATACTGGTGAAAAGCCATACAAATGCTCACTCTGTCCATATAGCTGTTCACAAAAAAATCACCTAAAGGAACATGGTAGAACTCACACTGGTGAAAAGTCATACAAATGCTCATTCTGTCCATATAGCTGTTCACAAAACGTGAGCCTAAAGAAACATGAAAGGACACATACTGGCGAAAAGCCATATAAGTGCTCACTTTGTCCATATAGCTGTTCAGATCAAGGGAACCTAAAGTCTCATGGAAGGACACATACGGGTGAAAAGCCGTTTAAATGCCCACTCTGTCCATTTAGCTGTTCGGGAAAAGGGAACCTAAAGCAACATGAAAGGACACATACTGGTGAAAAGCCATACAAATGCTCACTCTGTCCATATAGCTGTTCACAAAAAAATCACCTAAAGAAACATGACAGGACACACACTGGTGAAAAGCCATATAAGTGCTCACTCTGTCTATATAGCTGTTCACATAAATGCAGCCTGAAGAGTCATGAAAGGACACATACTGGTGAAAAGCCTTATAAATGCTCACTCTGTCCATATAGCTGTTCGCTAAAAGTAGACCTAAAGAAACATGAAAGGACACATACTGGTGAAAAGCCATATAAATGCTCACTCTGTCGATATAGCTGTTCACGGAAAGGGTGCCTAAAGGCACATGAAAGGACACATACTGGTGAAAAGCCATACAAATGCTCACTCTGTCCATATAGCTGTTCGCAAAAAAGTCACCTAAAGAAACATGAAAGGACACATACTGGTGAAAAGCCATATAAATGCTCACTCTGTCGATATAGCTGTTCACAGAAAGGGAGCCTAAAGGCACATGAAAGGTCACACACTGGTGATAAGCCATACAAATGCTCACTGTGTCCATATAGCTGTTCACAAAAAGGACACCTTGGGCGACATGAAAGGACACATACTCGTGCAAAGCCATAAAATGCTTACTCTGTCCATAATATAGCTGTTCACACAAACGGAACATAAACATGGAAGAAACCACACTGAAAAATCATTGAGTCTGTCCATATTAAAGCTGTTCACAGAAAGGGAACCATAATAAAATACATGCTTATGAAAACCATAAACATGCTCCATGTAGCTGTTCAAAGATAAGACGCCTACAGGAACACAAAATAACACATAATAATGAAAAATCATAGAAATGAGGCTTGCGTAGTGTGCATTCTGGCTTTCTCGTATTCATTTTATTATGGATTGTTTAACAGCGAAAAATTCTGGTTCGAGATGATATGTTAGAAAAGCATTCTGAAATACTTACGAAAATGCCGAAAATGGAGGTAAAGTGCCATGTTCCATGTCAAACACGGTAATATTAGATACATGTGTGTGCGAAGCAGACTTTCACTATCAACATGTGGACCTAAAAAGAACATGCATCACTATCACGCGCATATCACGGTATCTACCATTTTGGAGAAGCGCAAGGGCGTATTTGAGAGATTGAGGGCCTATATTGTATCCAAATAGGTCATGTAGGGTCTCAATTTGAAGCTCCTGTGGTGTAGACGACGACTTCAGGGATGACCATTTCATCAGTGACGTCATCATTAGGAGTAGCAGCGAACTGAGGCATTTTGGGAATGGAGGTAGAGACTAAGGCCCATTGGCGTAGACCGGGAATTGTGGGAAAAGGACATGGGAATGGCTGTTTTAGCCTCAAGATGGAACACTATTGGTCAGAATGGGGTGTCAAAGTGAAGTTTTCGTGGCGGAGCCTTCGAATGGACTGGTGGGTTGTGGAAGTAGAGGCTATGGCACGCATTCGCTGTGCTAAACGTTCATGGGAACGGACGTTTCGGTTTCGAGATGACCCATTATTGGTTTAAATGGGTCGTATGGGGTACCGAATATAACTGAATTTTTGATTCATGAAAATATGCTCCCTGGACTGATGCTGTATTTTTTGGGCATTTGTAGGAAAGATTTTCTCGTCATGAGAATATGACACCTCAAACAAAAATCAGACTTGATACTTTCAAACGAGCAATCTTCCAAATATTTTTGCGAAAATATAAATTTGTTTTGAGGTGACATATTTTTGTTACAAGAGAAAATTCTCCTAATAAATGCCGCAGAAATACCAAAATATGCCAGGGATTACATTTTGATGAAATGTAAACTCAATTTATACAACTGGCCATCGTAATTGTTCCCAGGCTGATATTTCGGTACATATTCTTCAAGCAAAATATGTTTTTGCAGATTTTGGATTGAAAAAAAAACAAACAAAAAAACTGCTTCATTACCGCCACACACACAGGAGTTTTTCGTATGTAAACATCGCACATCCTTTATATAATTGTACTGAAAATAAAACAAAAAATATAACTTTTGTATGTATATCAGGTTTCATGTTGGGTTTATTAAACGAAGATTTCAGAAAATGTACCCAGAAGAACATTTTTTGTAATTTCCAGCGCGAGGTGTCCTCGCAATTAATGGAAAGAACGGCCTTTTCCCTATTCAATTTTATTGACATAATTTTCAAAATTTGATAAAAAAAGAATTTCTTTTAACAGCAGAATGAGAAATTATTGAGTGAATTTTTTTTGTGAAAATCTTCCTAAAATGGTTCTAGATTCTATGAAATGAAACTAAACGAAAATAACCGGACACCGAACGCTTTTACCCCTGGATGATGGAAATGCTCCGATAACTCATATACTGGTAATCGGTGAGCTGTTTCGGTGTGACAACTCGTACACTGGGGACTGGTGAGCTGTATCTTCGTCAGATGAAAATGATGCATTTTAACGCAAAAGACTAGCCTGTAAGACCCGGTGTCGATCCAGCAGTCGAGTCATGTCATTCACAGCCGTATGTGGGTCATCCCTGCCTCGACATTTGATGTTATCGGTCGCTCATAATCCTGTCTGGCGAAATTTTGCAAATCCTAAACTGGACATCACGACGAATTATTTAGTTCTACAGCCAGGAAGATAAAATTACATCTTATCGTTGTGTCCAACCGATAGGGGAATTATCGGTATCTGGTGTGGTTGACATGACTGAAAGCGGATTTGCTATCCGATAGAAGCCAAAATCCACCGCTCTAATGTATTTTGCTGATACAGGTAACTAGACAACTAATTTGTCTCCTGTATTTTGTTGTGTTTGCATTCTCTTGTTAAACACAGCAGAAATTAATTGGGTATTTTATATAAGGATAATGTCGCGAATACAGGCTCACAAATCCAATGTTTTGTAGCAACAACTTCACATTTTGGGATATTTAATATATTTTAATAATGTAGACAGTTGCTAAAGATAATTGAGTGATATTAAAAAATTTTATATTTGCTAATGTCTTTTATTATATCGCGAAAGTCTTTTTGATATATATAGAATGTGATCTGTCAAAGAAATCTAAAACCTAGAATATACCCGAACCCTGCTCCACCGTCACCTCCCCTCAGCTCAATCGGAAAGTGTGGGGAATTATTCATTTGAGAATGATTAACTACAGAAAACGATAATCGCAACACGAGATTTTTATTTGTAATATGCTTAACTTCTGCTTTTATGGATAAATGAATCGAGGGAATATGAGTATGATGAGTTTTAAAGGACCACCCACCCAAGTTGTGTATCTGTCTTAAATATAGACTTCACTGTCTGGTATGTTGTAATGACGTGTAAGAATGGTTCTGTATGTTTCTGTCGTTATTTATTAGCTCTCCAGCTTATTAGAACACACGCTTTCCAACAGGTGATAGTGAACTAGCAGTCCTATAAATGTTTCTTCTGTGTACAGTGAAGATCGAACTTGATCAGTGACACTGTGGTAGAGTTCCAACGCAACAGAATACAATCGCAATACCAAATGTACATGCATAAATGCATGCGGTACACCTACTATTAAGCTTCACACTTTGCTAAAAGTTGAGTTCAGATGTTATATGGTACGGTACATGTATATGTGAGTGATGGCAGAACAGGTACTGTTCAATTTCACACTTTTCTTAGCCGAGTTACGATGATGATTAGTGCTATTACTCAGCAATTTACACTTAAACTTAATTTCAAAGTTGGTTAAACACTTTACCTCACAAAACTCAACATCATTCACAGATCCAGTCTATTACGGGGTTTTACACTTCGCCCGGATATTGTAATATGACAGGTTGTGGAAGCCGTCTGTATTTCCCCTCTGGGATGTGCTGGAGAGGAAGGGGACCCCGGATGAGAGCAAATCTACACCCGTGAAACCCGGTTCGAGCTCATGTGTAATTTCGGGGGTGGTTGGCTTTCCAGTCCTCAGCAGATGACGCCTGTTCCTCCGTAGAATTACAAGCGTCTGGTCCGTCATTCATAATTCACCCGTCGTCAATTAGAGAATATCCTCGTCCATAATCCAAAGACCTATTTCATATTCCATATAACAGTATTAGCACCAAACTCAAAAGGACGATCATGCATACATAAACATAGGCTTGTTTTCTACAAGAGAGAAGCGGTCAACAGTTTTCAATGATGCCGGCAAGACATCATGATGTTCCAAAAATTTCAAATCCGTATCGCTGATCAGTATTCTTAATCCATAATATTCGTTGTAAGGTCGTCATCTAAAGAATGATGTATCTCAGTCACGTTTTGATTGTGACTGTTCATATGAGTACCACGAGGATCTTGAAGTATATGAGATCATACGGTCCCTAGCCCCGGGTTAAGCCGAATCAGACACAAGTTACGAAACGTAACGCCATAGATCTTGCACGCTACGCCGGTATTTTGCTATCAGCGTGCGATATGTATCGCCAAATTTGAGAAACTTTGAGTGGAGGCGGTTGGTGGTGTAAGTTTCTGCAACAATGTTTTGTGACATTGATTAAAATCGTCACATTTAACACAGGATCTAGCAAATGCTACTAGGCGTGATATGTATACGCCATAAGCAGGTCCCACTGGAATATTACTGTCCGGAAAGAGATATCGAAATTGTAATCATCTCTTTTGTCATACAGTCGACAAGAGAGAAGGCCCGCTTCATTTTTATACGCCCGCCCAAAAGGCGGTCGTATTATGGGATGGTGGTTTCCGTCCGTCTGTCCGTCTGTCCGTCTGTCCGGTTCTCGTGTCCGGTCTATATCTGGGACAGTTTCCTATCCACAGCTCCAATTTTTGGTGAGTGGATACCCTACGGGGAGACAATGTGTCGCGTACCAAAATGAAGGTCGAGGTCACAGGTCAAAGGTCACTGGCCTAAAAAACAGGAAATCACTGAAGTGTTCGTGTCCGGTCTATATCTGTGAACGTTTTCTATCCACAGTTGCAATTTTTTGTAAGTGGATACGCCAGGTGGAGACGATGTGTCGCGTACCAAAATTAAGGTCGAGGTCAGAGGTCAAAGGTCACTGTTGTCAAAAATCAGGAAATCATTGATCGTTGACAGTTTTCTATCTACAGTTCTAATTATTGGTGAGTGGATGCCCTAGGGGGAAACGGTGTGTTGCATATAAAATGTAGGTCAAGGTCAGAGGTCAAAGGTCAGTGTGATCGAAAAATCAGGAAATCGTTAAAAATTTCTTATTTTTTGTGAGTGGATTCAATAGGCGGAAATGAAGTGATGCATACCAAAAATTAGGTCAAGGTCAAAGGTCACTGACCCCAAAATTAGGAAATTATTAAAAATAACATTTTTTGTGTCAGTAGATACATTAAGGAGACACAATGTGTCACATACCAAAATGTAGGTCAAGGTCAAAGGTCAAGGTCACTGTGACCCCAAAATCGTGAAATTGTTAAAAATCATGATTTTTTGTGTCCATTGAGAAATTGAGGGGAGACGGTTTGTCATGCACCAAAATTTAGGCCAAGGTCAAAGGTCAAGGTCACTGTGACCCCAAAATCAGGAAATCATTAAAAATCATGATTTTTTGTGTGCATTGATAGATTGAGGAAAGACGATGTGTTGTGTACCAAAATTGAGGTCAAGGTCAAAGGTCAAGGTCACTGTGACCCCAAAATCAAGAAATCATTAAAAGTCACATTTTCATATGCCTGTCGAAGACGAGGTCATGTAATGCGAACATTGCGTTCTGTCCATTCATCCATTAACATTTGTTGTCCATGCGATAGCTCTAGTTTCAAGGTATGGATTGGTACCAAACTTTGAGTATACCTTACTCGCATGGCAAAGTGGAGCCATACATATGAGATCAATTTGTCAAAGGTCTAGGTCGCAGCCCCCCAAAACTGAATCAAGCTTAGCTGACTAAATGTGTTGGAATATTGTTGGAATATTCAAAAGTCTTTCCCCTGCATTTATATGATATTGTCCTGTGGAGTTGTCTCCCATGTTTGAAAATGTCATTTAGTTAAACTGTTGTGAAATAAAAATCATACATTTACTAATTTAACGGGGAAAGGAGTCCTTTATGAACTTCACACCTGTTTATTAACTCAAGAACAAAGGTTTACTTCATCACTTTCTTCTTCCTTCATGAAAATTCTCTCGTCTGAAAGGAATCCATTTGCAGGAAAACTACTATTTTCTTGTGTTTGACTATTGTCGATTTCAGTGTGGGATATGTGAGCTCTCAGCTCTTGCTTCAAGGTCAACCAGTTACCAAGAGTTAAGCTCATTTTAGTTTATCATTCAATGTAAGATGTGATATATGTTACTTTCTCATAAGCAAAAAATTGTAGACCTTTCTCTGGATTGCTAGATCAATTGGAATCAAGGCTATTAAACAACCTTGAAATTTGAACCAATGTAATTTGAGATATACGGGCGTATATTGAAGCCCCTTGGGCTCTTGTTTATAGAGATATAGGTCTAAATATGATGTTCCAGTAGGGCTATCTGTAGGTTCCTTCAAATCCAGTGAAGGTGAATATATACCCTTCACAATCAGCTGACCAATAAAAAGTTACTCGGAATCAGAACTATCACTGTCTACACCACCCACACAACCATGCTCTGCATTTTCCTGTACACTGTGAATTTTTTTCTGGCGGCTTTTGCGCGTTTTAGAGAAATGATTTTCCCCTTGGCATGCGTTTTTGTCTGCTCAGAAATAGCATGTACAGGCTTCTCATCGGCTGCGTTGTCATTTCGTTGGGCTGACTGGCTATAGCCTCGCTGGCGCGACAAAATGACCGTGCCTTGTCTAAAGTTAAATTGTCTACATTCTCACTTAGTAAATGAGCCTGTAATTTCTCATTATTGATTCTAAAAAACTACACGATCACGAATCATATCTGTAGGTTCTGTGTTCTCACAGTTTTTTTGTCATCCTTTTAAATCAGTGACGAACTGGTCAACACTTTCGCCCTCTAGTGAGCGTTTCCAGAATTTATACCTCTCAAACAGAGTATTTTTCCTAGGATTGTAGTCCTGGAATTTCTTTATCACGTCGGCCAGTTTTTTATTGTCTTCGCCGTCACCAAAGGTATTGAACACTTCTAGTCCGTCCTCTCCAACGCAGTGAAGGAGTATTGCAGCCTGCACATCTTCATCCTTGGCGTCGGCACCCGAAGCTTTCAAATACAGAGTAAATCGTTGTTCCCAGCGTTTCCAGTTCTTGCTGATATTTCCCTCTAGGCACAGAAAGTCCGGCGGTTTAAACTTGTCTAGTTTATCCAGTTTACCGCTGCCACCATGTAATATATTCCAACAACAACGATTCAAATACGTACTGTGATTGCGTTTAATTCCACACTGACTCAAAATAGCGCCTACAAACACGCCGCCAAAACACACGTGACCCGAGTACGCGATTCAAATTGGCTAGAACTGTTACACTGGACGAGTTCAAAAACATGAAGACTGTGGGGGTGTAAAGTCCCAAAGCAGGATTACATGTAGACCCACAACAGTATGCCAGATATATGGCAATGCCAGCTGTCATAACAACATCCAAGTTATTCAGCTATATGAATCGGCTGTCGGAATTCAGATGGTGGGAAAACATTCGTATATCATCTCGCACAGTTTAGAGTTTTACATTGCGGATGTGTCTTCTCCACCTATACTTAGATTAGACACGTGTGCCCAGTTGGACCCTGTACGGGAAATTGATACAGTAACTGAATGCTGTTCTGATAAGGATGAACTTTTGAATCAGTGATGTGTTTCAGGGTCTTGGTGAAATGCCAGATGAGTACCATATTGAGTTGAAAACTGATGCTACACGTGTAATTCACTCCGCTAAAAACTTAAAAGAAAAGTCTAGATGATTTAGAAAATGATGGCGTCATAGCCAAAGTGGACAAGCCCACAACTGGGTTAATAGTCTTATGATCGTTGAAAAGAAAAATGGCTTCCTTCGTCTGTGCTCAGACCCGAGAGACTTAAACAAAGCAATCAAGCGAGAGCACTACACGATTCCCACAGCCGACGACATTGTATCGCGATTAAATGGCAAATGTGTGTTCTCCATCTTAGATGAGAAAGACGGCTTCTGGCAGATCAAACTTGACAATGAAAATTCAGAACTGTGCACATTTCATTCCCCCTATGGCCGCTTCATGTTCGTTAGGTGCTCTTTTGGAATCTCTTCGACCCAAGAAGTCTTTCAGAAGCGCAAGGAGAAGTTGTTCGGGGACATTGATGGGGTGGAAATTTTCTTTGATGATATCATCATTACTGCAGAGGATGTGCCTACACATGATCGTATGAATGAAACGGGTGCTAGAGCGTGCTAGAACAAACAGATTTATCGTTTAATCCGAAGAAATTTCAATTTCGTGTTAACGAGGTGACCCAGGGGGGCAATGTGGTCTCGGCCGATGGGCTCAAACCTGACCCAGGAAAAGTGATCGAGAGCCGTCAACGAATACCTGAGACCTGGAAACAAGCAAGACCTCCAAAGGTTCTTGGGAATGGTGACTTACCTTGGAGAGTTCGTCTCCAACCTATCTATTCACACAGGACCTCTTCGGCCGAATCTGATATGGAGGTCATAGCTCATGGTCTAGTCAAGACCCTACCCATGATTCCACGGAAACTCTGTGAAATGCAGCATGCCACAAGGGATGATGACTGCCTTGTTGACTTACAGAGGTTGGCTAAGTGTGGTTGGTCAATGTCCAAACGAAATGTGCCTGAGCGTGTCAGATACGACTGGAACATGAGGGATCAAATTCATGAGGCTGAAGGACTTATGTTTCTTGATGACAAGCTTATAATTCCTGCCGGAATGAGAGATGAAATCCTTGAGAAAGTGCATGAGAGCCACATAGGAATAGAAAAATGCAAGGCACGTGCACGCGTTATACTTCAATGGCGCGGTATCTCTCAAGATACTGTGGCGCGCTGCAGCAAATGTGCCCAGTATCGTAGGAACAATCAAATCGAACCTCTCATGCTCCATGAAGTTCCAAATCGCCCTTGGCAAAAAGTACCTGCAGACTTGTTTGAGCTCAGCAGACAGGACTACCTGTGTTTTGTGGAGTGTTATTCCAAGTTTCCAGAGGTCTGCCTGCTGAAACATAAGACTGGTGGCGCAGTAGTTATACTCAACTGAAATCTCTCTTTACGCGGAACGGTATTCCAGATGAGTTGATAGCAGATAATATTCCATTTGCTAGTACTGAGCTACAACAGTTCGCACAATCATGGGGATTTAGAATTGTGACATCTAGTCCCAGGTATCCACAGTCAAATGGTATGAGTAAGCGAACGATTGGGACTGTAAAACAGCTGCTGAAGAAAGTTGATTACCCATACATGGCATTGCTGCAATACAGAAACACCCCAGTATCTGGTCTAAAATTCTCCCCTGCTCAGATTCTAAACAGTAGAAGGCTGAAGTCAAAACTCCCTACAGCTACACATCTGCTACAACCTGATGTTGTGACAGATGTTCGATCAGAACTTACTAAAGTACAGCAGAAACAAAAGTACTACCAGTACTATGACCCAGGGGCAAAACTGTTGGCTAAGTTGGACGTGAACGATGGTGTTCGTATTAGGCAAACTGGTGTGTGGAACCCTGCGATAGTAACTGAGCATCATGCCTGTCCTAGGTCTTATATAGTCCAGTCAGCAACAGGCGGTGTTCTGAGGAGGAACAGACGTTATCTACTAAGAACTGCAGAGCCTTCCCCTGAAATTACACCTGACCTCGAGTCGTATTTTGCGATTTTAGATTTGCCCTCATCGAGGGAAACCAGAGTGGCTCCCCCCTCCTCTCCAGCACATCTCAGAGGAGATATAAAGACGGCATTCACAACATGTTGAGTTTTGTGAGGTAAAGTGATTAACCAACTTTGAAATTAAGTTTAAGTGTAAATTGCTGAGTATATAGCACTACTCAACATCGTAACTCGGCTTAGCGAAGCGTGAAATGTAACAGTAGCTGTTCTACCTACTGTCACATGTACATGTACCGTACCATACAACATCTGAACTCAACTTTCAGCAAAGTTTGAAACTTAGTAGTAAGTATACCGCATACACTTCATACATCTGCATTTAGTATTGCGATTGCCGTGTTTTGCGGGTGTGGATTTGCCCTCATCGAGGGAAACCAAAGTGACTTCCCCCTCCTCTCCAGCACATCCCAGAGGAGATATACAGACGGCATTCGCGACATTTCATACTACAAGATCTGAGCGAAGTGTGAAACCCTCGATAGGACTGCATCTGTGAACTATGTTGAGTTTTGTGAGGTAAAGTGGTTAACCAACTTTGAAATTAAGGTTCAGTGCAAATTGCTGATTAAATAGGACCACTCAACAGCGTAACTCGGTTTAGCGAAGCGTGAAATGTAACAGTAGCTGTTCTGCCTATACTCACATGTACATGTACCGTACCATACGACATCTGAACTCAACTTTTAGCAAAGTGTGAAAGTTAATAGTAAGTGTACCGCGTATACTTTATACATGTACATTTAGTTTTACGATTTTATTCTTTTGCGTTGGAACTCTATCACAGTGTCACTGATCAAGCTCAATCTTCACTGTGCACAGAACAAACATTTATAGGACTGCCAGTTCACTATCACCTGTTGGAAAGCGTGTGTTCTGATATTGCATTAAGCATTTGTTCTAGTTCATTACGGAACATTATAAGACCGTTATCTCTTTTCTTTATCTAAAAAAGACCGTCGTCCAAATTGTTTTCCCTGTATTCTGCCATTGCGAGTGGTTTTGGGCCACCAAGCTTGGTACACGTAAACTACGAGGCAATGCCTATATGATGGTACCATATGTGCGTCACATTCGGCTTTCAGTGACTAGCCATTGTCCAAATTGTTTTTTCCTTATGTTCTGAGTATATGAATACGACTGAGTCACCAAACTTGATACACATAGATACTACGCGACAGTACTTACATGAAGGTACCATATAAGCGTCAGATTCGACAGCCAGTATCTCGCTGTCGTCCAAATTGTTTTTCCCTATTTTCTGAGTATATAAATACGACTGACCATATGGAACCATTCGATAGTGAAAAGTACAGTGGCTGTACGTAGTGTATACATACGAGCTAAATAATAAGCATCAGATCCAACATTCAGTAGCATGCCATTGTCCATGACTAATTCCTGTGTCTATTTTCATGAATATTGTGTTCTATTAAAACATCGCATAGCGGTACGGCGCACAACACAAGATATAGCCTACACAGAAAAGCTCTTGTTGGATATTTGGGCTACGCTACCACGCAATTTCCCCATGAAGTAAGGCCTTAGCAAAAGCTGACCTGGCTCAACTGCTAACAGCTTTAAACCTCATAAGGGTCCAAAAACAATGGTCATTTCATTCATTAAGAATAATATAGGTCTCTGTATGTTGTGTGAAATATATTTCTGTTGATTGCCAAAATGATTGGATGTCACAATATACAAATTCGAGCCTCTCTGTTTCAGTTTTACAGAGAGAACATAACGGACACCATGTTATTTTCATTTATTAATAAACTACTACTGGGAGAAATCTGAATTTTGAATTGCAAATTCCATAGAGCGGTGTCTTGTGCTGAGTACAAGAGTTGGTCATCATATAGTTACATTTCCACCTAATGTCTACTCTGGACAAACTTCTCTCTCATTATTGTCCAGAGATTGGGACCAGCCCGGTGGAAACCATATCGAAGACCCCTACAACAGCCTTTGGAACATTTCAGCAAGGAACACAGCGCAGGAGGATATATGGGAGAGGGCGGTTCTCTTTCACAATTGTTTAGTCTTCCATTCATTCATTCATTCAGGATGTTCCTAAGTAATCTTGAATAATCCATAACGAAGTAAAATTAAATTGAGTTTGAAAGGCACATTTTTATGTGCCTTCCAAACTTAATTTAATTTTACTTCGTTAAAGTTACACAACTCTCGTTGTTCATTTAAAAGAGCTTCAAAGTGATTCAAACCTTTGCTGGACCACTGTTGGATAAAAAGGATAGACTTCATAAGATGCGAATTTAACCAGATAGATTCACACTAAAGAGATTATCAGTAAATTCAATTTTTCTGTCAAAGAATTGCCATGCAGAAAGTACTCCAGATTTGTTCAGATTTCCTATATCTCCTTTCTGAAATTTCCCCGCCAGTAAAAACATTGTATCCAGAGCGGTATGGTAT
Source organism: Hanleya hanleyi (assembly GCA_036873755.1). Taxonomy (NCBI): domain Eukaryota; kingdom Metazoa; phylum Mollusca; class Polyplacophora; order Lepidopleurida; family Hanleyidae; genus Hanleya; species Hanleya hanleyi. The sequence goes on from JAVTVY010002457.1 coordinate 223,045, forward strand.
CACAGTGTTGACTACATCTTCACCGTAATGGTACCAAAGCTGTACCAGAGCAGACACACAACCATCGATTGTCCATATGCTACCGTTATGGTGAAGATGTCACTGCTATGGCACCATATCGCTCTGGTCACAATGTTTTCACTGGCAGGGAACTTACATGTGTACCCCTGGTTTCAGAGAGGATGGGTACAGAGAAGAGATAATTAATTTTGATATCATTTAGTTTACCAGAATTTACTTTGAACACATGGCTTATTAAAAAAAAATTGTGAAAATGAAAGATTTGTTGAAAAACACCATTTTTGGATGATATGAAGGCACATGGTCTGAAAAAAAAATTAATCCATCAGCTAAATTATGATAATTGACATCCGTACAACAATCCATCAAGCTCTATAAGTAAAAGTAACCTATGTCCTCCAGTCCTCTCTTGTTGTACTGCTTATTCCTGTGCTATGAATGCAGTGAAAATATCCGTCAGTCCTCCCTTATTGTAAATGCAAGTGAAATTATAGAGGAAATTGTATTGTTTTGATTGGTCATTTAATCACTCTGGCTTGCATAATGTACATGCACAAGGCTGTTCCAAAGTCACACTTGACCAGTTGACATATCGTTTGAACAGTTCTTGTGTAACACGGACAGACAACACCTGTGGAACGAGAGAGCAGCGGCAATGTTATCCAACCTTGATTATGCCTTTCTTACTTTTGCCTTGCTGATTATGTATGTTCATGAAAACACAGGGAAAAAAGCTTTTCAATACCACCCTGAATTCTGGTGCATCGACTGGCATAACTTCTAGTATTAATTCTTCAGTCCTCGCATATTGTTAACGTAAGCGAAAGCATCGCTTCATATTAATATAAGGCAGGGGAGCTAAATTATGTGCACCTAAATCGGTTAAGGTGAGTGACAAGGTGAGCTAATAATCGTGCTCCTGAAAATTTTCAGGGGAGTAATTTTCAATTTAAAAAATTGAGAGTTGATGGTATCCTAACAGTGTGAAACAAGCTGAGTAGCTAGCAGGTCCTCCGCCAAGTAGCCTGTTTGAGAGCATACAGCATATACGCTTCCAATATCTCCTTAAATATAACTTGGAAAGTTGATATGTGTATGTGGAAAGAGACGTTCATCTGGAATTGTTGAGACAATTTGAGGAGGTTTGGGAAGCAGTAATGGGCAGTGTAACACTGGAATGTAAGTCTGTAGTTGTATATGGATTTGTGGATGGTGAGGTTTATAAATCGATGAGTGGAATAGATCAAGATATCGCGTTCACAACACAGATGGGTACAATATGGGTGAGTGAAATCCAAGATGGTCAATGGCAGCCATCTTGGATTACATACTACCTCAATGAAAATCAATACCAATCGCTGTCTAACTGATGTGAAGCACCGTCTCGAGTTTGAAGTTGATTGGTCAAATTGTTGTCGAGATATCACGTTCACAAGATCCGAGACGGATGGAATCCAATATCGTCAATGGCAGCCATCTTGGATTTGTACCTCAGTGAAAATCAATACCAATGGCCGTCTAATTGATGTGAAAAACCTTCCCTAGTTTGAAGTCGATTGGTTGATTTGTTTTTGAGATATCGTGTTAACAAGATGTGGAATGGAGTGAATCCAATATGGTCCATGGCAGCCATCTTGGATTATGTACCTCAGTGAAAACCAATACCAATGGCCGTCTAACTGATGCGAAGCACATTCTCAAGTTTGAAGTGGATTGGTCAAACTTTTGCCGAGATATCGCGTTCACAAGATGTGGGATGGACAGAATCCAATATGGTCAATGGCAGCCATCTTGGATTACGTACCTCAGTGAAAATAAATACCAATGGCCGTCTAACTGATGTGAAGAACCTTCCCAAGTTTGAAGTCGATTAGTTGAATTGTTCTCAAGATATCGTGTTCACAAGATCTGGGATGGATGGAATCCAATATGGTCAATGGCAGCCATCTTGGATTACGTACCTCAGTGAAAATCAATACCAATGGCCGTCTGACTGATGTGAAGAACATCCCCAAGCTTGAAGTTGATTGGTGGAAATGTTCTTGAGATATCGCGTTCACAAGATGTGGGACAAACAGAATCCAATATGGTCGATGGCGGCCATCTTGGATTACGTACTTCAGTAAAAATCAATACCAATGGCCGTCTAACTGATGTGAAGCACCTTCTCAAGTTTGAAGTCAATCGGTCGAATTGTTCTTGAGAAATCGCGTTCACAAGATGTGGGACGGACAGAATCCAATATGGTCGATGGCGGCCATCTTGGATTACGTACCTCAGTGAAAATCAATACCAATGGCCGTCTAACTGATGTGAAGCACCTTCTCAAGTTTGAAGTCGATTGGTCGAATTGTTCTCAAGATATCGCGTTCACAAGATGTGGGACGGACGGACGGACGGAAGGACGGACGGAAGGATGGACGGCTAGCATTCCCAAGTCCTCCCACCACTTCGTGGCGGAGGACAATAATGAGATCTTATGATCATCTCTTTGGAATTCCCAACATTTCAAGTTAAGAAAAATATATACTGATCCAATCAATTTGCCAAAGGCCAATGCCATTCCTATAATTACTGAAGAATATTCTTATAAGAACTAAAATCTATGAAACTAATGACATAAAGAACATCTTTACAAGTTCAAAAATGCTATTGAATATTTTTTTCGGAACATTTTGCGTACCAAACAGTGTCTCAAAGCTGAATAACAAAGTATGATTTTCAGCTCATTAGATCTATTGTACATATATTTTTTTCAAGCTATTCATATTTTTTACTAGGAATTGGGAATATGTTGTTGCTGCTGCTAAACAAGCTTAGTATTCAGACGAAATGGGCTACGTAATATCGCCATAGATCAATAAGGCTTCAATTCAATTTGTAATTTCTGAAATAATGTGGCTTTTATATCGGTCTCATAAAATTAGACTTGCTTGTCCACGTGGCGCAGAAAATGCTCACACTTCATAGACTGAACCTTTTAGGTTGAACAGATTGCCAATGAATAAACAGGGTCCACATGAGACAAACTATAGCCAAATGATATAACAAGCGTTCTGAGAACCCCAACATCTAGACTTGCGGGGTCATCCGCCGAAGGTACAGCAGTATTGAAAGCATACATGTAGAGCAAACAATAAGGTCTGGAATAGGTGATGTGGTACAGACAATAATGTCCGGAATAGATTATCTGGTACAGACAATAACATCAGTCCCACGTGGGATTACTGGCATATAAGTTAATCCCATGTAGGATGGTTAGGTCAGTACCATCAGATTACTGGTACATAGGGCAGTCCAGTGTGCGATTACTGCTGGATAGGTCAGTCCCATGTGAGATTACTGCTCGATAGGCCAGTCCTGTGTAGGATTACTGCTGGGTGGACCAGTCCCGTGCATTATTACTGATGGATAGACCAGTCCCCTGTGGGATTACTGCTGAATAGTCCAGTCCCTAGTGAGATTACTGCTAGATAGTCCAGTCCTGTCAGGGATTACTGCTGGATAGATGAGTCTCGTATGGGATCAATGCTGGATAAGACAGTCCCGTGTGGGATTACTGCTGCATAGGCAGCCCAGTGTGAGATTACTGCTCTGTGGGAGATTATGTCTGGGCAGGCTGGTCCCATGTGGGATTACTGCTGGATAGGTCAGTCCCGTATGCCATTACCGCTGGATAGGCCAATGCCATTTGGGAATACAGCTGAATAGGTCAGTCCCATGTGGGATTACTGCGGGAGAGCTGTGACCTAGAAAAACATGAAATATGTCAACCAAGTTTTATAATCATCCCACGAAAGGTTCAACAAAGTTTTCATGTACAGATCTACATGTATGTAAAATTTTGCCCAACAAAAACCTTATCAATGGAAAGCTACAAAGTCTAAACTGCAATAATTAGGACAAAAAATCATATTTAATGTCATATTTCTTAAATAGCACATGCATGCTGTCGAATCACATTGAACTTGGGTAGCAAGTGTCAAACTCATCCAATGAAAGCTGACAGCTTCAGAAAACTTTCCATGTACAGGTGTACATGTATATACATGTACATTGTTATTGGCAGATTACTTAGACAAAACCCTCAAAATTTGAACAAATATTAATATTTCATCTCCTAAATATCACAGGTACATCTTCTTTTCATAAGAAACGTGTACAAAGTTTCATAATCATTCAATGACAGCTGAGAACTGCAGCAGACTGTGGTGTACAGATGGACATGTGCACTTCAGCTAAACGCAAAACTCTATCATTTGCCATAATTTGGAGAAATATTAATATTTCATCTCAAAAATAGCACAGGTACATTCTCTAATCATAAGAAACATGTGTATCAAGTTTTGTAATCATCCAATGAGAGCTGACAAATGCATCATATACATATAGAGGCCTACATGTACAATTCACCTAAACAGAAAGCTCATTCATTTGCCATAATTTTCTTCTCAAAAATAGCACAGGTACATCTTCTAATCATAAGAAACAAGTGTACAAAGTTTCATAATCATCCAATGAGAGCTGACAACTGCAACAAACTTACCATGTAAATGTATATGTATACATGTAGGCCTCAATTTACCTAAACAGAAAACTCATTCATTTGCCATAATTTGGAGAAAAATAAAGATTTCTTCCCAAAAATAGCACAGGTACATCCTCTAATAATGAGAAACATGTGTACCAAGTTTCATAATCATCCAATGAGAGCTGACAACTGCAACAAACTTACCATGCACATGTATCTGCATACATGTACAGGCCTACGTGTACAATTTACCTAAACAGGAAACTCATTCATTTGCCATAATTTGGAGAAAAATTAATGTTTCTCCCCAAAAATAGAACACGTACATCCTCTAATCATGAGAAACATGTGTACCAAGTTTCATAATCATCCAATCAGAGCTGACAACTCCAACAAACTTACCATGTACATGTATATGTATACATGTAGGCCTCAATTTACCTAAACAGAAAGCTCATTCATTTGCCATAATTTGGAGAAAAATTAATGCACAGGTACACCCTCTAATCATAAGAAATATGTGTACCAAGCTTCATAATCATCCAAAAACAGAGGACAACTGCAGCGAACTTTCTAAGTTCAGATGTATATGTGCACTTCAGCTAAACACAAAACTCATTCATAGGAATTTTAACATTGGAGCACCCCAGGGATAGTACCCCCAGGTGGCATACCCACCCCCCATATTTTTAACATTTTTTAAATATTTTTTCTAATTTTTCTAGATTTCTTATGAACTTGCTAAACCAAAAACCTTATCATTTCCAGGCAGGGGACATCCTCTTTCCCCCATCACAATATCTCCCCTTTACTTCGCAAGGCGAGATAATAAGTATTGGAACTTTGAACTTCTCTTTGAAAGAGATTTTTTTCCTGAGACATGAGGCTGAAATAGTACGAAGGTTCTCACTGGCAAAGGGTATCGCCTCCAGCCAATCTAAACACCAGTACTGGAATACGTTGCTTCCAGCCAATATGGCGGCGGCTCCAAGATGTTTGGCGATGTCGACAATTTGGATAAATAACCTGCATTCATTTAATATAGCAGCAGGGAACGAATTTAAAAGAGACGGGCCGCAGTCTGAATGGAGCAGGGCGCATTTTAAATGAGGGGCCTGACATTGTTTTGCACCATGCCGTACGTACATACTTTACGCTTGAACAGTAGTTGGATATTTTAGGTGCGCTAAAAAAAGTGCACCTCGATAAAGAATGAGGCAAACGAGAGCACGCGAGAGCGAAACCGCGCCTTAGAAATGAAGCATTGCCAAAGTATCCTTCGATTGTCTCATTAATTGCTATAGCAAGATAAAGTATGCTTTACGGCTTTAATCCTCTTGAATCATGTGAGTGAGTGTCCCTCACTGGCTTTTATGTTTGTTCTAATGTTTGTTTGTATTGTGGGCCTGACTACCATGAATCTAATACGATAAATATCGCATATCATATCATATCATACCACACTGAAACATGATGTAATAAATCAAATTTGAAATGGGTCTATCGTAAAGTATATGGTACGTTGGCTTACTTTAAATTTTATTTATTTCATATTAAAGCTAACAGTGTGTGTTCATGACACAAGATTTTCCTTATGAACAGCCATTAAACTTATATATGAACATATGAAGTTGTTTGCATAATTTTTTCATAGCTTTGGAAAGTTTTGCCCGGCGAACTTGAACGTCTGCCCGATATTATCGGCGGCACAGTGACACACGGGAAACTTCTAATGCTAATCCCCCCCCCCCCCTCCCCCGAACAATATTCGAGTCGCTCCGCCGCGCCTACACCCAGGAATCGTTTACAGCGAAAGGGATGCGTGTTCTCATGGCAATAACTTTGTCGAACGGTAGACTTAGAGACACACCCGCCATTGCATGTAACGGCTAGAGTCATATAGTGAATACGAAAGGCGAAAGCTGATGTGCTCGTGATGATGACATGTCCGTTTACATTTCGTCAAACCGTTTTAATTCCTTCCAACACGACTACGAAGCTGCAGCCAATCAGAAACGCATGAAATTTGCAAATCGAAATTCCCACTGTCGGCTATCCAGTAACTTACCACTCAAATCGGTGATCGAGAAATGAAGACAGAGCGCACTGGAGAAAAAAAAACACTTTGATATTGGCGTGGGCGATGCCTGTGATTCATTCCAACAACAACGATTCAAATACGTACTGAGATTTCGTTAAATTCCACTCCGACTCAAAATGACGCCTAAAAACACGCCACCAAAACACACGTGACCCGAGTACGCGATTAACATTGGCTAGAATAGTTACACTGAACGAGTTCAAAAACATTAAAACTGTGGGGGTGTAAAGTCCCAAAACAGGATAACAAGTAGACCTACAACAGGGCAGGCACGGCGGAAGGAATTGGTGATGGGGGGGGGGCACTATCACAGCACAAATAGGCGAGGGTCCATGGGCCGCCCAGGCCCCGGAAGCTCCAGGGGTCTTAGATGGCCGGAGACCCGTTCTAGCGTATTTCCGAGGAATAAAACAAGAAATCTTCACAGATGTAATCTCTGTATTTTTTGCCTGTTTTGTTGTTTCTCATTTTTTTTTTAATATTCCCCGTCAAGAAAATTAGAATGTTCGGAAGTAGAAATAAATTAAATGTTAAATATATGTCATTTCAATCAAAAGATATCTCAACAACACAGTTGTTTTCTACTTGTCATGCTTGTTGTGGAGCCGAACACAGGTCAACTTATGAGTGTGAATGAGCCATCCTCCATCATACTCAGTTCTGTATACCGGTACTCCTATCTCCATACCAGGTCCTGTAGGCAGATTAGGGCTGTACAGTTATTACTGTAACTGCCCGTTTAAATTATCAACCAATGAACGGAGGGTGTTTACGGTACCTTCGTGGAATCTCCGTTTAATTAGAATAAAGCTCAGTTTAAGGAAGCTTCTTGAAATTGGGGCATGCTAGGCACTGACATAAGGAATTCCAAACAGAGAGGAGAGAGAGAGAGAAGTAAGGTTTAATGTCTCGTTCAGCAATATTTCAGCTATATAGCGACGATCAAACAAAATTCTAAGTACTCAAGTCATTAGCTTAGTAATCCAACGCATTAAAACATACACACAATAAAACGTATGTAACAGCCCGATTTCGCTCAAATAACCCAAGATGCAATCCTCCCTCACCCGAATAAAAAGATCTTCCAAAGTATTTGCTCGATAAAAAGCATCTCTTACAATCTTAAAATCATGCTGCACCTAGTTGGAAGTGCTATAGGAACTCCATGGCATACTTTTTGGAACTGGGCAGACAAAGGATGGCTATGCCATAACAAGAGGGGGATGGCATAATTAAGCCATTCCAACTGGAACTCTAATCCATCCAGATCAGAACACCACACTGGGCATGGTGTATCCGATTTGCCTAACCAGCATATGTCATTCCAATCAAGGAACTCATGTTCTTATTTCAAGAAGCACCCTAAGTAGAGAAGAAGCTGAAGGACAAACTCTTTGAAGTCCAAGAGGAAACAACATGAGGGTGTATCTTTAAAAAACAATCTCGGGTAGACTATTTATACATGTGACTCCAAAGCAACCAGATGGAGACATTGACTGGCACTTAATTCGTTCATGGGCATGTTCGGAGAGATCATAAGCTCATTAATATTTCCTGTGGCTGAAGTGGCTGATATTCGTTGTAGTGTAAAAGCACAGATTTGACAGACGAACCATGACTTAATTGAGATGATGAAATTTACCTTGAATCTACCTTGAATCTTCTGGGGTAGGAAGCCTAAACAAGGCTTTTAAAGACCCCTAACTGTGCGGAGGTGTTGGTCTATATACGATTTAAAAGTGTTTATAGTCGTGGCTCTAATAGCTCGCTCCGGTAAACTCTTCCATATGTCCACAACACGCTGGCTGAAGAAATATTTTCTGGTGTCCAACCGAGATCTGCAGTTAAACAATTTCAAACTGTGACCTCGAGTTGCAGATGTAGATAATTCGAAGAATGTTGTAATGTCCACACGAGTAAATCCCTTAAACATCTTGAATACTTCCAAAAGGTCAGCTCGAATACGACGTGTTTCCAGCGATGTCAGACGCAGAGCAAGTAGACGATCTTCGTAACTCAATAGCCGTAGTCCCGGAACCATTCTTGTAAACCGATGTTGCACTTTCACAAGCAGGACGATATCACCTTTCAGGTGCGGAGACCAAGCAGGAGAAGCATAATCTAAATGTGGGCGTACTAGGGACTTGTATAGGGGTAACAAAATTTCCTTGGACTTGCATGTAAATGATCTATTGATCATTCCAAGAACACGATTCGCCTTTTTCACTTTTTCAGCTATGTGAGCCTTAGGTTTGAGTGGGTGGGTGGGTGAATAGGGTTTAACGTCGCTTTCAACATTAGGTTTGAGCGACTTATGGATCATGACCCCCAAATCTCTCTCCAACTCCACAGTCTCCAAGTTACTATTGTTCCTGGTGTATAAATGACTTGGATTGTTGAACCCCACGTGCATTACTTTGCATTTACCTACGTTAAATAACATTAGCCACTCGTTGGACCAACCCACTAATGTTTCCAGGTCATTTTGTAGTCTCTCAGCATCTTCTTGGGTTCCAACTTTATTTAACAGTTTGGTGCCATCCGCAAATTTGAGAACTTTACTGTGTACATCCTCGTCAATATCGTTGATATATATCAAGAACAATGTGGGCCCCAACACAGACCCCTGAGGAACTCCACTCAAAACATTACTCCAGCTTGATGCATTCCCATTCAGTATGACACGCTGCTCTCTATTTTTTAGCCAGGCCTGTATCCATTTTGATACCTTACCGCTGATACCATGAGCTTCGAGCTTCTTAATCAAGTTGTTTTAAACTTTGCATAATTTGTCCATAGCTTTGGAAAGTTTTGCCCGGCGAACTTGAACGTCTGCCCAATATTATTGGCGGCACACACGGGGAACTTCGCAAATATACAACCGAAACATTACAGGAGACCTTACCATTCTTCGGTTTAGTTTACCGTTAGATGTGTCGATTCGACGGGAGGATACGATATCATTACGATTTCTGAGTAGGTAGATCTGATTTCTGAATAATTATAAGAAAGACATGTACATATGGGTATCTTTGTTCAGTTATGGATTATGTCCCTTATTTGCTTGTTTGTATGCGACCTCTTTGAGGTGTTCTATATGTGACGTTCGAGCGGTCAGAAAACGTCTATCTTTGCGGTGTACACGAGACTTGAGGCGGCCTGGTCTCAGGCCCCTGTGACAAATTGTCAGGCTGATGTGAACGCAGTCTCGTATGACTGGAATTGGCCAACGAGGAAGGTCCGATTCAACCTGTCACCTTGTCTGGATCGAGGAGGTAGGATGGGAGGGACCTGTAGAAACAACCAAGGCAATAATAAAGTAATAATATTGTATTCTGCAATGTACACAGCTCTGTACGCGCACAATACCTGTAATAAATATCCCTACTCTAGAGGTAGTTATCGTTAAGTGTTATCTTTATCTTAAAGAGAAAGACTAATAATATACAATATATACAAGAGACCCTATCTATGACGCGTCACGGCCCAGTCTCGTCCAGACTGGCTCTCGTCGTGGTATGGTACGGCGTCTCTGGTTCCTCTCCGGTCGTAGGCGTAGCCCCGGACTGTATGGAACGTCTATCGTGTCTAAGGTTACACGGCCCAGTTCATCTAAGCGTTATTAATCGTCTCTGGAATCCTCTCCGTGTCACTGCCTCTCCTAGCAGTAGCCCTTCGGCGGCGTCGGTCCGTACAGCACACCACAGCGTCTTCGGCGGCAGCCCCTTTCGGCTCGGCAGACCTCACGTCTTCGGCGACCCGAATTCGGCGGCCCGAATTCGGCGGCGAACCCTTTCGGCTCGGCAGACTTCACGTCTTCGGCGGCCCGACTTCGGCGACCCGTCTTCGGCTCGGCAGACCTCACGTCTTCGGCGACCCGTCTTCGGCTCGGCAGACTTCGCGTCTTCGGCGACTCGACTTCGGCCCTCACGGCGTTGACCCAAGGACGAGTTAATAGGCTCAGATTGTCTGCATATATATGTGGTAATAATGCCCTGGTCTCGGGGGCGTATTATTACCGTACAGTGTAATGTCAATTAATATCAATGATTTGTAATAGAATTCAAAGACTTGCGGCAAAGCATAATTCGAGCCCTGCGGCAGTGTAAATATGTACAGTGGATGTAAGCTTGTGTAATCCGTCACCTCTAGCCGAGGCCTGTAGGTAACTAATGTAAGTGAGTGTGATTAGATCTATTCCGTCCCGAAGTCCGACGATCTTGTATGTGAGTAAGTATATGTAATCATGTAAAATGGTATTTGTGTGATGAGCTGCAATGTGGGATATTTGGTGCTCTGTATTCCCCGTTGATGGACATCTCGTCTTCAGATACTGTGCGTGTTAGTATCTTATCCCCGTCGGGCGGTTCGTCTCGTCATCAGATACTGTGCGTGTTAGTATCTATTATTCCTAAGCTATGGCTCGGCTCTCGGCTTTCCAACCCAGTTCGGTGCTATTTCGGCAATAAATCGGCACTTTCGGCCCTTTCGGCGCATTTGCGGCGATCCTGTCTCTGTGCTCTCCCGCACGATGTTTACTGGCCGAATGTCTATGACAGAATGCCGAACGTCCATTTCTCTGCGTCTTATATAGGCTCTGGCTCCCATAATCCTTTGCACGCCCAAACATGGCAGCCCCCATAAAACGAAAGTGTAGACTCAGGCGGTGTTGGATTTCGTGTCAGATCAACAGAGTTCGACTTCTCTCGCCCGGTTTCGATGCAGGATGCGTGTCAGGGATATTTACACTTCCCTCGCTGAAAGTTTCAGCGCACAGTCAATACAGGTAAGTCGAATATCCACCATTATCGGTCCATTCACAATGCTATTTACACTGTCAGCATTAGAACGAAAATAACATTCTCCAGGTCACGGGCATTTTCGTCACACTACCCACGCCTTCGAAAACACGACGCCCTCGTCGTGGAGCTCGGCACAGCTACCAATCACAGATGAGTAGAATGAACACGCAGTCCTTTCTCCGAAAGTGTAGATAGTCCACAGTATAATAACAAAGGCTTCAATACGGTAGAATTACATCAGACGTTCCTCCCAGCGGTCTGCTGGGTCGTCACTGAAGGAGGAGACATCAGGTCCCTGCTTTACGGCACTAACCAAACACTGCCGAATCACATTAATCCCGATAACGCGCGGGGCATCTAATCACTCGACCTCGGGTCGTCCGCCGCGGTTCTGTCTCGGCCTCGGCCGGGGGTAAAGCTTCCATCTCTAGATCCATTGGTGATGCAGACTGCAAATCAACCTCGAAATCGGCAAATCTCCGTGGTCGTCGTATCTCACGCCCGCCCCGGGTCAATCGAGGTCGCCGGTCAACAGTCGGCGTTCTGACGACAGTCGATGGTTCCATGGGGTAAGGAAAGATAGCCCCATGTCCGACACTATCATCTGATTCTACATCTCCATCGTCGCCAGACGTTTCTTCAGACTCACTGGTGGACATCTCACGAGCATAGAAAGGCTTCAGCTTGTCATGGTGAACAACCCGGAGACCTCCGTCCTCATCTGCAATGCGGTAGGTCACGTCCGTGAGAGCTTCCTTTATCACGTATGGTCCTGCCCAGCGGTCTCGTAGTTTCCGATTCTCTCCACGTCTTGGAGCAAAAATGTACAGGTAAACCTGATCTCCAGGTTTATACTTTTGCGGGAAGGCCTTGCTATCATATACCCGCTTCTGGCGCCGCAGGCTCTTCCCAGTCACTTCTCGGGCGTTACGATGAATCTCGTCCATCTCGTCCCGTAGTTCTTCTACCCACTCTGTAGGTTCCGCTTGCTGACGCGGAGGAGCTCCCAGTACCAAGTGAGACGGCAGAGAGACTTCTCTCCCGAACATCATCATATTCGGGGAGAATCCTGTCGTCTCATGGGCTGTAGCACGATAGGACATCACTACAAGCGGTATATGCAAGTCCCAGTCGCTTGGATGACGGTCAACACTGGCATGTAGCATTTGGGCTAATGTTCTGTTGAACCGCTCAATCATGCCATTTGATTGGGGGTGGTATGGCGTCGTCCTTGTCTTCCTCATCCCCAAAATTCGGCACATCCCTTTGAAAACTCGGCTCTCAAACTGGCGGCCTTGGTCCGAATGGATCGCCATTGGAACACCGAACTTGGTCACATAGTGTTCCACCACAGCCTGTGCAACAGTCTCGGCTTCTTGGTTGGGCATGGCCACGGCTTCGACCCAACGAGTAAAATAGTCTCCGATGACCGCAATATACTGGTTTCCACTGCCCGTCTCAGGCATTGGCCCAAGGATGTCGACTGCAATCCTCTCTCCCGGACAATCAGTCATCTGTCCACTGTGTGGTCCTCGCGGTTTGCGTCCAGCCTGCTTTCTTCTGTTACATACATCGCAGCTTCGGCACCATTGGCGTATGTCCGTCTGCAGGCCAGGCCAGGTATAGGCCTGCCTCACCTTCGCTAAAGTCTTCTTTACTCCGAGATGTCCACCGGTGGGACCGTCGTGGCACTCTCTTATCACTTTACGGCGCAAGGAACGAGGTACAACCAGCAGTCGTCGCTTGACCTTACCACGGTCATCCACCCAACGTCTAACCAGCAGCGAATCGCAAATCTCCAACATATCGAAGGCACCCCACAGGCTCTTCGTGACGAGTCCGTACGGACTGACGTCTTCTCGGTTTGGTCGGCTACCTTGCCGCACCCAGTCGAGAACAGGTTGTAGGTCGGGATCTTCGGCCTGGGCTCTGCCGAATCCTTCGATTGGCGACACCATCTCAATCACACGGGCGGCTGCCTGAACGTCATCGCTGCTTGATCGACCACACTGTTTGCATGGGATACGACTCAGTGCGTCGGCGTTACCATGTTTTCGACCCGGACAATGCTCGATGTTGAAATCGTAGACGCCAAGGGCCTGGATCCAACGGGCCAGCTGTCCCTCCGGTTCCTTGAACCGCATGAGCCATCTCAGCGAGCCGTGATCGGTGCGAAGCAGGAACTTCCGCCCAAACAGGTAGTGTCGAAAACATTTGACGAAATGCACAACAGCCAGCAGTTCTCTTCTCGTCACACAGTAGGTTCGTTCGGCCTTCGACAACACGCGGCTGGCGTATGCAACGACCTTCTCTTCTCCATCTATCACCTGTGACAAAACGGCCCCTATGCCATAGTTACTCGCGTCCGTGTCCAAAATGAAAGGGAGCTTAAAGTCTGGCATAGCAAGCACAGGCGCGGTTGTCAGCTTGTCTTTCAGGGTGTCGAAGGCTTGCTGCGCTGTGTTGTCCCATATGAAGACTGTCTTCTTTTCAGTTAACGTATGCAGCGGCGCTGCAATGGTGGCAAAGTCTCGGATGAAACGTCGATAGTAGCTGCTGAGACCCAGGAAGCTCCGAACCTCGGTCTGCGAAACGGGTGGAGGCCAGTCTCGCACAGCACGGATTTTCTGTGTGTCAGTTCCAATACCATTCTGTGATACTACGTGGCCTAGATACAGGACTTGTCGTGCCCCTATGACGCACTTGGACGACTTGAGCTTAAGACCATGTTGTTTTAACCTCTCGAAGACCCCATCAAGACGCTGAATCATCTCGTCAAACGTTCGTCCAAAAACGATGATATCGTCAAGGTAGACGAGACACGTATCATAATGGAGTCCTGCTAGGATGGCTTCCATTAGCCGCTCAAAGGTCCCGGGCGCATTGCACAGCCCGAACGGCATAACTCGGAATTGGTACAGATCTTTCCTGGTTGCAAAGGCTGTCTTGCATCTATCTTCGGGGGACACTTCAACTTGCCAGTACCCTGACATTAAGTCAAGGGTACTCCACCAACTTGCACCTGCTAAAGAATCCAGAGAGTCGTCGATCCTCGGAAACGGGTAAGCATCCTTCTCTGTGATCTTGTTCAAAGCACGGTAGTCAACGCAGAAGCGCATTTTCCCGTCCTTCTTTTTCACCAGAACTACCGGCGCTGACCACGGTCCACTGGATGGCTCGACCACACCCCGTTGTAACATGTCTTCAACTTGCTCATCGATCATTTCACGGGCGTGAATCGGCGGTCGCCTCAGCGGAATGCGGATGGGTGGGGCACTTCCAGTCTTTATGTGATGTTGTACCCTCGTCGTTCGACCTAGATCAGTATCGTCCTTAGCGAACAGGTCGGTATATCGGGTGACCAAATCTTCTACAGCCAGGGCTTGGTCTGTCTCTAGGCCTTCGCTGGATCGTCGAACCAGATCTGTAAGGTGGTCTGGACATGGGCTGGTCGGCACGGCGGGCCTCTGTCTACTAGGTTTCGCACGGCTCGGCGTCGACGCTTCGGCTGCACTCGAAACTCGATCGTCCACTACTTCTACTTCACCCATACGGCCACAGTGTCCCGGCCTGGACTACAGTCGGATCTGAGGACAAGTTGAGAAACCTCAGGGTGACTTCGCAGTCACGGTCGACCTCGGTGAGGACCCTGGCCACCATGGCTCCTGTCTTCTGGGTAAACTCCGGTTCGTTTTCGATCATCCCTACCTCGCCTGGTAGGCCCCCACGAACTTTTCCTGGTACAACGGCTTCGGCTCCAGCAGGAATAGTCACAGTCTCGGTCACGGCTACACGGTAACAGCCTGCGCTCCCCACGACCTCGCATTGGATGTAGCGGCCACCGTACTTGACCCTGTGGCGCTCTGTGTCGATCTTGGTACAGTGGGTGCTGAGGAAGTCGTACCCCAGGAGAGCGTCCACTGTCAGATCTCCGACTATCATCTTCTGTGTTCGTGTGGTACCGTCTATAGTGATTTTAAAATCAGCTTCACCTTTCAGGGGCATCAGCGTACCGTCAGCCATACGAATACTAGCGTAAGATGGGCTACTCAAGGCTGGTCTGAGCCGCGGACTCAGCTGCTGGTATACTTTCTCGCTCAGGAGGGAAATCGACGCCCCCGTGTCAACACAACACCACATCTTCACTGGCCCGATCTTGGCAGGCAAATAGAGTCCAGCTTCCCCGGAAGTATTAACTTTGGGAGGATTCTTGGGCGATCTCGGCGGTTTAGAGTCATCTGCTTTGGATACATCCGGGCAGTCCGCCCGGTAATGACCCTTTCTGCCGCACGACCAGCAAGCATTACTTCGTTCCCGATCTCCATACGTCCGTTGTTGACCTCTGCTGTATCTCGGTGGTTGTCGCCGTGGTTGAGGCTGAGACTTTCGCATTATTTCTTCCATCAATTCCTTGATCTGTTTTCTCAGGCGAGCTTCAGATTCTTCGTCATCCTCGGAGGTTGCAGCTATTCCCTCATCTTTACTAGGAACCGTGGCCTTCGCGGTTGCCCAATTCTTCCGGCGTTGCGAGGACTTGAATGCTTCTACTTCTACAGCAGAGTGTACAGCTGCATCTAAGGTCTTCGGCCGCGTCTGCCATACCAGAAATCTAAGTTCGTCCCCAATAGCCTCCAAAAACTGATCCTTTGCCAAGGTATCCTGTACGTCATCTCCGGCATCGGGATATGCCTGTTGTGCAAGCCGAATTAATGCTTGAGCTAGGCTCGGAAGATCTTCTGACTTCTCTCGGTATCTGGATTTTAACTGCGTTTTGTACAAATCTAGTTGATTCGGCGGGGCAAAACGCTTCTCCAAGGCATCCTTCAATCGTCCATAGTCAGCACTCCCTGGTTCTGATTTCAAGCTGGCCAACAGCTGCTGGGCAGATCCTCGGAGGGCGACGGCCAGATATTGACCCCGTTGTGAGTATGTCCATCCGTTTATAGCAGCACAGTGGTCGAAGTGAGAGAGATAATCCCGTAATGGCGTTGTCCCATCATAGGTAGCTGCCTTTGCCGCAGTCAACATCGGTCGCCTCGCCTCAACCGCAGGAGTCGATGTCTGTAATGGCTGCCTCCAGCTCATGGGCTTATCTCGTCCTCTCCTCGGCGGCGGTGGCGTCTGCACGCAACCCTGCTGCGACCCGGACACACATTCGGTTCGGCGGTAATCACCAACCATTTCGGCAGTTCCACAACCCGCATTCAGCTCTGCGGCGTCGTTTTCAGTGTCCGGTCGTCTGATCGCCTCTCTTTCCTGAATCTGACTGGCATTGATTCTGGACATCTGGATCGCTATCACCGATACAGTCCTGGCCATAGACCCCATGGTTTGTCGTAGCTCGGCAATCTCTTCCATCATCTGTACTGTCGAATCGTCGTCACGGTGTTCGCATCGGCCCCCGAGACCGTGGTTATCAGAACCAGAGTCTTTAGGGGCTCGATAACTTCCGTTCTCGTCAGGCAACGTCTGCCACGCAGGTATCGGCGACAGGTCAGCTGGGGGAGCCGACAGCACTGTGTCCAGCTCTACTGTGGACAGGTCCAGCAAATCCACTCTCTTCGGTGCCTCAAACGCTGATCGTCTGGTCCCCACTCCTCGTTGTGACTCTTCTCGGTCCCTTGGAGTTGGCGTTGTGGACAGCTGCCACTGGCTTCTCGTCCTCCATGACAGCGAGTCGCTGTCCGTTGGACGTAGTTCGGCGCCGACATCTCCAATAGTCGTCATGCTTGGGTTTCTTGTTTCTTCCCAGCGTGGTCCCTTCTCCATCGGTTTCCCGGTGTTGGCCATCCCACCGCTGCCACCAGTTGTGACGTTCGAGCGGTCAGAAAACGTCTATCTTTGCGGTGTACACGAGACTTGAGGCGGCCTGGTCTCAGGCCCCTGTGACAAATTGTCAGGCTGATGTGAACGCAGTCTCGTATGACTGGAATTGGCCAACGAGGAAGGTCCGATTCAACCTGTCACGTTGTCTGGATCGAGAAGGTAGGATGGGAGGGACCTGTAGAAACAACCAAGGCAATAATAAAGTAATAATATTGTATTCTGCAATGTACACAGCTCTGTACGCGCACAATACCTGTAATAAATATCCCTACTCTAGAGGTAGTTATCGTTAAGTGTTATCTTTATCTTAAAGAGAAAGACTAATAATATACAATATATACAAGAGACCCTATCTATGACGCGTCACGGCCCAGTCTCGTCCAGACTGGCTCTCGTCGTGGTATGGTACGGCGTCTCTGGTTCCTCTCCGGTCGTAGGCGTAGCCCCGGACTGTATGGAACGTCTATCGTGTCTAAGGTTACACGGCCCAGTTCATCTAAGCGTTATTAATCGTCTGTGGAATCCTCTCCGTATCACTGCCTCTCCTAGCAGTAGCCCTTCGGCGGCGTCGGTCCGTACAGCATACCACAGCGTCTTCGGCGGCAGCCCCTTTCGGCTCGGCAGACCTCACGTCTTCGGCGACCCGAATTCGGAGGCCCGAATTCGGCGGCGACCCCTTTCGGCTCGGCAGACTTCACGTCTTCGGCGGCCCGACTTCGGCGACCCGTCTTCGGCTCGGCAGACCTCACGTCTTCGGCGACCCGTCTTCGGCTCGGCAGACTTCGCGTCTTCGGCGACTCGACTTCGGCCCTCACGGCGTTGACCCAAGGACGAGTTAATAGGCTCAGATTGTCTGCATATATATGTGGTAATAATGCCCTGGTCTCGGGGGCGTATTATTACCGTACAGTGTAATGTCAATTAATATCAATGATTTGTAATAGAATTCAAAGACTTGCGGCAAAGCATAATTCGAGCCCTGCGGCAGTGTAAATATGTACAGTGGATGTAAGCTTGTGTAATCCGTCACATCTAGCCGAGGCCTGTAGGTAACTAATGTAAGTGAGTGTGATTAGATCTATTCCGTCCCGAAGTCCGACGATCTTGTATGTGAGTAAGTATATGTAATCATGTAAAATGGTATTTGTGTGATGAGCTGCAATGTGGGATATTTGGTGCTCTGTATTCCCCGTTGATGGACATCTCGTCTTCAGATACTGTGCGTGTTAGTATCTTATCCCCGTCGGGCGGTTCGTCTCGTCATCAGATACTGTGCGTGTTAGTATCTATTATTCCTA
This sequence comes from Hanleya hanleyi, assembly GCA_036873755.1. NCBI lineage: Eukaryota > Metazoa > Mollusca > Polyplacophora > Lepidopleurida > Hanleyidae > Hanleya > Hanleya hanleyi. The sequence goes on from JAVTVY010002457.1 coordinate 241,624, forward strand.
AGCTATGGCTCGGCTCTCGGCTTTCCAACCCAGTTCGGTGCTATTTCGGCAATAAATCGGCACTTTCGGCCCTTTCGGCGCATTTGCGGCGATCCTGTCTCTGTGCTCTCCCGCACGATGTTTACTGGCCGAATGTCTATGACAGAATGCCGAACGTCCATTTCTCTGCGTCTTATATAGGCTCTGGCTCCCATAATCCTTTGCGCGCCCAAACATGGCAGCCCCCATAGAACGAAAGTGTAGACTCAGGCGGTGTTGGATTTCGTGTCAGATCAACAGAGTTCGACTTCTCTCGCCCGGTTTCGATGCAGGATGCGTGTCAGGGATATTTACACTTCCCTCGCTGAAAGTTTCAGCGCACAGTCAATACAGGTAAGTCGAATATCCACCATTATCGGTCCATTCACAATGCTATTTACACTGTCAGCATTAGAACGAAAATAACATTCTCCAGGTCACGGGCATTTTCGTCACATATATAATAAAATTTAATTGAATTGAATTACGGGTCATAACAACAACAATTAATCAATACAAAGTAAATCAGACTTCCCCCCGCCGATGTTTTCTTGCAACCAAATGATAATTCTCTGAAACATGCGTTGGGAGAAAAGCGAGGTCTGTCTCAATTATCTAGACTTCACAAACCTTGTTGTTGTTGTTCTTTACCTGGCTGTAAATCCACCGATGGGTATTAGTCCCTGGTGCTGTATAAACAAAAATCACGAGGCGCTGTACCCCCAAATGCTGTTTGTTCTCTTAAACTTGAGATATCTGGCGGTTGGCGGTGTTCAACCCCTCAATACGTACTGCAATATAATACCTTTGACCGAATTTCGAACAATCTGCACAAATTTGATACTACTCGCCGCAACGGATATAGCCGCGCGCTAAACAGTAGCCGAAACGAAAATTAAACCCTATAACTGGAGTGGACACGGAGGAATGAGAAGCGCAGCCGATGAGAAGCCTGTACATGGTATTTCTGAGCAGAAAAAAACGCATGCCAAGGAGAAATCATTTTTCTAAAATGTGCAAAAGCCGTAAGAAGAAAATTCACAGCGTACCGAAAAATGCAGAGCATGGTGCTGTAGTAGCGTTGTGTGCCTAGACTAGCAACACCTACTGCGATATAGGCCTAAAATATCCCCCATTAAAATCTTCCCTCCATTCCAACCCGAATTCTATATAAGCGTCTTGCTCGCTCTAAATCTCAACCCAGTCTGGCGATCTCAGAGCATGCACGAAGATTGCTGAAGTTCTAGGTTCTGGCCCAGACCGGTTTGGAGCAATCTCCTGGCATGTACGATTTATTTCGAGGTAACAGGGCTAGCAGTTTGGATCATAAAGCTATCCCTGCAACACCCCTCCCCGTTTTCTTTTTGGCGAAGGTCTTACTTCGCCTAGATAGAACCCTTCCCATCGCAGGCAACCGCTGTTCTAGCGCTGCCAATAATTACTAAAACGCGAGACAAAGACGTGAATTCTCCATGTTATATCACATGTGTCAAAATCCGTAACATGCAGTGTACAAAAGTACACTGCTCTCTAAAAATACCCAACTTCAATAAAATGACAAACCATCCCACTTGTGCAGTCTTATTCCAGACTGTCTATAATTACACCTAAACCCACTAAAAATCTCGTTCAAATGGCCAGTCTCATGGGACTGATCACTTTATTTCTCAAAAGTATAATCGGCGGGCCAGCCTACCAGCTTTACGGCCCAAATAAATACAATCGGCCGCATGGGACTGCTCACTTTAATTCTTAAAAATATACTCTGCAGGCCAGCCTACCAGCTACATGGCCGCAATAAATACGAGAACATTATCCAAACCAGGACGGGTATCTAGACTATAAATTGGCAGGCCAGCCTACCAGCTACATGGCCGCAATAAGCACCAGTCCGTCATAAAATCCACTACTGGAACAAGCCTCTAAACTACTGGCTGTCCAGACTATACAGTGAAACCTGAGAACTCCGACCACTGGAAACACCGACCAAACTCTCCGGTCCACTTTTTCTCCAATGTTAATTGCCTATACCAAGACCCTGAATACACCGGAACCTGTCCCCATCGGAACCGACCGTGTTTTTAAATGCAAACCTGTCTCAACAATGTTAATTGGCCCTGAAAACACCGACGCTGCATGCTAACCGACTGACAACTCACGCACCAGGAGGTCGGTCGGCCGTCGACTCGGCTATAATCCGCTATTCAGCACGCCCAAACATGTAGCAGTCAATTACACGATTGTCTTTGTCTTTCTTCCGTTAACTCACTATAGTACAAATGTATAATAAATACTGGTGCTAGGAGGCCACACCTACAATAACACTGGTGAAAACCCAGACTCCCTCGTGGCCGGTTATTCCCCGTCAGACATATTTAACTGTGACGAGACTGGTTTGTTTTTCCGTGCAATGCCGGACAAGACACTCGGAAGAAAAGTGGAGAGTACAAGTCGTGTAAATCCAATCCGCAAATCCAGGCCATGACGAGCATAACAGAGGAGCAGAGCAGGAAAGAGCAATCCACGCTCGATAGGTTTTTCACTAAATATAAAAGTGCTACAACTGACAATTATTACATGTATTCAAATATTTAAGTTCATTATATTATTATATTGGCGTATTTATATATTTCGCATTGTGCTGACTTGAGTGCTATAGACCCGACACCTTACGTGACCTACATTGTACGGTACCGGAGTTGCGTCATCTTATACGTGTCATCTTGTATATATTTTCATCATAAATGTGCATTGTAAATATAAATGATCAACATCATTTATAGTATTTCATGTAATTTATTTATTTTGTGTGTCGAAAAAAAGGTATTGTAGCACAGTCCTCGTATTAGCCTACTTCCTTCCTTTATCGTTGTTGTTGTTGTTGTCGTCTCTCAGCCAGACGCCAAAATCATCAACCCTGAGAAAATCGACACACTGTCAAAACCGACATATTTCTTCGGTCCCGTGCAAGGTCGGTGTATCCAGGTTTCACTGTATATTGAACTCCCCATTCTCCCTCCCCTAATAATTTCAAGGCTCGCCTTCGTCAGCAGCCAACAGTTTCGAGTGGAAAGGCCCTTCAAGGGCGTACGCACGAAGAGTCAGAAACGTGTATGCGCACTACACGCCATTGATCCCAATGTACATACGCTCTCGCAAACGGCCACCCCATCAGAGAGAATGTCTGCAGAGGAAGAACATAACCATAATTGGTACACCTCCACAGGTATCAAGAACACACTCACAATATCGTTGAGCTCATAACTAGAACAGGGTTGAGACTATAATCAAATAATGACGCATGTATTCACTCCCAGAGTGGTGGCCATCCAGCCCCACCGGACTCACAATAACTTATACACGCATTGTACGACGGTTCGGAGACAACTCTCACCAGGGCTCCATGACGAAGACACGGGAGGAAGAGGGCCCATCTCCCTTAACCCCAGGCCTCCGACATGGCTAACCGCACTACATATTATCGTACCATATCTCATCCAAGTCACTCCATATATTAACTTTACCACACACTTCAATGAACGTGTCACATAGCTTAACACACACAGAAAAACTCACAAAAAACACAGTTATACCATCTCAACAAAAGTCACATAAAAACGCGATTGGTGCGTATATCTACCACACAGAGTCTTCACACACAGAAATTATCTAATCACACAGCAACCATCGAACCCAGGCGTCCAGCACCCGGTTCCCTCACACAGATTACATCAACACCTAGTTCATCACAACGCATCATATGCTCCCATAACACTACACGTATAACGCCGCAGCACACATCACAATTTCCAAACATCCCGAACACACACGAGGGTTCTCCAACACACACCATAATTCTAGAACAATAGTTCCAAAATACACATTACATTACACAACATATCAACAACGGTTTGGGTCTAGAATTTTATATATTTTTTTTTCTTGAATTCCACAATGCCTCAAACAAACAGGATAATTTCACATAGAAAATCAAAACCAAATACAATATATCCATCACTGCATACACGTGATGGTACACAACCATATATCTCCACCAAGCGGACACTATACTACATCGCTTCAGACGCATACATAAAATGCGTCACCATTGGCCCATCAACTAACTTCACCATTTATCAGTTACTGGCAGAGCGAAATGGAGCCCACATTGAACAAGTCACCATTCCATGAAAATTCAAACTGCAAAAACCTTGGTATCTCCAATAACCACGGTTTTATCCCTAATATCCACAACACATCCATAGGCTGATAGGAAGTCGAAGCCTAGCAACAGGTCGTCAACCAAGGGTGCCACCACTATATTTCCAGTACAGTGAAAATCGGAGATGGATAATGGGACCTGCCGAACTAGCATTCCCATACTGGTCATTCCTCGAAAGGCACCAGTCAACCGAATAGGCGAAGACGACAACCCCTGAAGACCCAACCTAGCAAATAGATGTTCACTCATGACGGTGATTTGGGCGGCCGTGTCTGCCACAGTAGTCACCGGCACAGACCCAACCTTAACTGGAATGGACATCGCCCACCCCTGGGAACGAGACAGTGTAACATCTCGGACTGCTGCAGTAAGTTCAGTAACACCTGCCTCGTCTCCCGTGGACGACCTCACCCCGTCATTTGCAGTTGCTAATTCAGCCCACCCATCTAAATCATGTCTAGTAGGACAAAAACGGCTTATGTGGCCGGGTTTACGGCACGAGTAACAGAGTCTCGGTGGACGGAAGGGTCGCGATGATCGACGGCGAGGGGATCTCTTATTTATCCTTTCCCCTTCTGCCTTACAAGCATCAGGAAAAGCCTCCCCCACTGAATCAACATTAACAGTTCTACATGTAACCGTCTGAAAATCCAACTCTCTCAGATTATATCGTGAGGAGTCCACATAATTCAAGGCTTCCGAGATTGTTGTGGGGCTCCTTTCCATAGCAAATCTCACAGCCTGTATTTCCCTGCATCCCCTGAGAAAATGTTCCACCGCTACTGACTCAATAATCTTTTCCGGTGCATTCGGATACCCGTCCCTTGCCAACCTAGCGCATCTAAAAGCAAACTCCTCTAAAGTATCTTCGGGACCCTGCACTTCCGCTTGCAAACGCTGCCTAACTGCACGCGGAGGTTCCCTACTATTATAATGGCATTCCATTGCTTTGAGGAGCATATCAACCGAGGTTTTGACTGCCTCTGATTGATAGCTGTAAAACACCATGGCATCGCCATGAATACAGTCCGTTAATTTCTTAAGACACTGGTCTTTGTCCCACTTTCTACTTTCAGCTTCCAACTTAAATTTAACCCTAAATGGAACCCAGTCCCCTCTGGTCCCTGAAAACACTAAAGTCTTGGGAAGCCGGGGACTTTGACTACGGTAGCGTTCTCGGGATACATGTCGTTCGGTTGATCTCGATCTGGACGAGCATTCGCTACATTTACTAGGAGAGGCCTCAACCTCCCCCTCGGTATCAGTAGCGGACACATCGGCCAGATTCCCATTATCTATATCCCCTTGAAGATATTGTTTCCCTACCATAGCATTGTCTAAAAACAATCCATTTCTATTTATTGGGCATTGGAAGTTCGGAGCTGAAGTGTGGTCACTGGGCGGTAACTGATTGAATATATTATCTACATCCCTAGTGTCGTCTGGAAACTCTAGACCAACGTCCAGTCCTGCTGTTCCATTTAGATCTAGTGGACATGGGGGGTCGGGAAGGGCAGCGGGTGCATTTACTTGAACATGTAGTTCATTTTGATGAACCGGGGCTGCATTCAGTTGATTTGCAGTCTCTCCCTCGCCCTCAATCAATTGTTCAGGTCTATTATTTACAACAACAGGAGTTGGGTCCGCCTGACCAGCGTCCCCCGTTGTCTGGTCAGACGTCGCATGTGATGAAATCTCTGACCCTTCCCTGCTTGGAGCGCTAAGTAATGTAACAACAGTCCTCATATCTAAACCTACTTGTTCCATCTTATCATTAACTTGCTTCACCTTACCATCAACTTGCTCCACCTTACCACCAACTTGCTTCACCTTACCATCAACTTGACCTATTCGAGTGTTTACTTGTCCTACTTGTTGACCTAGTTGTTGACATTGTACCACTATTTTCTCATCCAACTGGCCTATCTGAAGCTCGTATGCCTTAACATCGTCATGCAACTGGCCCATTTCTACATCCAATGCATTTACTTGAGCCGTTATTTTAACTTTCCATGATCCAATGATTTCTTCAAGACGACGGTCAACTAAAGCATTAATGTATTCCGGACTTCCCGACAAGTCTAAACCTATAATCTGCCCCTCTAGCACTAGATCGGCTATATGCCCGGCACTAAACTGAGTCGCCTGCATAAAATGCTTAAAACTAAGCAACCTGCCCTCTTCCTGCAAGGCTACCACACGTGCACTTCGACTACTCCCCACCCCTTTCAATTTTTGCAGTGCTTCCTCTGTAGCCACTGACACATCAATGGGCCCTAAATCTGCCATGTTAACAAAAGTGGAACGATATAGGTATATGCAAACAAGTCCAAAAAAATAAGGAATACCCAATCAAAATCTAGTCAAATAAATTCAAATATATCAGACTTTCAGTGAGTTTCCTTCTAGAAACTCACTAAAGCAACTGAAAGACAGCCCACATTGGTATGTCCACTACAAAACAACAAATCTTACACCAAAATAAATAACAGTGTCAACTCCTCACACTCAGTTTCCACTCCAGAAACTCATTAAAGCAGAAGACCGTGTACCTCGTTATGTCCCCTAGGGAACACCAAATTGGACACGAAAAATGAAAAGCAGTGTCAACTGCTCAAATTCAGTGAATGAAAACAAATATTTAAACATATGCATGCTCAAAATGATGCAACACTTAATTGAACGCGTTACCGCAGTCAACGTGTTCTAGTTTGAATAATCAGCCACATCTATTAGCGAAAAAGAAAGAGAACAAGACCCATCTCCAGAACAAGTGCAACACGCGTTACCACACAGTCAACACGTTGTTGCAACTTCTCTATTAATCTTGCACTATTTCAATTTACAACTAATTATGAATAGGGCACTAAAGAAACCCAGAGTGGGTATGGGGGGGGGGGGGAAATCAATTATCAATTGTGCCCGGTAAACAAAGTCAGGCCACCTGTGCTTAAGTTAACACAGTTTTCCGTGCCTGGTGGAATACAACACAGAATACAAACTAGATTTTAAACTCGACCACATCGAGGCGCTAATAACGCATTGTCGGATTACTATTGCCGCAGTGACAACACCATGGCTTCGCCATGAATACTATAATATATGGCAGCGACAACACCATGGTGTCGCCATGAATGTGGCTCGCATGACTGATAATGCCCCAAGCTGTCAACTGAGCAATCAGAATCATGTATTGGACAACCAAAATGTAGGCAATATATATATATTATTTAGCCGACCAGTTGACAGCCGACAAACCGTTCAAAAAAAAATGTATATATATATATCTTGAAACAAAAAAAACGGGTTTCGCTTTTATCAGGACGGGAAAAACGTTAGCAGAAGACAAAGTCGCATTGACCCGCGAACAATCTTAGCATTTATTTTTAACGCACAATTGTATTCAAACTACACATTTCTCATAAAGGTCGGCAAAATCTTCAATCTCAAACCAAAGACCCATAAATACTAACACATAGCAGAAATCTCACACAAAAATCAATCTCAATTCAATCGTACAGAAACACATAGACAACACCACACAGTAACACCTGGAGTGACAATGGACAAAAACTTCCATAAAAATATGATTCTCCCCGATATACAGGCTCTATATGATAACCCCGTAAAAATATTTGACAATTGTATAACTCTGCCAGGTTCAAATTGCATTCAATATCACTGAGTCAATTTATCTGGTTGTTACCAAACCACTGGCCACGAACGGCCAAAATGCCACTACTAATAACACTTCGCGTTTATCACAGAATAATAATGCTGTATATACGACGACACCAATTGCAATAAATGAATAGAGTAAATCCACTATTCCCAAGAACTGTTGACTAGTTCAACTGGCTAAATACCAGGAATATATTTAATAGTACGGGCCGAAATGAACACTTCGAGTCCCTCAAAGAGACGAGCGATTAATTGCCCCATTACACAGATCTATATATATACTGTTGACAGTGCTAAATTATACCGCATTGGCCGTACTATAATAACACAGTGTGCCTATCACAGGTTAATAATACGGGTACTGTATATACAGCGACACGAAGTTTATTGAATGCATACGACCGATGCACTGTTTTCGAGAAATGTTGGCTAGCTCAGCCGGCTATATACCAGAAAAATATTTGATAGCGTGGACTGAACTGAACACACTAGTTTCATAACGAAAGACGGGGAAAACGGCTAACCGGCCCCTTCATGTATATCACACAGCCCAGTGTGATCATATTGTCAAAGTTCACTATCGCGTAGCTAGCCTATCGGCCGAGAAAAAAAGACCTGTCTAACACAATACACAGCCTGCCAGCCGTGAAAAGATTTATACAAAATTATCGCGACCAGAATAGCCCAATATCAGGATGACCGACTCCCGGTAAACAATTCTACATACACTCAACCTGTGCAAAGCCGGCCAAGAAAACAGGGAAGGTGGGGAACGCGAAGTGAGAGGACAAATGGCCGACTTCCACACCGCGTTTGTTTACCGAGATTTTCGTAGTCTGGTTTACAGGCGTAAATCCTCAACCGTATCAATATTAATTTTATCTCTGATCACCAGATGTAGTAGCGTTGTGTGCCTAGACTAGCAACACCTACTGCGATATAGGCCTAAACTATCCCCCATTAAAATCTTCCCTCCATTCCAACCCGAATTCTATATAAGCGTCTTGTTCGCTCTAAATCTCAACCCAGTCTGGCGATCTCAGAGCATGCACGAAGGTTGCTGAAGTTCTAGGTTCTGGCCCAGATCGGTTTGGAGCAATCTCCTGGCATGTACGATTTATTTCGAGGTAACAGGGCTAGCAGTTTGGATCATAAAGCTATCCCTGCAACAGTGCTGTAGTGCTCAGTGGGTTAATGCCTCGTTTTGGAGGTTAATCTGACAGCCTCGATTTGGAGCCGACCTACCGGAAGTGGTCGGTGGAATAAATAGCCAGCGTGAAGAGGCAGCCATTGCTTTTTGGATTCTGGATTGCTGAGAGAAGACATCATCGGGTGCCATCCTGACTGACTAAGACCGGTAAGTACCTTCTTACTTGTCCCGGCACGACATTGGTGCCATCCTGACTGACTAGGACCGGTAAGTACCTTCTTACTTATCCCGGCACGACATTGGTGTCATGAAGTAATTCGGGGCCTGTTATTTCGTGATTATTAGATTGCTGTCGATATTTATACCATTTTTCACTGAGTGGGTGAGAGATGGTGAATTCGGCGGTGAGATAATTTTTTCTCGATGGTTTTCGCGCTGTATCGCCCGACAGGTTAATGGACATTGCCGGGCGATGAATGCGGAAATTATCCACGAATCCAAGAAGCCCCTTTTCCGACTATTTGTCGGAAAATTTATTGTTTTAAAATTCAAAACTATATCTCCACGTGGTGTTTCACTGTGACCATTTCCCGTGCAGATGTATTTGCCTGTAATGTTGGAAATTCTTGCAAATCTTTGTAGCAAGATTTCCTTGCAGGCTATTCTCAATTTGATTCAGTACAGTGTGTTTGGTCGTATAGCATGAATAAATATTTATTCATAGGAATCCGTGAGTGTTTTGCGGGTTAATAGACTCTGTACAACACTAGCGGAATTTGTATATGCTTTGCTGGTTAATAGATTTTGTAAAGCATTGATTTGCCTAGGGAATGAAATCGGCTGGTTAATAGATTTTGTCGATCATTCCATGTATATTATATTTGATTTCATGAATCATTTTCTCTCCAGTTGAGTGGCGAATGGTATAGCCCGTGCAAAATTGTTTAGATGGGGGAGGAATTGGGTGTGTAAATTTACGGAAAATTATTCGGGGTCAGTGCTTTTTGTTGGGGGAAAGTATTGAAGTATTTTTATGTTCATCGGTATGGACTCATCAAGGACAGGCACTGTCCGGTATTTTCAACATTAATGTAAAATGTACCAAGGACAGGTATGGTCCATCATTTTTGTTAGTTGTGGTCACAAAAATTTCTTTCGGACTTGGATGTTGACGGGATATTTTCAGGCTACTATGGTGTCCTCTACTATGTTATGAAATTGTGCATGTGATTAAATGTTACAGTACATTGACACTTGTGCATTCCCGACTTTACATACTGTTCTTTTTCCATTTACATACTGCGTACATGCATCTGGCATAACATACATTTCTACATCATTTAGCCTACACTTGATTGTTTGCATGGATCTAAACATCAAGTATTTAAGATTTGATTCGTGTAACGGGTTCTAGGTCAAATAGGAATGACATAGATATTGTCGGTGTATTGGATCTTTAGTTTACTAACCCTTTATATTCTACTTCAAGTCTTTATCTTGGTATGGCAATGGCTCCCGTGAATTTAGGTACGGCCAATAGGGAAGAGTTGAGCACCGTTGAGGGATTTAATGGAGACCATATTGACGCAATATTGAACTTACGTTCACATAGTCCTCCTTCACAATTTACATTGGAAAGGATTAGTTTTGAAACCGAGTTGGATTTGCAATTCCTTCAGAATTTAGAACATGATTATTTGATTTCTATCCCATTCCCTAGTTTGGACTCGAACCAGTCTCAATCGTCGTCCCCATCGCTAATGCGTATGGAAAGAAGGCTTGAGGCTATTGAAAGGAAGTATGAAATACAAATGAATGAGATAGTCAAGCAGAAACAGCATGTAGCTCAGCAGAAACAGCATGTTGATATGCTTACGCAAAATTTAGCTAGGGAAAAGGAACGGTCTAACTTCCTCGAACATCAGTTAAATTTAAGGGGAAGGGGGACAGAGGAAACTTTTTCAGCTAGGTTAGAGCAGCTAGAAAAAACTGCATTATTAGATGGTAAAGGAATGGACTCTGACTCCTCAGGGTATATGGTTTCTGGTAAGGCTAATAAGGCTATTCCACAGGGTTATTCTACTCCAGGTTCCAACCCGCCCAATGATTTAACTCGTGCTCCTGGTGTGTCGGGGGTATTAAAGAAGCAATCGGTCTCATCGGGTGGGGAAGGGAATGTTGGGTGGATTCGGGATATGAGCAAGCTTTACCCCGAGGATGGATATTATCAGTCGGCTGGATCATTTAGAGGAGTAAAATCAAAAGATAGAATTAGAGATGGGAGGAAGGATACAGTTGTCTCCACTTGGGATCGACATAGGGGATCTAGCCGGGATTCTGATAGGAATTCCCGGTCCCGAGGTTCAAGTAGTGATTTTGATCGGAAAATCGGACCTCGCGATTCCAGCCGGGATTCGTGTAGGAATTCCCGGTCCCGAGGTTTAAGTAGTGATTTTGATCGGAAAATCGGATCTCGCGATTCCAGCCGGGATTCGTGTAGGAATTCCCGGTCCCGAGGTTTAAGTAGTGGTTTTGATCGGAAAATCGGACCTCGCGATTCCAGCCGGGATTCGTGTAGGAATTCCCGGTCCCGGGATCAGGTTAGGTACATGTAGAGGCCGATTCTCAAAATTCATGTACCCCTGAGGATAGTGGACGGTTGCACTCTTCTGCTTCACGAGCTAAGAGTTCTGATTGTCGAAATGGTAGCAGAGATCGCAATCATAGATATTATACGAGTTCTGACGATTCGACCGATTCTGACAGTGAATCGGAACCTGGGTTTTCGAGTTCAGATAATGAGTCAGTAACGGATAGGGGTAGGTCTGGGAACTATAGAACACGGCAAAGAAAATATGGCCCTCATCCACCTAAATTGCCCACTTTCTCTGGGGACTCTAGTAAGTGGTCCACATTCGTATTTCAGTTTAAGGCTGCGGCAAAACGCTATAAGTGGTCGGTTCGGAACAAACTCCGTAGACTGAGAGAGTGTCTCAGTGGAAAGGCTGTGGACTTTTGTAGAAATCGCCCTAGACAGGTTAGGGAAGATTACTCTCTTTTGTTTAGGGAATTGAAACAACGTTTCGGTAAAAAGGATCCGCCGGAAGTTATTAGACGTAGGTTGTTTACTGAAGAACGAGGGCAGGAGTCTTTAGACGAATTCGCTGATAGGTGTCTTGCCTTGGCGCGAGATGCCTATCCTAGACTACCCGAACATGTAGTTCAGGAATTTGCTGTGGATCATTTTTTGAGAGGTTGTAGGGAAAGGTCCGCAGCTATCCTTGCTTTAGAGAAGCGTCCTCGGACGGTGAGAAAAGCTCTGAAATATGTGACGTCGTCGATTCAGAATCAAAAATCGTTATCAATTAGATCGTCAACTCGACAGGTGACCTTTGATTTAGGTGCTCAGATCTGTGCTGTAGAGAGTAGTCCAGAACAGACGAATCTTGAAAGAGCATTAGAAAAGTCCTTTGATAAATTCACTACTGCCCTGTTGTCTAAACTTTCTAGTTTGGGTTCTTACGGGGGAGGTACGACCCAGAGGAAATTGCAATTGGGCTGTTCCGAGAAAGCAACATCAGAAGAAAATCGGTCTTTCTCATCTTCTAAATCCATAGGGAACTCCAATCAACGCAGATCTCCTGAGAGTCCTAGAAATGGTTTTCCAGAAAATTATTCTCCAGGGAGGGATGGAAGGAGGTTAGGTAGTTATAATAGAAGTAGGTCATCTAGCCCAGTTAGGTCTAGAGAATGTTTTTTTTTGTCATGAGGACGGGCATTTTCAACAATTTTGTCCAAAAAGACAGGCTTCTCGTGACGCTAGGGAGACAGCTGATTCAAAATCAAACTAGAAAAGGTTGGGTTTCTAGGCCATAACTCAACCCGTATTGAAAATGGCCAAACTGTTAAACATGGTTATATTAGATTGCTGGAAAAAAGTTGGGAAATAGCACCCGAGGTTGGATTCCGGTGTAATGGGGGTGACAGGTTAATAGATCCAGCCACTCGCGGTTTTCCGGAATCTAACATTCAGGGGTCCGACAGGTTAATAGACTTTGCCGGGCCTCATGGGAAGGTAATTAGGGAACCTAACATTCAGGGGTCCGACAGGTTAATAGACTTTGCCGGGCCTCATGGGAAGGTAATTAGGGAAATTAAGTCTAATTCTTTCAACGGATGGGCTATAGAGTCTTCCGTTAGTGTTAGCGGAGAGGAAACTCAGTCAGGGTCTTGTGATGGGAAAATTAAAGAAATGAATCTCAATGTATCACATGGGTGGTCTATGGTGGTCCCCTTCAGCGTGGGTGCAGAGGAAGCTCGTGCGGTTATAGATACTGCAGCTGAGATAACTGTCGTGAGTGAGGAACTGTATGCTAAGGTCTCCCATTTATACCCCTCTTCTGTGAAAACGAAACTGCGGGGAGCCTTCCCTGGCGGTCCACAAATGGGGAAAGTGGTGAGTAATATAGGGATTAGATTAGGGTCTAATGTCTATTATGGGGATCTGGTAGTTGCCCCCATTAGAGATGATCTGTTATTGGGGTTTGATTTCTTGTTTACTCAGGCGTGTGTCATAGATCTTAATCGCAATCTTTTGAAGATAGGTGAAGATATTGTTCATGCTGTAGAAAACAGACATTCGTCTGGAGAGCATTTCCCTGTTCATAGAGTTTGTGTGGAAACTACCACTGTGATGCCTCCCCATAGTCTCAAGATAGTCTCTCGACGAATATTTAATCCAACGGATGATGATCTTACAGTGGAACCTGTAGGAGAGGTAGAGGGAATGCTGATGCCCAAAGTATTGGTTAGGGGAGGTAACTCTGTGGCACTATGTGTGCGAAATGAGTCTGATAGGTTTGTCACACTGAATAGTAACACACTGCTTGGCAGTGCTGTGCGAGTGGCTAGTGTTAGTTCCCTTGAGGATGATTTATCACATCCGGAAGCAGAGCTGTCACTGGAGGAAATTGAGGCTTTGACGGTTCCGCCACATTTGGCGGATTTATATGAGGATGGTTGCAAATCTTTGCACATCAGGGAAGAGATCGCTGCTTTAAAAAAGCTATTATGCGACTTTCCTGATGTATTCGCTGAGCATGATTTAGATTTAGGGAAATGTACAGACATCGAACACAAAATTGATACCGGAGATGCAAAACCTGTGAGACAGAGAATGAGACGTACTCCCCTAGGGTTTGAACAGGAAGAGGAAAAGCATTTGCAGGCTATGTGTGATGCCGGAGCGGCACCGGTATTAATACGAAAGAAAGACGGTAGTTTGAGGTATGCAATAGATTATCGGGATCTAAATCTTAGAACGGTAAAAGATGCATATCCTCTCCCGTTTATTGAGGAATCTTTAGATACCTTAAGTGGGTCCGCCTTTTTCAATACTTTAGATTTAGCGGCCGGATATTGGCAGATCGCCATTTGTCCGGAGGATCGCCACAAAAACGCGTTTATTACGAAATTTGGTTTATTTCAGCATATACGGATGGGATTCGGACTTTGCAACGCTCCTGCCACGTTCCAACGCTCAATAAATCACGTGCTACGTGGGCTTACTTGGAAAGAGGTCCTAGCTTATATCGATGATATCGTAGTCCTGGGTGATAGCTTTTGGACTATGATTCGAAATCTTAGAGTGGTATTTCAGCGTATTAGGGATCATCACTTCAAACTGAAGCCGCGAAAGTGTGCCTTGTTTAGGCGTGAAACTAACTTCCGGGGAAAGAAAGTTAATAAGGCTGGTGTTTCAATCACAGAGGAAAAAATCTCTGCTGTAACGAAGTGGACTATTCCAACTTGCCGTAGGGATGTAGAATCTTTTCTTGGATTCGTGAATTACCATAGAGATTTTGTAACGCATTTCGCAGAGATTGCTCGTCCTCTCTATCCTCTCACAGGGCCGAAGGCTCGGTTTGAGTGGAGAGAGGAACAGCAAAAGGCTTTTGAACAGTTAAAAGTCGTTATGACTCAGGCGACTGTGTTGGCGTTTCCTACGCCAACTGATGTATTCATTTTGGATACAGATGCCTCCGATTTTGCCATCGGGGCAGAATTGTCACAGGTGCAGGATGGTATCGAACGTACAATTTCTTATTCTAGCTATGTCCTTACACCGGCTCAGTGACGGTATTGCACCACGCGGAAAGAACTCCTTGCAGTTGTTACTTTTACCAGGTTGTTCCGCCATTACTTGTTAGGCAGAAGATTCATGGTTCGCACAGACCATAACTGTTTAGTCTGGCTAACCCGTTCCATACATATAGAGGGCCAACTCGCCAGGTGGATTGAGGAGCTAAGTCAATTTGACATGCAGATAGTTCATCGATCTGGTGCCAAGCATGCCAATGCTGAGGGTTTGTCTAGAATTCCAGATACTCTGGTATCCTGTAATTGTTATGAGGCAGGGTGTATGCCAGGGCAATTACCTTGTGGCGGTTGTGACAGGTGTGTGCGGACCCATCAACAGTGGGAACGGTTTGAAGCTGATGTTGATGATGTGATCCCTTTGGCAAGGGTTGGAGGGGCATTTTCGGGGTCACTGTTAGGGTCTAGTTGCAAGTTTCAGCCTATCGCTCGATACATGGGTATTGGCGATGCTGAGGCGAATGTATCTGTCAGTGAGAAGATTGAGCCTAGGAATCATGTAGTATTTGACTTCGGAGATTCTAATGTAGATTGTCCGCAGGAGCAAGATCTGAATATAGGATTTGGAATTCAGTCAGTAGAGATCACAGACTCTGGGTTAGACACAGAGACTGGAGTAGAATCAGATGAGGTAAATTCCCTTGGGGTGGAGTTCTTGCCGTATGTCGCTGGAGACATCCGGGAGAAACAGCTCTCCGATCCAGATTTAAAACCAATTATGTTATGGTTAACTGATGGAGTGGAGCCTGAACATCTGTATTTAACTGGCCCAATCACCAAACATATGTGGTTATGTAAATCACAGTTGATCTTGAAACAGGGAGTTCTGTTTTACAATTGGGAGGGTCCGTTAGGTGGGAAACTAAAGTTAGTGGTCCCTCTTTGTCTTAGAACTGAAAGGAGAGAGAGAGAGAATTAGGGTTTAACGTCGCATTCAGCAATATTTCAGCTATATAGCGACTGAAAGGAGCTGACACATGATGCCAAGGTGGCAGGTCATTTGGGTCAGAAGAAAACAGTGGAAAAGGTTAAGGCGTTCTTTTTCTGGCCTACAATGAGTCGTGACATTAAGCTATATGTGATGACTTGTTCAGTTTGTAATCGTAACAAAAAACCACACATACATCCTACAGCAGGTTTGGGGATGTTCCATGCTGGGATCCCCATGGAGAGAATTCATTTGGACATTTTAGGGCCGTTCGTGACTAGTTCGAAAGGGAACAAATATATTTTGATGATCATAGATCAATTTACTAAGTGGATAGAGTTCACTCCCCTTAGTTCTCAGACTGCCGAGCTGGTGGCCCAAGCATTCATAGAGAATTTTGTATGTAGGTTTGTAGGGAATCTTTTCAAAGAGTTCTGTCGTCTCCTAGACATTGTTAAGACGAGGACAACCCCTTATCGGCCTTGTTCAAATGGTCAAGTAGAACGTTATAACCGAATACTCCTGCAGATAGTTCGCTGTTACTTGTAACGCAAGCAGAGCAATTGGGATGAGCACCTTCCATTGATAGGTATGGCTATTCGTTCTATGGTGAACAGGGATACCGGATTCTCCCCGAACATGCTGATGTTGGGGAGGGAGATAAGTTTCCCGGTTGACGTTCTGTTTAATATAGCTCAAACAAATGGTGAACCATTGGGCCATGCAGATTATGTGGTCAAGCTTTTGACAACTTTGAAGGCCACTCATCAATTCGCCAGGGAACAAATTAAAACTTCTCAACAACGACAGAAACGTACATACGATCTTAAGATGCGACAAAGGTCATTTGAGGTGGGGGATCTAGTTTATAAAAGAGACCTTTCCGCAAAAACTGGACAGAGTAGGAAGTTACGTCCAATTTATGTGGGTCCGTTCCTAGTGACGGAGGTCAAAAGCCCTTGCCTTTATAAGGTCGAGAGTCGGAAACGCAGTTATGTATTACATCATGATGCATTGCATCGTTGCGAAGACAGGGTAGTTCTCATGCGGATTCGTCGCCGACGGCATGATTTGTTAATGCTGGATGAGACGCTGCCATACTCAGTGGATCTAGATGATACTATGCCTGTTCCCGGGGGGTAATAGCCCCACCTGGGACAGAGTCTGACAGCTGCCCTGATTTGGTGGCAGCGGATTCAGTTGTGCCCACTTTTCGTTCTCCTGATCCACTCGGTGAGGCCCGTTGTTCCCCTGACACACCCTTTGGCCGAGTTGGACGACGACTGAGGAGTCGTAGAAATAGTGGTAGCTTAGATGTGACTTCTGATTCGGAGGTTTTTGTCTCTGAACCAATCAGAACTCGGAGGGGTCGAATTCCACGACCTCCAGCTTATCTTTCAATGTATACACGGGATTAGTACAGTGGAGCACTACAAGGTAGATGAATGTAGATATTTTAGTAATTTTGTGACTATGGAAAAGTTAGGTTTTAGGGCGTAGGAGTTTAAGAAGAGAGAGAGAGAAAAAAAGTAGAAAATAGTTTTAGGATGTTTTAATACAAAAAAATGGTGGAGGTTTTAGGATTTTAATGGTTTGGAAACTGAAGTGGGCAATGAATAGGCAATGAATATGAAGTGGCGTAGGTAGTTAAAAGTAAAGCTAATATTAATTTACAGAGCATGTGCATGTGTGAAGATGGATTTAATTTTGTTCAGTGGATGTCATTAACCCTTGGATTATTTCCAAGGTAAAGAACTGTTTATCATGTCATCCTTTTCCCACAGTATTGGATAGTGAATTACAAGAAGTAGAAGAGTTGTCGATAAATGGTTCCGTGTTGCCTGGTTCCGTGTTGCCTGGTTCCGTGTCGCCTGGTTCCGTGCCTGGTTCCGTGTTGCCTGGTTCCGTGTCGCCTGGTTCCGTGGTGCTTGGTTCCGTGTCGCCTGGTTCCGTATTTCCTGGTTCCGTGTTGCCTGGTCCCGTGTTGCCTGGTGACTCATTGCCTGTGTCAGTATTGCAGAAGCGTATAGGGGTGCCTACCATGGATCACGAGTGTACCATTGGTAGGAAAGTGGTTCCACAGAAGATGAAAAAACATGTTCAGTTTGCTCATATGCCCTGGTTTCTGGCCCCAGACAGGTGTTGCTGGGAGTGTGAGGCAGAGCAAGGAGTCCTATGTTTCCTGCATAGACATGTAGAAGCCCAAGATCATACGGATGCAGCACTCTT
This sequence comes from Hanleya hanleyi, assembly GCA_036873755.1. NCBI lineage: Eukaryota > Metazoa > Mollusca > Polyplacophora > Lepidopleurida > Hanleyidae > Hanleya > Hanleya hanleyi. Next base: position 260,008 of record JAVTVY010002457.1, read on the forward strand.
CAATGATGTTAATTTAGTCCGGTGGATCTATAAGATCTTTGGGCTGTACGAGTTCCTGATGGAGATCCTCCAAGTTCCGGTAATAGATGTTCTGTTGGACACCATCCTTAAGAGAAGGCTGTTTACCATTGATCCACATGTACAGATTGCAGGTACCCAGCCAGCGTTGTTCCGGGTGATTGCCGGGGTGTTGGGACTCCCGGTGAAGGCGGAGTATACGATCTCCCCACCAAACAGCGTGGCGGTTCTGTTCCACTGGAGAGCCCTGGCCGCCATTATCGGACAGTTTGATCCGGCCACTCAACAAAGGCTTAAAGGGCTTGCCGGTGAAACTGGATTGCTCCACTGTGGGGGTTCGCATGCATTGGGAGCCTTCCGCTCGGTAACCCCGATGGACACTCTTCTAGACATCTGCGGGAAACCAGTACGGAAAGGAACTCTTGCTACAGTTTTACCTTCAACCACCCTGCCTGCCAAGACCCCAATGGAAATACCGGATTTGGCTTCCACCCCAGTCACCATCGACACTCACGTCCACTTAGAGAAAGTTCTGCGGAAGTTCGATGTCCTCTCCGTTGAGGCCTTGGAACGCCTACAAATCGTAGTGATTCAAGAATTCAGCTCCAGTACCTTATCTCTAACTTTGTATTCCCGGAAACCTGGTCAGACCTGCCCTTGCTGTTGTCGGATTTCCGTTGTCAGTTTACTTTTGGAATTCATCCCCACGTAGCCAGTGCTCCCGTGTCGTCGGCTGTGATGAACCAATTATTCCATCTGTTGGCACATCCGCGATGTGTGGGATTGGGCGAGATCGGCCTCGATCTTCATTCTCATCATGACGCAGATCTCTACTTTCAGGAGCGTTTCCTATATCAAATTCTTCCGATTGCAGCTCAGCGGGATCTTCCGGTGGTTATTCACTGCCGGGAGATCGTGCCCACTGAATCTTTGGCGCGAGATCGCTGCATCTCAATCCTTTCGGCTCATCTGTCAAAAGGTCACCCGATTCATTTGCATAGTTTTGTTGGGAGGGAGGGAGATGCCGGTGCCTGGATGAGGGCGTTCCCCCGGGTGGTGTTCGGATTGAACGCTGGGATTCTCCTGTCGGACGCGACTGCACGTATGGCTGGGGTGATCCAGGCGGTTGATCTGGACCGCCTGGTCCTGGAGTCTGACGCTCCTTACCTGACTCCGAGTGGCCACTCGGGTGCCAATTTACCTTGGTACCTTGGGGTGGTTGCTCGTCGGGTGGGGCGCGTCCGGAACCTAGCGACCAGGTTGATTTTTGACGCAGCCCGGCGGAATGCCTGCCGGACATATGGCCTCCCGCTAAATTACTAAATTTTGGGACCTGCAAAATTCTAAATTATTTCAGGACATATCAAAATTCCAAATCGTTAGGGTTTAGAATGTTTTGGGGAGAATTGGGTTATTAAATATTGTTAAGGATTGTGATAGGAATATGAAAAGGAGTGAGGTACAATGTTTTTGGTATTAACAACAAAATTCTAAATTGTTAGGGAACTTGTAAATTAATAGTTAGTATTCCGGTAGCGGAGGGTAATAGCTCAACCGTTGCTGGGATCTAAACGTTTTATTTTATTTTGGGAGCGGGTAATAGCTTTGCCCCCACCTAGTAATTGGTAGGGTTTACTTCGTATTTATAGTCTTGACAGGGCGGGGATTAGCTCTGCTCAGTTGGCATTCATGGTTAGGGTGTATTTCATATTTGTGATCTGACAGGGCGGAGAATAGCTCTGCTCCGTCGAAATTCTTGACTTACCAGCTGGATTTTTAATTTGGTCCTTCAGCATTTCGTGAGGGAAGGGAGTGTAATATTAGGAATCATTCCCCCATGAGAAAGATAGCACATCTCTCGCCTGCCAATTCTCATTGCTTAATAATTCCTCGTTCTTGAGATATCATCTTTTATTCACGCCTTCACGGAGATTTCTGACATATTTTGAACCCATATTTTGAATGTCTTAGCCTAACGAAGATAGCCACACCCACCTACACTCGCATGCGTTTGACTGTCATCGAACTGACCCGAAAAATCACGCATGCGCCACGGCTTGTCTTCAAATGACACCGCCATCTCCGGCAAAGTCCGTGCGACGGCAATCAACATGACTGACGGTAGATTCCCAAGAATCTTGAACAATTGATGCTAACTTAAGGATGAGGGAATACCGAGAGTTATAACTTGGAGGGAAGTGACAAAAGACTACAAGGAGAATAACGAGGTACATTTTATTATCACCAGCTACTGTGTTCTTGTATGTGCAGCCCTTAAATCTTCCGAAACGCAGGCGTTTCGGAACTCAAAACTTCGTGGCATGAAATGTAAAGGGAAGGAACTACAGCTGTGTAGGAAGAACAGCCACGCCCACCTACACAGCAAAGGTTCTATAGCTAGCTATATGGAAGCTGCAATGTTTGGGCGCGCAATGGATTCTGGGAGCCAGAGCCTATATAAGACGCAGAGACTGGACGTTCGGCATTCTGTCTCAGACAATCGGCGGGTAAACATCGTGCGGGAGAGCACAGAGACAGGATCGCCGCAAATGCGCCGAATGTGCCGAAAGTGCCGAATTGACTGCCGAAACAGCGCCGAACCATCCGCCGAAGGGTCAGAAAGCCGAGAGCTGAGCCATAGCTTGGGGATAATAGATACTAACACGCACAGTATCTGATGACGAGACGAACCGTCAGACGGCGTTAAGATACTAACACGCACAGTATCTGAAGACGAGATGTCCATCAACGGGAAATGCAGAGCACCAAACATCCCACACATACAGCTCACACTAGCTCGCATTTCAACACAGACTAGCACTCGAGGTTACGACCGAGAATTGCGTACGTCTAATTCACTCACTCACCTTACCTCCACGGGTCGTATACAGGCTTCGGCTAGATGCGATCAATAACATATACTTGCTTACATACACGATCGTCGGCCTTAGGAACGGAATAGATCTAATCACACTCACCTACACCAGTTACCTACAGGCCTCGGCTAGAGGTGACGTATTACACAAGCTTACACTCACTGTACATATTTACACTGCCGCAGGGCTGGAATTATGCTTTGCCACAAGTCTTTGAATTCTATTACAAATCATTGATATTAATACACCCCCGAGACCAGGGCATTATTACCACATATATATGCAGACAATCTGAGCCCATTAAATGATCCTTGGGTCAACGCCGTGAGGGCCGAAGTCGGGTCGCCGAAGTCGGGTAGCCGAAGACGTGAAGTCTGCCGAGTTGAAGTCGGGTCGCCGAAGACGGGCCGCCGAAGACGTGAAGTCTGCCGAGCCGAAAGGGGTCGCCGCCGAATTCGTGCCGCCGGAGACGCGAGGTCTGCCGAGCCGAAAGGGGCTGCCGCCGAAGACGCTGTGGTGTGCCGTACGGGCCGACGCCGCGGAAGGGCTACTGCTAGGAGAATCAGTGATACGGAGAGGATTCCAGAGACGAATAATAACGCTTAGATGAACTGGGCCGTGTAACCTTAGAGACGGTAGATGTTCCATACAGTCCGGGGCTACGCCTACGTCCGAAGGGGACGCTGCACCATACCACGACGAGAGCCAGTATGGACGAGACTGGGCCGTGACGCGTCATAGATAGGGTCTCATGTATATATTGTATGTTATTAGTCTTTCTCTTTAAGATAAAGGTATCTTATTACAGGTATTGTGCGCGTACAGAGCTGTGTACATAGCAGAATACAACATTATTACTTTATTATTGCCTTGGTTGTTTCTACAGGTCCCCCCATCCTACCTCCTCGATCCAGGCAAGGCGACAGGTTGAATCGGACCTTCCTCGTTGGCTAATTTCAGTCATACGAGACTGCGTTCACATCAGCCTGACAATTTGTCACAGGGGCCTGAGATCAGGCCGCCCAAGTCTCGTGTACACCGCAAGGATAGACGTTTTCTGACCGCTCGAACGTCACACAGACAATGATAGTTCTGTTTCCGAGCAACTTTTTATTGGTCAGCTGACTGTGAATGTACACTAGTGTAAAAGCCTGGTTCACCAAATTCTATGTGAATGGTAAAACATCCAGTGCAGATAAACCTACAAAAAAACAAATGTTGTGTTACCATCTTACGACAATCATAAGGTGATACCTGATGGCAAGGCCTCGCTTGATTGCACTGTCAATGACATCTCCCACAGTTTAGAGTTCTACATTGCGGATGTGTCTTCTCCACCTATACTTGGATTAGACGTGTGTGCCCAGCTGTTCTGATAAGGATTAACTTTTAAATTAATTCAGTGATATGTTTCAGGGTCTTGGTGAAATGACAGGTGAGTACCATATTGAGCGGAAAACTGATGCTACACGTGTAATTCACCCTCCTAAAAACTAAAAAAAAACAACTCTAAGATGACTTAGCAAATGATGGCGTCATAGCCAAAGTGGACAAGCCCACAAATGAGTTAATAGTCTTGTGATCGTTGAAAAGAAAAATGGCTCCCTTGGTCTGTGCTCAGACCTGAAAGACTTAAACAAAGCAATCAAGCAAGAGCACTACACGATTCCCACAGCCGAAGATATTGTATCACGGTTAAATGGCAAATGTGTGTTCTCCAACATAGATGAGAACGACGGCTTCTGGCAGGTCAAACTTGACAATGAAAGTTCAGAACTGTGCACATTTCATTCCCCTTATGGCCGCTTCATATTCCCTTTTGGAATCTCTTCGGCCGCAGAAGTCTTTCAGAAGCGCAACGAGCAGTTGTTGGGGGATATTGATGGGTTGGAAATTTTCTTTGATGACATCTTCATTGCGGCAGAGGATGTGCCTACACATGATCGTATAAATGAAACAGATGCTAGAGGGTGCTAGAACAATCAGTGTGAAGTTCAATCCGAAGAAATTTCAATTTCGTGTGAGGGAGGTGACCTACGTGGGCAATGTGGTCTCGGCGGATGGCCTCAATCCTGACCCAGGAGAGCCATCAACGAATACCCGAGACCAGAAAACAAGTAAGACCTCCAAAGGTTCTTGGGAATGGTGACTTACCTTGGACAGATCGTCTCCAACCTATCTATTCTCACAGTACCTCTTCGAACGATTCTGAAAAATGACACTGATTAGTACAGGAACTGTGAACGGGACAGTGCATTCGAGAAAATCAAGCTAGCCTTGACTAGTGCGCCCACACTGAAGTTCTTCGATGGGCAGTCTGCTTTTGTGATACAGGTCGATGCGTCGAAAGCTGGTCCAGGAGCTTGTGTCATGCAACAAGGCCACCCGGTGGCTTATGCGTCAAGGTATCCACACAAGCCGAACAAAATTATGCGCAGATCGAGAAAGAACTTCTATCGATTATTTTATCGTGTGAAAATTTCAGTGAGTATCATGTGTATAGCAGAACTGTGGTTATTGAAACAGATCACAAGCCACTGGAGATGATCAGTAGAAAAAATCTGAATGAGGCATCACCACGGCTCCAGATGCTTCTCCGATTACAAAAGTACTCAGTAGATATTGTCTACAAGCCAGGACCACAAATACATGTCGCAGATGCATTATCACGCGCCTACCTCCAGGATGAATCAGTTGATCAAGACTTTGTATCTGATATGGAGGTCATAGTGCATGGTCTAGCCAATACCATACCTATGTCTCCAGAGAAACTGCGTGAAATGCAGCATGCCACAAGGGATGACTGCCTTTTTGACCTACAGAGATTGGCTATGTTTGGTTGGCCAATGTCCAAACGAAATGTGCCTGAGCGTGTCAGGTACGACTGGAACATGAGGGATCAAATTCATGAGGCTGGATGACTTATGTTTCTTGGTGACAAGCTTATAATTCCGACCAGAATGAGAGGTGAAATCCCTGAGAAAGACCATGGGAGCCACCCAAGGCACTTGAACGCGATATACTTTACTGGCCCGGTATCTCTCAGGATATAGAAGATACTGTGGCGCGCTGCAGCAAATATGCCCAGTATCGTAGGAACAACCAAAAGGAACCTCTCATGCCCCATAAATTTCCAGATCGTCCTTGGCAAAAAGTAGGTGCAGACTTGTTTGAGCTCAGGAGACAGGACTCAAAATAATAATCCGTTAAAATTTAACGTATTACTATCCGTTAGGTAGTTTTAACGGATTAATCCGTTATATAAACGGAAATAGTACGTTATACACATGTAGTAAGGGAATCTTCCGTTGTTGTATTGCACTGGCGGACTCATCCGTTACATCAACGGAATATCCCAGTCAGCAAGTAATCATTGGTCCCACCTGGGCAAACGTAAGCATGTCGCGGGCTGTGGGGGCATGGGCAACCCTACACTGGCCCCAAGTGGGTTAAGTACTGGGAAGCCCACATTCTGAATTGGGCTGTGTATGAATAGGCAAACCCACGTCGGCCCCATGCGGGTGAAATATGGAGGAACCCACATTTGCACAGGCTTCATCAGCCACGTTAGCCCGACGAAGGCCCAAACATCGGCAATTAAGACATTGGCTCGACATCGGCAAACCAGCATTGTCCCAGCGAGTATGAATGATACGAGAGATGGAGGCCAAGTGAGGGCAATCTCGGCGTTGGCATTGTGTGTTATTGTCCATGTGGGGCCCACGTCGGAGAGAGTGAGGGCAAATATGGGCCGACGCCGGCTTTCCGGCGATGGGCCAATGTTTGGCGAGTCATGTGGAGCCAACGAGTGAGTGAGTGAATAGAATTTAACGTCGCTTTCAACAATATTTCAGCTATATCACGACGAACCAACGAAGCACCACCCAGCCCAGTTGTGATCCTGCTACTTCAAAGAAGAAATCTTTGAAGCAGCATGGAACCAGACACCCTCCATCCACCCTATAAAACACTAAGGACAGTGCACAAGACACAGACAAGACGCTCACATGGTGCAATAAAGACAAGTGATATTACAGTGCTAGACATCACATTGTCAAGTTCCTGTTGCTTCTCAGCAAAATGCTTTCCGGCGATGGGCCAATGTTTGGCGAGTCATGTGGAGCCAACGAGGGAAAGCCCAAGCGATGTATTGGCCGCATCGGGCCGACGTGGGTATCTCCACATTAACCTAACCACACCGGGCCGTCGTGGGCATCACCGCACCAAGAGTTATCTAACTTGAATGAACCTACTCATTTGTGTTACTTTTATGAGCAGGAAATTGTAATTTTAAAATTTATCTGCATGTATAATTACGTTTGCGATTAATGAGCAATATCGGAATTATATACCAAACATGTCCGACTCTGTCCGATCGATAGAATTTTAATTTTTTTAATTTCATCCTCGACAAAGAGAAAGCACTGAATTAAAAACCACATGAGAGTTAATCAGCGCAGTCAATATCAATGCGGTTTAAGTTAAAATCATTAAACATTGGATATTACGAACGATTCCGATGATCTATATACTGAGAGGATTTTTCTCTTAACTCGGACGTTAGAGTTACGTGAAAAAGTCCACTCAATATAAACCCAGTTTGCATGGGATAAAATTTAATAAATTTCCGGTTACCAGCAAGGGCCCAACGTTGAATCCGTTAAAAAATAAGAATCCGTTACAATAACGGAATATTCCCTCGATTCCCTGGGGACGGACTTTTCCGTTAAATTTAACGGATAATAAAATCCGTTGAATCCGTTAAAAAATAGGAATCCGTTACAATAACGGAATATTCCCTTGATTCCCTGGGGACGGATTTTTTTCCGTTCGAGTAAACGGAATTTTATTTGAGTGTACCTGTGTGTTGTGGATTATTAGTTTCCAGAGGCCTGCCTGCTGAAACATAAGACTGGTGGCGCAGCAGTTATGCTCAACTGAAATCTCTCTGCGCGGAACGATATTCCAGATGAGTTGATAGCAGATAATATGCCATTTGCTAGTTGTGAGCTACAACAGTTCGCACAATCATGGGAATTTAGAATTGTGACATATAGTCCCAGGTATCCGCAGTCAAATGGTATGAGTTAGCGAACGATTGGGTCTGTAAAACAGCTGCTGAAGAAAGCTGATAATCCATACATGGAATTGCTGGAATACAGAAACGCCCCAGTAACTGGTCTAAAATACTCCCCTGCGAATTCAGGTGATTTTGAGGCTCCATAGGGATAATTTTAACGTCTGTAATTAATTTATGACCAACGAAGGGCCAGCTAGTCTGCCATTTCTGTATTTTTATTCATGGCGGCCCATTTTCTCAAGTTAATGAAGGTCCAATAGGGCGCAAAGGTAATAATAAGTGCGCCATGGAGATGTTTGCCACCAGGCATAGAGGTGAGGAAAGGGAGACGCTATGAATCTTAGCTAACCGGTATTATGACCGAGGGGCAAAACCGTTGGCTAAGTTGGACGTGAACGATGGTGTCAACCTGAAACCATTTCGGTCATCTATACGCGGTAAGACTGACCCTGGGATCGTGTGTAACCATGTTCAGCCTACTTTCGGCAACTGCCAGAGGGAATTTCCATAAATCAATACCACGTGACTTCGTCAGCCAATCAGCTAAAGTCTACCGACGTAACCCCAACGTAACTCGCCATTTTCGAGTCATGTGATGAACTACTTGTTCAAAATTTTAGCTCCACCACACCTCTTGGATGATACGAAAGTTACACATACTTATATATGTTTTAACCCAGGCAATATCTGTTTCAGAAGTGGTATGAAAACCTGTAATTTATCAGATTTCTCGAGTCTGTTCTACGCCGGATGAAGGCCGAACAGAATCTGGTAAAACACCGGATATCCCTCCGCGATAATGGAGACACACGATTCGCAAGCCATCTTATGGATGGCGAAGTGTACGCAAATGCGATGGTGTTCGTATTAAGCCCAAGTCCCACTTAAGCGAAAATGTTTACGAAACATTGCGATGTATTGGTCGTAATGTTTCGCAATAAATCGCTTTACAAAGGCCGATTTTTCGCGTCATTTGGGGCGAATAGATACGACATGTTTTACGAATAATTACGACTGTTTGCGATGCAGTTACAAAGAAATACGATACTTTTACGACAGTTAGCAATATTTGCACCCAAATTTAGGCGAATCAGAGCGAAACAGTTGCGAATATGTGCGATGTATTTGCGAACATTTACGAAGTGCATACGACTACTTGCCATTATTTCACGATGTCTTGCGAATACGTACGAAGGTTTTACGACGTTTTTATGACGTTGTTATGACAGGTTGGGTGAAATATTTACGATTTCTTCGTATACAATCGTTTCCTAAGTAAAGCCCAAGTCTCACTTAGGCGAATTCCTTTACGAAGCTTGACGATTTAAGATCGTAAGTATTGGTAAGATTCTCGCAAGCTATTCGTAAAGACATTCGCCAATTTCAAAATGTTCAAAAAATTCGCCAAGTAATGCCATTTTGCCTTAAGTCTCAAATATTCGTAATTTTATCGTAAACAATCGTAAGCCGTCGTAACTACGTTGTAGTGCATCGTAATTAAGTCGTAATTTAATCGCCTTATTTGTAACAGTTCCGTTAATAATCGTCAAGAGAAAAATAAACACTAATAGTTACGATAACTTACGACAGGAAACGATGGTATACGAAGTAATCGTAAACATTTTACCCAAACTGTCATAACAACGTCGTAAAAACTTCGTCAAACCTTCGTACGTTTTCGCGAGACATCGTGAAATAATGGCAAGTAGTCGTATGCACTTCGTAAATGTTCGCAAATACATCGCACATATTCGCAACTGTATCGCACTGATTCGCCTAAATTTGGGTGCGAATATCGCTAACTGTTGTAAAAGTATCGTATTTCTTTGTAACTGCATCGCAAACAGTCGTAATTACTCGTAAAACATGTCGTATCTATTCGCCCCAAATGACGGGAAAACCGGTTTTTGTAAAACGATTTCGTAAACAACTTCGCTTAAGTGGGACTTGGGCTTCATCGTAACTATTAGTATTTATTTTTCATTTGACGATTATTAACGGAACTGTTACCAATAAGGCGATTAAATTACGACTTAATTACGATGCATTACAACGTAGTTACGATAAAATTACGAATATTTGAGATTTAAGGCAAAATCCCATTGCTTGGCGAATTTTTTGAACATTTTGAAATTGACGCGGCGATAAAACCGTGGCGACGATTTTCTTACGAATTGAAGCGATGGCTTACGAATCATGGCGAATGTCTTTACGAATAGCTTGCGAGAATCTTACCAATACTTACGATCTTAAATCGTCAAGCTTCGTAAAGGAATTCGCCTAAGTGGGACTTGGGCTTTAGGCAAAATGGTGTGTGCAACCCTCCGATAGGAACTGAGCATCATGCCTGTCCTAGGTCTTATATAGTCCAGTCAGCAACAGGCAATGTTCTACGGAGGAACAGACGTCATCTACTAAGAAGTGCAGAGCCTTCCCCTGAAATTACACCTGACCTCGAGCCGTGTTTTGTGGGGGTAGATTTGCCCTCATCCAGGGAAAACATAGTGGCTTTCCTCTCCTCTCCAGCACATCCCAGAGGAGATATAGGCCTACAGACGGAATTCACAACATTTCATACTACAACATCTGGGTGAAGTGTGACACCCCCTAATAGACTGGATCTGTGGACTATGTTGAGTTTTGTGAGGTAAATGCTTTACCAACTTTGAAATTAAGTTTACGTGTAAATTGCTGAGTAAATAGGACTACTCAACATCGTATCTTGGCATGAGCGAAGCGTGAAATGTAACAGTATCTGTTCTGCCTACACATGTGCATATCTGGCACGCTGGTGTAGGTCTACATGTTATCCTGCTTTGGGACTTTACACCTCGACAGTTTTCATGTTTTTGAACTCGTCCAGTGTAACTATTTTAGCCAATGTGAATCGCGTACTCGGATCACGTGTGTCCTGGCGGCGTGTTTTTAGGCGCCATTTTGAGTCGGAGTGGAATTTAACGAAATCTACGTATTTGAATCGTTGTTGTTCAGAATGTATTACAGGCATTACCCACGCCAAGATCAAAGATCAAAATGTTTTTTTCTCCCCAATTAGCATGATTATGCTGAATTAATCATAACCCAAAGTGATCATTTTTTTACAATGATAAATATCTCAAATTATGAACTGACCACTTTTGGCGCTAAAATAGGGGACATGTTTTCTCCGATACCATGAAATTTATTACGTACATTTGCTGATGAATTGTGCAGGAAAGTGGAATATGTTGTTGTCTCGCAAAAAATGATCAATCCGATTTATACAACTTTGCCGTTTATAAGTTTTTAGACGGGAAAGAAATATTTCGCTCACGTTCATACCTGTCGTTGTTGTTCTTACCGCCATGTTCTGGTCGAAGTCAAGGCCACGAGGGTCAACTAATCGATCAATTTTCTATTTAATTATCATATTCGGTAAGAAGCATCAGGGAAGGTAATCCTGTGAAGAGCTTATGCCGAAGACAATTTGGTATTGAATTGAATTTTATTCTCTTGATCCTGCACTCCCGCGTATTTCTCATATTTGATGAATTATCGATTAATTACGCCTGGCAGTTCAAGTCAGAGGCAAACAAGATGGTGGCCAAAACACGATGTCGTTTTGGAGAACAGTTTGACTTTGAAGAACTATAAAATGGTAAGTAATCTGCATGAAATATGAAATTTACAGTTTTCTAGAGAGGAGATCCGGAACATTTATCTTTCCAAGCCATGGTCTTTGGATGAACGTGAGGAAACACTTTGGGTTACGATTAATTCAGCCTAATTGTGGTGAGGATTTATGACCTCATTCACCCAAACTGGGCGGAATCAGCCCTTTTGTGGTGATTCAGGCCAATTTCAACCTTTCCCCGACCTGCTAAGAAAATTAGCATTAGCTTGCCCGAAAACATCGGCTGGGGGAAGTCTACTTTACTTTCTATTGATTAATTGTTGTTGTTATGGCCCGTAATTCAATTCCATTCAATTTTATTGTATAGAACACCTCAAAGAGGCCGCATACAAACAAACAAATAAGGGACATAATCCATAACTGAACAAAGATAGGTACCATACATGTACGTACATGTCTTTCTGATAATTATTCAGAAATCAGATCTACCTAATACAAACAACTTCATATGGCTAAGTGTAGTAGCTGTTCATAGGGAAAATCTTGTGTCATGAACACACACTGTTAGCTTTAATATGAAATAAATAAAATTTGAAGTATGCCGAACATACCGTATACTTTACAATAGACCCATTTTAAATTTGATTTATTATATATCATGTTTTAGTGTGGTATGATAAGATATGTGATATTTATCGTATTAGATACATGGTAGTCATGCCCACAATACAAACAAACAAATAGAACAAACAGGAGAGCCAGGGAGGGACACTCACTCACATGAATAACAAGAGGACTAAAGCTGTAAAGCCTACTTTATCTTGCAATAGCAATTAATGAGACAATCGAAGGATACTTTCGCTTACGTTAACAATATGAGAGGACTGAAGAATTAATACTATAAGTTATGCCAGTCGATGCACCGGAATTCAGGGTGGTATTGAAAAGCTTTTTTCCCTGTGTTCATGAATATACATAATCAGCGAGGCAAACTTAATAAAAGCATAATCAAGGACTTAGGTTGGATAACATTGCCACTGCATACTCTCTCGGTCCACCGGTGTTGTCTGTCCATGTCACAAAAGAACTGTTCAATCGATATGTCAACTGGTCAAGTGTGACTTCGGAACAGACTTGTACATTATGCAAGTCAGGGCAATTATTTAACCAATCAAAATAATACAATTTCCTCTATAATTTCACTTGCATTTACAATAAGGGGGGACTGACAGATACTTTCAATTGCAACAATTTAAGAGGGCTGAAAGATACTTTCACTTGCATTCATAGCACAGGAATAAGCCAGATAACAAGAGGGGACTGGAGGATATAGGCTACTTCTACTTTTAAGAGAGCTTAAACCTTTGATAGAACAATTAAATTTACTGATGATAATCCCTTTAGTGGGAATATATCTGGCTAAATTAACATTTTATGAAGTCAATCGTTTTTATCCAACAGTGGTCCAGCAAAGGTTTGGATCACTTTGAAGATCTTTTAAATGAACAACGAGAGTTGTGTAACTTTAACGAAGTATGATGATGGCCAACTCTTATACCAACAAGGCACTGCTCCATGGAATTTACAATTTAAATTCTGCGCAGATTTCTCCCCAGTAATAGTTTATTAATCAATGAAAATAAGATGGTGTCCGTTATATCCTTTCTGTAAAACTGAAACGGAAAGGCTCGAATTTGTATATTGTGACATCCAATCATTTTGGCAATCAACAGAAATATATTTCATACAACATACAGAGAACTATATTATTCTTAATGAAATGACCATTGTTTTTGGGCCCCCTGTGAGGTTTAAAGCTGTTAGCAGTTGAGCCAGGTAAGCTTTTGCTAAGGCCTTACTTGATGGGAAAAATTGCGTGGTAACGTAGCCCAAATATCCAACAAGAGCTTTTCTGTGTAGGTTATATCTTACGTTGTGCACTGTACCGCTATGCGATGTATTAATAGAAAACACAATATTCATGATGAAAATAGACACAGGAATTATTCATGTTGGGTCTGATGCTTAGTATTTAGCTAGTATGTATATACTAGATACAGCCACTGTACTTTGCACTATCGAATGGTTCCATATGGTCAGTCGCATTTATATACTCAGAACATACGGAACACAATTTGAACGATAGCGAGATACTGGCTGTCGAATCTGACTCTTATATGGCACCATCATATATGCCTTGCCTCGTAGTATACGTGTACCAAGATTGGTGGCCCAAAACCACTCGCGATGGCAGAATACAGGGAAAGCAATGTGGACGTCGGTTAGCTACTGGCTGTCAAAGCTGACGCGCATATATGGTAACTTCATGTACATGTCTCATAGCATTTGTGGCTAAGTCGTAATTATATACTCAGAACATAGGGGAAAACAATTTGGAGGATGGCTAGCTACTGATTGTCGAATTTGACGCTTTCATGGTTTCCTGTTGGTGTAGTATGTATGTACCAAGTTTGGTAGCTCTAATCCACTTGCAAGGGTGTCAAGGGACGCCATCTATGAGAGACATAAATTCGGACATTCCAGGCTAGCTACTGTGTGTCGAATCTAACGCTTATATGATACCATCATATAGGCATTGTCTCGTGTTATAAGTGTACCAAGTTTGGCGGTTTTAAATCACTTACAAGGGCAGAACACAGAGAAAAAGAATTTGGACGATGACTAGAGCTACTGATTGTCGAATTTGACGCTTTCATGGTACCATCCTGTAGGTGTGGTATATGTGTACCATGTTTGGTGGCTCTAAACCACTTGCAAGGGTGTCAACATCCTCGCTAAAACCAGGGGTATCTCTATCCTAGATATAGCCTGTGATACGCTTGGGCAATGTATCGCGACCAACCACAACACAGCAGTAGATGTCAGCCAATCAGCAAAAGCAACATCCTGCACATATTGACCAATCATATCACTAAAGTACGGTGATCATGACGACCGTGACAACAGATTCGAAAGCACCATAGCTTGTGCGATACCCAGTGGCAGATGAACATGAACCTTTTCAACAACCATGAAGATTAATAAATATAAAGGAAACAGTTTAAAACAAAATCTATTTGAAGAGAAAATAAACCCATTCATCTACCTTCAAACGTCCAGCAAGCCAGACAAATGTAGGAAACACTGAAACTTCAACGGCGATCCGCGATGTCATTGTATCCGACCTCACCTTTCCAATGAAGGATTTGAATTCGATTGAAACGCACGGATTTCAATAAAATTTCACTTCTCTATCCATTAATATTTTATTGTGCGTGCTCGGATTAAATATTTTACATTCGGTATCAGCGAAAAGTTTAGCAGCGAAAGTAAAACCCAAACGTATTTTACCATCAGCGCAGTTTTTCTAGGTCACGTAACTGGAATGTGGGCGGAACGCGGTTTGCTATGCAAGTTGGTCAAGGGTTCGCCTTTGGCTCACAACTAGAAACCTTGACGTGGTGAAGGCGTGGTGTCAACGGACGCTCTCTGTGAGAGACATAAATACGGACATTTCAAGCTAGCTACTGAATGTCGAATCTAACGCTTCTGTTGTCTCGCATTATATGTGTACCAAGTTTGGCGGTTTTAATCAACTTGCAAGGGTAGAACACAGAGAAAAACAATTTGGACGATGGCTAGCTTCTGACTAGAATCTGATGCTTATGTGGTACCGGGGCCCTCGGCGGCCGAGTGGTCTAAGGTGCTTCGCTGGTGACCGTTAGCCTCACACCGCTGAACCGGCACTGGTTCGCGCCCAGCTGGTCCATGTGTGAAAGTTTGTCAGTTACTTGCCGAAGGGCGGTGGTTCTCTCCGGGTTCCCCGGCTTCCTCCACCAAAACAAACTGACTGTCATCATATGAGTGAAACAAACTTGAGTGTGACATTAAGCCAGATTCCCTCCCTCTCCCTCCTCCTGATGTGGTACCATCATACGTATAAATTCAAAAATATAACTACAGCATGGCCATATATAAGACTAACAAGGAAAACAGCACCAGGGGAGAGAACTGGAAAACTGCTTGTCTGAACTACTTATTTTATTGCCTTATTTTGTTGGGTACATCTGCAAACTTTTACATTCTAAATTTCAGCTGCATCGCCTTATGCATTTGGTCAGTATTCGCAAAACGGTGTTTTCGCCAGAAAAGCCCATAGCTCAATAGGTCCAGATCAAGATCATTGAATACCTGTTCCAGAAACTTCAGCTCAGTATTTACAAATATACCAAATATCTAAGCTGTATATGAAACCGTTTAGCCGCTATTGAAAAAACAGAATAAGAATAATAATAATCCGAAGAATAACAATAGGTCTTCCCATTCGTAATGGAAAGACCTAATAATAATAAACTAGAGCCTTAGGCACTGAAACGGGGCTATTTAAATGTAAAATAGGCTGTTGGAATAATTCCACTAACTCTTTGATATTCAGTCCACATGGTGAAGAGCCATACAATTTGCAGTCTCACACAGACTTGTACATGTATAGCACTGCATGCTATCTAAAGTTTGGAGTTTGAACCTAACAAGTAACCCTATCAACTAAGTGAAACAAGCCATTGACCTAGGTCATGCATGTGACTATGCTCGTATAGAGGATCTGGTGGAGGGGATGTTTGTGTGATAGTTCAAAAGTTACATACCGTGTATATAATTTCTGCAAGAATGGAAGCCTAGAAAATTAGAATATCTTGCCAACATGGCAAACATATGATAAGTCTGCCTTAAACTATTTTCTTCTGTATTTGTTAAGTGTTCTAAATAAAGTATTTGTCAACCAGTGATCTATGACATCCTTTCAGGAAAACACTCCAGGTCAACCTCCGAATAGTATCCATTTTGCATTCATGCTCTAAAGCAGGAAATCTCTGTGAAAATGACATATGAACATATATAAGAATAGCAGAAAATATTTAACTTCACTAATATAGACCAGGTGAAACAAAATCTAGCAAAAATAGTTGACCAAACTATCTGCAGTAGCTGAATAACTTGAAGACTCTTTCCTTCTGCTCTTCCTCTCAAAGCCTAAAGCAGTTAAATAAACAACCAGTCACCCTGACAACGGTACCAAATGTGCTCAAGTTTTTCCTGACTACAACACAGGGCCATTAGTCCCTACGGGACTGAATCGCCCCGTGAAATGTCTTTTTTCTTCAGCAGTCCTCCAATTGTTTCGTCTTCTTTAATTACAACAATTCTTTGTCAATTTCTTCTTTCTTTTTCCGTGCTGTCATAAGGCGAGCATTTTGTTTTTTTCTTTCACAATATTTTTCCTTTTTTTTCAAATCAACCAATAAAATTTAGCCATATAAAAATATCATTGACCGCACGTTAACAACCTGGACTCCGCGTTAATCAGCCAATGAAATATAGCCACATAATCTTCGACAATTACAGCTCTTTAGAGGAAGAATGTGCGACCATCCTGACACTGTTTAATACTTCAGTGTTGGATTGAAATATCGTAATATATTCTCAGAGCTACTAAACGAAACACTGAAGCTCTCTTTTTGTTTATATATATATATTTTTATCTTTTTATTTACAGTCGGCATAATGAGTTGTCTATCTTATTAAAAGAACCGGCATGAAATGCCCGTCCGTATGTCTGTCTGTCTCTGTCAGAGAAAGCGTCCGCTGACACTCTTGAAAGTGTTTGAGCCACCAAACATGGTGCACATATACTACACCTACAGGATGGTGCCCTACAAGCGTCAGATTTGACATTCAATATCTCGCCATCGTCCAAATTATTTTTTCCTATGTTCTGAGTATATAAATACGACTGAGCCACCAAACTTGGAAATGCTACGCGACAATACCGACATCAAGAAAAAGTAGTCATCTTCCCTTTAATGTTTTTAAAAGCTCGTCATTTTAGAAAGAAATGAGGTACGGCATTGATTCTTGTAACATAAATGAACACTTTAATGACCAAAAAGTATGTGACCTTAAATTTGACCTTTGACCTCCAGGAGCGTCTCTCTATGAGTGCAATTTTGGTGCTCAGATCTTGAACGGCTAATGCGATCAGCCTGAAAATAAGGTCACGTGACATACAAGACATCAGGAGGTCAGCACATGTATCAGAACTCGGCCTTGACCTTGACCGTTGAAGTGATGAGCATTCAAATATTGAAAATACGGCTTCCATTTACTGAAAAAGTAACACACTGACAACCAAGAAACAATGACATAATAGTAAGCACAATATTGTCTTTCTTTTGGCGCAACTTATGAAACGATCCAATGTGACCTTGACCTTGAATGTCGAACAATGTAAAAAACCTTGTTCGCGTTTTTCGCAAGAACCACAGCATGCAGGAATCTGTAATTTACTACATTTGTACCCCACGATACAGGTTTGACGTCACAGCATTTTTAACCTCACCTTGAGCTTGGTACTTCAGATATGGCCACCCACAGTTTTGTGACTACCGGGCTATAGCTCGAAAACTGTTGGGATTTCCAAGTTGAAATTTGCACATAAATGTAGGTCATTATATGACGTAACAAAAAACATTGAAAGACATCAAGATAAACCAGAAATAATAGAAGATAATAAGCAAGTTGTGAAATGTACGCATTATTCAAATTTTGCGAAAAGTATGCATCCAATCATCACCATTTTAGCTATGATTGAGGGAATATATATATATATATATATGTATTTGCCTATGAAATTTCATGAATATAGCTTTGACAGGTTTAGAGATATAAAAAAAAAATTCTGAACTATTAAGCCGTTAAGTGGTTCTCTCGCCCTGTTCGTTGATTTCATCTATTCAATGCGCGTTGTCAATTTCGCTATAGCGATTCGGCTGTAGCACTCGAAGCATCCGGTGTTCGCAATTAAATAAATGTCGTCTTACATGACGGGAGGGCTCAATTTAGAAACCTTATATCTCTTGAACCGCAATAGGTACGGATTTCTAATTTGTTCCCTGTTACTTCCGTTCTTCCGTTGACAATACCTCCGTACAGAGAAAAGCTGTTCGGGAAAACTTGGAAAATTACGACAAAGACGTTAGTTTGATGTGTTCAATTATCATAATGTCGACATTGACTATGCAACATGACATGAATTTAATTTCCAACGAAAGGATACCTTTTGGGGACTTCATGGAAAGACCGTGCCGTTGTACCAACAATGTCTAGTTGTTATTATTATCATTATTTATATATATATATATATATTTTTTTTTTTTACTGTGAATTATTTTTCACCATATCCCTTTTGTGGCTTCATAGTTTTCGATGACATTATTCTTAGGTAAAATAATCTAGTAGTTGAGATGTGACGTTTAAACTGAATTACTGAATATTTCTCCTTCAAGCCACTAATAAAAGATGATTGTTGCGTTTTTTATTTCAGTGGAACTAAATTATCTGTCATAATTGAGAGGACAATGGAAGACTTATCAGTGAAACTGGAACCTCTTGATCAAGCGACAGGATCACTGGAGCAAGATGATGGAATAACGTTCCGGCATTCTGCAAATGAATATATGCAAGAGGGTGTAACAGTGAAGACAGAACCAACAGCCCAGTATGCGGTGGGAGAACAACAAGGTGGTGTTGAGCATCATCCATGTGAACAATTACCGGTAAGCCGTGAAATAAGTTGTTCATTACATTAAAACCAGATCTCATGTACAAAAGTCGCTGTTTATTGTACTTGTCACTTATGAAGATCTGGCATCAACACCCTCATTTCCATGTTCTGAGTACTGACCAATGTATGTCTAAAACGTCAACCTTAGGTCACAACCTCGTGGGAATGATAGGTTGACTTCGTGAGAAGAGAAATATCTACTGGAATTGATCGATATATCTAAATTCTATTAATCGTAACAGAATATCATCACGGTTTCTAGATAATAAAATATTGATTCGATGAATCAAGATAAAATATAGGAGATGACTTTTGCATATTACCGTTCACTTGACCTCGACCTGCCGTCAGCTAGGTCTTTCAACACAGAAACTCGGTTCTTGTGCGCGGATCTTGAGCATGTAAAATCATCGACGTGGAGCGTTATTGTCCCTCGCCACGAAAATGCCAGTCGTCTGTCCGTTCTTCCATCCGCTCGTCCATTCCACATCTTGTGAACGCAGTATCTCGAGAACAGTTCGTCCAATTGACTTCAAACTTGAGAAGGTGCTTCACATCAGTTAGACGGCCATTTTGTATTGATTTTCATTGAGGTAGTATATAATTCAAGATGGCTGTCATTGACCATCTTGGATTCCGTCCATCCTGCATCTTTGCTTCACATCAGTTAGACGGCCATTGATATTGATTTTTATTCAGGTAGCATGTAATCCAATATGACTGACATTGGCCGTCTTGGATTTCACTCACCCCTATTTTATCCATTTGTGTTGTGAACGCAACATCTCGAGATCTATACCACCCATCGATTTATAAGCTTCATCGTCCAAAATTCCATAAACAACTGCAGACTTCCATTTCAGTGTTACACTATCCATCACTGCTTCCCAAACCTCCTCAACTTGTCTCAACAATTCCAGATAAATGTCCCTTTCCGCATACACATATCCACTTTCCGAGTTACATGTAAGGAGATATTTGAAGCATAAATGCTGTATGTTTTCAAACAGGCTACTTGGCGGAGGACCTGCTATCTCCTCAGCTTGTTTTGAGATTTGGTTTTAATCAAATGCAACAACAGCTTTTGGTCACGGTGCTAAAGACTCATGGTGGAGTATGTTAGAAATTTATATTAAATTCACAAACTTCATGTGATTTTGCGAACAGATTTTCGAAGAGATATTTAATAACTGACAGTATTGAAGTGGAAAGAAGTGTCGATATAAAAATAAGGCTGATTATGTTTTCTGTTTGATGTAGTCTTTTGCCAAGAAGTGTTCTGATGACGAGCAGACACGTGTCGATGATTTCCTCTATGACAGACCTTTTCCTGTGGCCATGTACATGATAAAAGTCAAGACAGCAGAGACGACAAAACTTCCCAACGAATCGTTGAGATTTTGGAATCCAGAAGCGGACAATACAGGGAGAACGACAGCTGACAGAGTTCATACTTGTGAAAAGCCATTCAAATGTTCGCTCTGTCCATATAGCTGTTCACGGAAAAGGACACTGAAGGAACACGAAAGGACACACACTGATGAAAAGCCATATAAATGCTCACTCTGCCCATATAGCTGTTCACAGAAAGGCAGTCTAAAGGAACATGGAAGGACACACACTGGTGATAAGCCATATAAATGCTCATTCTGTCCATATAGCTGTGCGCAGAAAGGGAACCTGAAGACTCATGAAAGAACACATACTGGTGAGAAGCCATTTAAATGCTCACTCTGTCCATATAGCTGTTCACAGAAATGCAGTCTAGAGGAACATGAACGGACACACACTGGTGATAAGCCATACAAATGCTCACTCTGTCCATATAGCTCTTCACGGAAAAGGAAACTGAAGGATCACGAAAGGACACATACTGGTGAAAAGCCATATAAATGCTCACTCTGTCAATATAGCTGTTCACAAAAAGTACACCTAAAGAAACACGAAGGGACCCATACTGGTGAAAAGCCATATAAGTGCTCACTCTGTCCATATATCTGTTCACAGAAAGGAAGCCTAAAGGAACATGAAAGGACACATACTGGTGAAAAGCCATATAGCTGCTCATTCTGTCCATATAGCTGTTCGAAGAAAGGGAACCTAAAGGAACATGAATGGACACATTCTGGTGAGAAGCCATATAAATGCTCACTGTGTCCATATAGCTGTTCACAGAAAAGGAACCTGAAAAATCATGAATGGAAACATACTGGTGAAAAGCCATACATATGTTCACTCTGTCCATATAGCTGTTCACGAATGTTAAACCTAAAGAAACATGAAAGAACACATACTGGTGAATAGCCATATAAATGCTCACTTTGTCCATATATCTGTCCACAGAAAGAGAGTCTGAAGGATCATGAAATGACACGTACTGGTGCAAAGCCATATAAATGCTCACTGTCCATATAGCTGTTCACAGAAATGGAACCTAAAGGAACACGAAATGACACATACTGGTGCAAAACCATATAAATGCTCACTCTGTCTATATAGCTGTTCGCGGAAATGGAGCCTGAAGGTTCATGGACGGACACATATTGGTGCAAAGCCAAAAAATGCTCACTGTCCATAATATAGCTGTTCACATAAATGGAACATAAAGAATCATGAAAGAAACGACATTGATGAAAAACCATATAAGTGTTGACTCTGTCCATATTATAGCTGTTCACAGAAAGTGAACCATAATAAGACGCATGCTCCATGTCGCTGTGCAAAGATAAGATGCCTACAGGAACACAAAATAATGCATAATAATGAAAAGCCACAGAAATGAGGCTTGCATAGTGCGCGTTCTGGCTTTCTCATATTGATTTTATTATGGATTGTTCAACAGCGAAATATTCTGGTTCGAGATATGTAAAAAATGCATGCTGAAATACATACGAAAATGCCGAAAATGGAGGTAAAGTCCAGTGTTCATTGTCAAACACCGTAATATTCGTTGCATGTGTGTACTGAGCAGACCTTCACTAACAACATGTGGACCTAAAGAGAACATGCAACAATATTACGCACATTTTACGGTATCTACCAGTGGACATTTTAGAGAAGCGCTAGGGCGTATTTTAGAGATTGAGGAGCTATATTGTATTCAAATAGGTCATGCTTGCTGTTAGAAAATTTTGCAAAATTGTTTTCATGATGCTGTTAGAAAATTTAGTTTCATTGGTCTCACAGAAACGTGGCAGCATTCTAATTTTAATGTTGACATTCCTAGTTATAAATTTAAGAATTTTAATACACCTGGTATTTCTGACCGGAGACCAAGGGGTGGTATTGGTATTTTGTATAAAAGTTCTCTTGATGTTCATGTTGTTGAGATCCAGCGTCAGCCAGAGGCTCTTTAGAATGCTGTAGGGAATGGACAAAAGTGCAAACCGACTCACGGGATAGCCTTACGCTGCATGAAAGTAGTTCCACAGAGATGAGTTTTGGGGATCCTTAGTGGTTGAAAGGCTTTTGTATGTCTATATTTAGTCACTAATAGTCACTCGGCATATATTTGATCCCTTATCTGCATTACATATTACTCTGTTCATTGTTTTCCCACAAAATATGAGATTAATACGCGCTAAAGTATGGCAGACTGGTATCGTCACTTTACCAAAGCTTGGACTCTGCTGAGAAAATTATACAGTTTAGCTGGTTAGGTGTATATGTGAGACATGCTGTACCATAGTAGCCAACCTGGCTACCATCGTCTCATTATCACCTTTGCAGGCCACTGTTTGCTTTTCCTCACAAGAGCAAGCTGTAACATATCTTATAATCTTCTCCTATCTTGTACTCCACCAGTCAACCTGTTGGATATCCAGAAAGTGTAATACAAGTCTTGTCTTATCCTAACCTGTGACATAACCATTATCAACCTTGATGTCCAGCCCTTCTCACTCATAACACTAAATCAATCTCTATTTAACCCTAGGTACATGTATGTTCTGTACAAACTAACCTTAATCCCCTAGACTTCATTCCACTGGCACTTTTTCCATCGAATTCTCAACAGGTCAGTTTGCAGTTAAATCGCAACACCAATAATACCATGTTAAAGAACGTATCATATTGCTTTCTTTATGCTGGTTAAATTAACATGGTGGTGATGGTGTTCATCTGGAATCTCGAACTGACATATTGGAGGAATTATGTATCAAGATAAAGAGCAAAATTCAACTATTTTGGTTAAGTCAAGGTTAGATGAGCACCTACTGTAGTGTCTAATTGGACGGAAATTAATTGGGTAACACATGGTTAGCGTAACATGTGCAACTTCCCTCATTATAGGACTACCTTTCATTGTTTCCACAGATTAATTTCACATAAACTACGATAAAAGTAACTCCGAAAATGGAAGTCATTGTGATATAATATTCTATATTTCGGCTTCCATTTTCGGAGTGACTTCTATCCTAGGATTGCCTTTCTTTGGTATGTTCAACTTCATTATGTCGGTACCTTTTAAGAAGGGCCGTTTGCGCCATAAATCCAAACGTTTAATGAATTTGTACGTTTAACTTGCACCAACCAATCAGATGTCATGAATTGACATTTGGAAGAACTTTCCTGTCCATGAGCAAACGTTCGCTGTTGTAACGTCCAATACTTGAGACGTTTCCTGTCAAAAGGCAAACGTTACGTTTCCGGTTTGAGGGAAATCGTTACCGGTTGTGATCGTCCAGTCAGATTTTTGTATTGCTGCCGCGTATGTTCAAACCTCAACATCAACACGTGTCCGCTGGCAAAACGATTCCGCTATGTACATGTAGTCTGTTCGAACCAATCGAAATAACCCTTACAAATATTCGCGCATATTGTATTCCTCATGTCCACCTCATGTCCACCATGCATCATGCCCTGCGCAAATTGTCCCGGTGCCAAAGATGTTCTCCAAACTTAAACATTTATAAACAATGTTAGTATTTGTAACCAAATCAAATCTGCTTTTGCTATGCCTTATCTCCCTTTAGGAAGATCCCTACAAATAGTTAAAACGGAAAATTTGTCTCCCCTCAGGGAGCTCTCTTAGCCCAGCTAGGTTACTTAAGCTCTGCCCAATCCATAATCTCCCTCTTTCTCACTCTTATAGCCCGAGACGTGTGGTTTGCAAGGCCGTGCAGTGAGGGGCAGGATGGGAGGGTAATCAAAGCAAAAGCATGTTTGATTTGGTTACAAATACTAACATTGTTTACAAATGTTTAATATTTGTAATC
The DNA here is from genome assembly GCA_036873755.1 of Hanleya hanleyi. Classification (NCBI taxonomy): domain Eukaryota; kingdom Metazoa; phylum Mollusca; class Polyplacophora; order Lepidopleurida; family Hanleyidae; genus Hanleya; species Hanleya hanleyi. The sequence goes on from JAVTVY010002457.1 coordinate 284,432, forward strand.
CAAATCTACACCTGCTTTTGCTATGCCTCACTACCAACATAAGGAGTTGGGCACCTCGGCCTTGTTGTAGTTCTAATAGCAGGCTGAGTAACCGCTGAGATGATCACGGACATGGCACACTAGTACTCGACAAGAGGGACCCTGGTCGGTGACGCTGTGGGTAGTCATGGAGTAATCATGATAGATAGTAGAATGTACTCATCCATGTAGCCGTGATCGTGGATGTGGTGCACAATTTTACCCCCAACGAAGGAACTCGGGGCCCGGGCGCTGTGATTATTCGAGTGGTAATCAGTGTATGACGAGAAGTGGTCATGTCCCGCCTTCATTGCATACAAGGTGCCCATCTTATACCACTCTGAGTCCACAAGCCGCCTTACGTCAACTCTCTGTACTTTAGTCCCTGTTGCTGACACTGGTAAACCTGAAAGTAGTACTCACGAATGTGTCAGTTCTTGTAAGATGACTTTTGAGTTGACAGCAGCTGCCTCTCTTGAGATGATCTAGTAAGTTGGTCATAATTGCCCTCATGCACCAAACTCTCTGTACTTTAAACTTGAAACTGACACAAAGTATACCTAAAAGCTAATACTCACCCTTGTGTCAGGTCTTGAAAGATGTCTTGTGTGTTGGCAACAGGCTGACCTGTTGAGGTGATCATGTAATGAAGAGGACATGTGATTAGCTGTGATGAAGCCGTAATCTGGCTGACAGTATAGGCTCACAGCACACTAAAACTCACCCAAAGAGAACCCGGGTCGAAGACGCTAAGGGTACTCGTTAATTAAAATCAAACACTTGGTTGTAAATGTGGTACACAATACTCAATAGAATGAAAAACCCAGGTCGTGGAGACGCAGTGGGTATAGTAATAACCATGCCTAAACCATACTCCCCGATGAGACGGGTCTTGTAAGTTGGCTGACTGACTGACCTATTGAGGTGATCATGTAATATGGTGCACATATGAAATTAGATGTGATGTTGCAGCAAGCTGGCTGATTGACGGACTTGCTGCGCTGAACGAAGATACCCCCTCCCCTCTTTTTTGGAAGTTACTTGACCACGTGCTGGGCAGCCACCAGCCGCCCAAGCGTGATCACTCTATCTGATTGTACTGACATATTTCTCAGATAAAAATCAATTTGCCGTCCATGCACAGGACTGGACAATGTCATGAAGGGAAAAGTTCTTCCATAAAGGCCATGATGTAGCGATGGCACGAATTCCATGGGAAGAAGCAGAGGACAAAAGTGGGGGAGCGTCCATGGCAAGTTGATATGTCCACTAAATGGTATTCTTGGTAATGTCACGCACTGCGGATGGCTGAAGAGACAGGAATAATAGACGACGAGAGCCCCGACCAGGATCGGTACGAGTGAGATAGCGACGTATGGCTCGTACAGGGCATAACAGTAAGTCGTCCTCAAGGTCACGAACAAAGTCTGCTAAAGCAGGGATGGAATACAAACGTTGAGCACACGGACCTTGGCGCACAGCCTCATTCTTGGCGATGAAGTCAGGGACGGGACGAAAGGAAATGCGAGACCAATCCGCCGTCCAGGTCAGAAATGATCTCTCCAGAGCATGAAGTTCAGAAAGTCTAGACGCCAAAGCAAAAGCTTTAAGAGAGGCGGACTGTAAAGGTTCGAAGGGCGGACGAATCAGGGCACAAAGAACCACACCAATAACCCACTTCAGCAACAGCTGGCGAGTACGGCGAGACTAAGACGAAAGCAGGTAGGAGAGCAAAGATATTGTCATTCAGACTAATGTCGATGCCGGTCGAAAGACGAAACACCCTAGCCAAAGCAGACCGGAACCCCTCAAAGGCGCTGATTTGAAACTTCTTATCACGATGTAGGTGAAGGAGGAAGTTAGCTACTAAGGGAAGAGGGGCAGAGTCAGGATCGGAATCACGTTCTCGGCACCAGAAGGCGAAATAGGCCCATTTCGATTGATAGAGCTGCGATGTGGAAGATCGATTGGCTGAAACCATCGTCTGCGCAACTTCTGCTGAAAATCCTTGAACTGTAAGTGCACTCTGGATAGTCTGCAGACGTGTAAGATGAGCCACCGCGGGTTGTGATGTATTATCCCGTGAGGTTGACGCAACAGGCTGGGCCAAACTGGAAAACGACGTGGCGGAGCAATGAGAAGTGAAACCACTGCCGGAAACCACTGACGAGGCCACAATGGAACCAGGAGCAGAATGACGCAGTCGTGCTGAGTAACCTAAAGAAGAACTTCCTAAACCAGGGCCATGGGTGGGTAGGCATAAGCTAGGATGTAGTTCCAGTTGATAGCATAGTTTCTCGTCGCGAACAAGTCGATCAAGGAAGGTCTCCAAGATGCTGCAGATCTGGCTGAAGACCTCTGGATGAAGGCCATTCGATCTGAAGCACGGTGTCGGGGGGGGAAAGTTGGTCCGCAAAACAAAGAGCCGACCCGGAACATGGCGAGCATTGAGATGACAGAGATGAATGAGAGCCCAGTCGTAAAGATCGCACACCAGACGAAACATTGACAAAGATCGGGTGGTACCCATCTTTTTGAAGTGAGCACTGACAGGGGAATGGTCTGTAGCGATGAGAAGGGACGAATTCACGAGACGCCAACTCCAATGCTGAACTGCTAGGATGACTGCCTTCATTTCTAGAAGTTGATGTGAAGTCTGGCATCCAACCTAGACTATCTGTCGGACACCTCCAGTCCGTCCAGATGGCCTCCCTAACGGGTCTCGGGAGCATCGGTGTAGAGATGGTGATCCGGAGATGAAAATCGGAAAGGAACACCCCACATGACGATTTGGCGGGACTGCCACCAAAATCAGATGTGGATGTAGAGACGTCAATACCAGCACTAATGGATTGAGGGATGACGTCTGTAAATAAGACAGATGGCACTGCAGTGACCGAACTAGGAAACGACCATCAAAAAGTAAAATCCTGCGTAAAAACGAATAGCCCTACAAGTTGATGACAAAACAACTATAATGCCAACGTCTTGAAACTGGTCCAACGGTCTATACGGGGACGAAGCACTTGATTGAGAGAGTCGAAAAACTGCCCGCAAAGTAACGACGAACCTAAGTGAGCCTAGATGTGAAAGCCCCGAGATGGAGAAAAACGCCAAGACTAGAGAAGTGATACAAGGGCGATGTTGACTTCGAACGGGAGGACTTGCCACTCAAATCGACGACCGTCGATGGTGAATCGTAGGAAACGCCGAAAAACGAGGATGAATGGGTATAAAATATGCATCTCGCAAAACGATGGAGGTCAACCAAACGATAAAGATGACGCATCAACCGAATTGTCTTTTACGAAAAACACCAAAATCGGGAGACGTGCAGGCGAACAAAACGTCGGCGCCTCTATGACAATCAAGAGAAAGATCTAGAAATGGAGACCGGGACTGTCGAACTTGACGACCCTGATAAGGAGGTATAAAAGAACGACGTGGTGAACGGCGTTATGGCGTACGGGAACGGCTTACAGATGTACGAGAACGACGTACAGGTGTATGAGAACAACGTGACGGCGTAATGGAACGTCGTCGAGGTGTAACAGAACGACGTAATGCGAAACGGAAGAAACGTTGCGTAAGGAAACGGCGTAGTGATTTCTCCAATTTCTTTCAAAACATTTTAATTTATTGTACATGTACGCTCACAATGGAGCAGGGTACAACCTTATAAAAGTACGAGAAACGACGTTAAGGCGAGAAACGACGTACAGGTGTATGAGAACAACGTGACGGCGTGATGGAACGTCTTTGAGGTGTAACAGAACGACGTAAAGCGAAACGAGAAAGGCGTTGCGTGAGAAACGGCGTAGTGATTTTTGTCTTGAACAGGGCGAAGCCCTATTCCCAGACTCTGTTGGCGTACAGCAAATTTGGTTGCTTGCCAACACTGGTACACGCACTATATGCGGCTGACCCCTGACCCAATAACTGCGCAGAGCCATCTGGCCAGCTTATGAGTGTGATTAGGCCGGCCAACGAGTGATGCGGTCAAAGGAAATAAAATCCGCATTTTTTAACTCCGAAGGGATAAAACCAACCAAAAACGTTTGTATATTTAGATGAATTAGGCGAAGGCCTGTATTTTAACGGTATCGCCAGTCGTATCTTTTACCTTGTTTTGTTCACACTGCTCGTGGATTAGTGGACTATGTTTTTGGTTCTTGAAGTCGGACATTCGGATTCCCAGTCGGACATTCTCAGACCCCTTTCATCAAGGAGCTCAAATATTCTCTGCGATGTCCAGAGGTAAACAGTGTATGGCAAACTGTATTTGTTTTCATGCCTTTGTGATGCTGAAAAAGAGATACAGTTAACTCATTTCACACAGCGAACTCTAGATCACTCCCGATTATTGTACCCGTGTAAAAGCGTATTGCACCCTTTCTCTTTTCATGTTATTGAGTACATATTTTGTCTTCCCTGACTCGAGTGCCCACTAGCGGGCAGGGGCAAGCAACGAATCGATATAGCACATCCATTACTGTTCCAGACAATAGTACTCTTGAGTACTTTCATTCCATTTTCTTTCAAATCAGTTCAAATTATTGTACATATAGGCTCACTTTGGAACGACGTTGAGATGAACAGGAACGACGTTATGGCGAACAAGAACGACGTAGAAGGAAAAACAAGTGAAGTTGAATCCGAAAACTATACAATCGAAACTCGAAAAGTCGAAGTGGAGTCCGAACAAAACAGCCGTAGTACGCGAAACTGTAATGAGATTTGAAACGCAGAGGAGATGAACACATTCATTGTTCCTAGCGTTAAATATAGGCGTGACTCCGCCTGGTAGTAACATCCCCGACATCAGCACAAAGAAAACTTCCAACGTAAACTAGGAAGATCTTCAATAAAATTTAAATCCCCCGAAGAGAGCAATTACATTTGATGTCTCTCGCCATTAGATAAAATAAGGTCATTATATTTCACAATTTGAATTGACCAAACAAGAACAATGTTCAATCTAGACTCGCCCCCCAATTAGAGGTCTAAACTAAACATAAGTCCTCAAATGGAATAGATGAAATTATCATCCAGAATAAAAATTAAGATCAAACAAATGCTGTAGACCAAAAGATGTTTGGACGAAGCTGTCGAGGAGAAAAACGGCAAAGAACATTGCTAAGGAGCAGTCTGTCGTTCTTCTTACAAGGCTGTACGACAATCATACTCTGACGAAAGTAACTTACGAAGTACAAGAAGGCCGCCCGATGGAACAGTCTTATGCTGTCCCAAGCAGATGATTGAGAAACGTCAGGCTTGATCTTTGCCCGGCCAACAGACTAGAGAAAGATCAATAAACACTCAAGCTAATAATAATAATTTCTCAGAAAGAAGAGAATAAAATTAAAGCTCAGCCCAATTTGAATTGTAAGTCTAATTCAGTATACCGATGGGAAAATTTGGTTGTGAAAAATAAATATATCACAATACAATATTTACAGAAAAATGTGTTCCAAAGAATAGCACAATCTCTTGATAAACAATCTCGTGAACTCTTTTTCTTGTTCAACACACCCTTGATTACACAAAGAGAGTAATAAGGTAGCTCATTAAAATGCAACAGAGTCGTAGTGTATAGCTTTGACTTGTGGCGACGAAGACAAACACAACAACAACAACGTAAGAATAGGAGACAGAAAAACCCCTTCAAGTTCTCTCTTTCACATGATATCAAATAAACAGAATAACACTTGATATAACAAGAGACTAAATTTTGATAGGAACAATGAACTGTTTGCATAGAAGTAAACAACCAAAACTGGAAAAATCTGAAACACGAGAACAACAACAACAACGACGAAAAATTAAGGTCTGCAAATTCCCTGCAGAAACTTGTAATTCTACGAAGTTAAGTACGTTGGAGCATTTCTATTCCGTGAAGCAAAAATCTTTTGTTCGTTTTCGTACAGATTCAAACGTCATAAAAATATCTCAGCCGGACAGGCTTAGAGCAATATCATTTTGGCGCCTTTCGTCCGCAGATAAAGCAGGGTCTACCGTAACCCGAAATAACTACGCTCGTCAATCCTGGTCATAAACCTCCAGGCGGTAACATTCCAACTTAGGTAACAAAGGTGACCGTTCGTGTGAACATCCAACTAGATCTCAGACATAAAGTCTAAGAAAAACAGAAAGTTTAGCAAAGGTACAACAGACGGTAAACCAAGAACGACCACACCAGTACTATAGGACACTTGATAATAATAATAATAATAATAATCTTTTCTTTTACCCTCGGTAGCCAGTTTTGCTATTTCAATCTTCCACTGGGCCGAGCACATTCATACACAGAAACATATCTCACAATCATACATCTGGTTTCGCGGTGTGGGGGGAAAGCCGGAGTAACTAAAGGGAACCCACGAGCACGGTCTGGGACAAGGAACCCAATCTCTCATACGACCGATTCGACGCCATGCGGAATCGAACCCGGGCCACATTGGTGAGAGTCCGAGATGTTAACCGCTGGACTAACCGCCCCCCTCCCCCTGATATGCACCACACTCGAGGAGGTACAAATAGAGAAAGAGGAAGATTATGGATTGGGCAGAGCTCAAGTAACCTAACTGGGCTGAGAGATCTCCCTAAGGAGAGACAACTTTTCCGTTTCAACTATTTGTAAGGATCATCCTAGAGGGAGATAAGGCATAGCAAAAGCAGGTGTAGATTTGGACCACAAATACCTAATTTATACCACAAACATTTGCCAGTGAAGATTTGCACGTGCTGGTGTAGATGTTGGAATGCACCCGGCCCAAGTAAAAAATCTGATTGGATGATCACAACCGGAAAAGTTATCATTTTAACCGGAAACCTTTAAAGACCAAATTTACTCGAATTCACAACTGGAAACGTTTGCTTTTCAACATGGAAATGTCAGTTCATAACTTCTGATTGTTTGTTTCAAGTTTAAACATTTAAACTTTTCAAAGCTTTATAATTTTTAAACGTAAGGATGCGTTTATAGCGCGAACAAGGATGTAACTTGTGATTGCGTTTTAGCCACATACATTCGTGCCTGATGCCACCTTAAACTGAAATTAAATATATAATTGTGCGTTTATTTCATTACAAACTTATCCCCCAATAACCCAGCTACCAGATCTCATTAAAACCCATAGGCTCTAGTTCATGTTTCTGATCTTATGATATGGATGAGAATTAAATCAAACTGTATTAACACTGAACACGATTTGTATGTAGGCATTGTTTATTTGCGACCTGACAACTCTCCGTACTGGAAACAGTACACTGGTCCTGATCCTTTTTGAATAACTGGAAGCTATACTATGTAAATATGGCACTAAGGGCCACATTATGTTGGGGGTGACTTCAACTCTAGAACCGGAACTCGGAGCCAGTTAATTTCTTCACACGGGTCCCAACACCTCCCAGACCTACCCGAGGACACCTATAGCTAAGTACATACAATGCGTAAATCACAAGATCCAATATTAAATACATTTGGCCGAACACTTATCAAACTCCTCGCTAACAACAAACTCATAACATTAAATGACAGAATAGTCGGCGATGAACTGGGGAAGTTTACTTGTCATACTGGGCAGAAAAGAAACACAAATGACTACGTGATAGTCTCGGAACTGTTCCTGTGTTACATAAAATACTTCCAAGTATGCCCTTTGTTGTATCTGTCCGACCATTGACAAATATTGTGTCTATCAAAGCTCAAGATAATGCCTGTTAACAAGCTTACATCCACAACTAACATTACATTTAACAAAATCAAACTGAAACGTAAATGGAACAAAATCAGTCCAGATAAAATTCAACATGAACTTCGAAGCGAGGAGATAAAACATCTACTTAACTTTATCATGCATGCTACCGTATGCTCTTACAGATGCTGTGACTGATCAGTGCTTACACGATTTTACTGATATAATTCAGGTGCTTAATGCCAAGGCAACAAGACAGATCAAAGCCACTAAAAAGAACAATTGGTACAACGGCAGCTGTAAGTCGGCGAATTATAAAATGGAAGATGTTTATAAACTGTATAATGATAAACAGACTGACGATCATATAGTAGCCTAATAGATAAACTACAAGATGCCAAAGAACATGATGCATCTTACTACTGGGAACTCTTAAAAGAACTCAGCGGAACGCAAAAACAAATAGACAGGATACCGATTGACAATCATGCAATCGCTAGCCATTTTACCCAGCTTCTAGGCAAACCAGAAGAGAACACGATGAACGCTAATCTCCCAGATAATCCGTCCGCGGAATATGATAACAATTTAGACACCCCAATTACAGCCATCGAAATTCAAAATTCTCTTGCTGAACTAGGTAATAACAAATGCCCCGGTGAGGATGAAGTAAGTAATGAGCTGCTGAAATGTGTAGTGCCTAGGGCCATTGATTACACTGTGCGTCTTTTTAATGTTTTAATATCATTTGGGACACTGGTTACTTTCCTACCCAGTGGCGTACTTATACCATTATTCCATCACACAAAAAAGGAGATCGATCCAACCCTGAAAATTACAGAGGCATTGCTATTGGAAACGCATTTGGTAAACTTTTCACCTAGATATTGCAAAAACGTATTTCTGAACATATAGAAGATACTGGTCAAATAAGTCCAAATCAAACTGGTTTTAGACCCGTTTATCGTTCGACAGACCACATATTCACCTTGAGAACAGCTATCGATAAATATAGTCATTCTAAGAAACCGCTCTACTCCTGCTTCGTCGATTTTCGCAAAGCATTCTACTCCGTTGACAGAAGTCTCTTATTTAATGAATTAAAAAAGAAAGGGATTTCTGGTAAAATATTTCGACTTCTTTCAACACAACACAATAATCATATCGATTAAAATTTAATGATGTCATATCCTCAAATTTTAGAAGTGAAGTGGGTTTCCGACAGGGTTACTGTCCGTGCAACTTTTTGACGATGGATGTATGCCTATTAACATAAATGGTCAAATGATATCGCATCTCTTTTTTTGCTGATGACCTCCTGTTACTGTCTGAATCGCAGGCAGGACTGCAGAGTTGCCTTGACAAACTTCAAGCCTATTGCGACGACAACAATATGTCCGTCAATATGGATAAAACGAAAGTGTTTGTCTTCAAAAAAGGCCCACAAAATACTAACCAGAAGTGGAATATTGGTACTACTAACATAAGTCAAGCAAACGAATACCAGTATTTAGGAGTTGTGTTTTCCGGAACGGGACACTTCCGGCAAAATATGGAAAATTTGAGTCGGAAAGCATCACGTGCTTCATATTCGTTGATTAATAATTTAACTGATAAACACTTAACCATACAAAACAGGATGCCATTTATACCAAACACTAGTTAAACCTGTATTATTGTACGCCTCTGAGGTCTGGGGAGTTGACTCCCTGCAGTACAAAAGCATTGACACCATACCATTTGAGAAAGTTCAAAACAGATTTCATAAGAGGTTGCTTCAGGTCAACAGAGAAACACACAATTGGGGTGTTCGAGGTGAGCTGGGCCTAAACCCTCTTTTTTACGATGTCGCTCTGAGGTCCGTGAAATACCTTAACTACATTGGGCAATATCACGACAGATTGACTTTAATGCCTTCCAGGAACAATTGTTACTAGCTGATTAGAACACTGGCTGGCTGTACAAACTGAAACATTTCCTAAGCGATAAATTGAATATAACCGACATAGATAAAATTCATTATTCCTCATTTAAAACATCATTGGATCCACATGTGAATTCATGTTTTGATCTATCGCTTCGTGACCATACCCGATCAAATGGATCCAGGAGTAAGTTGAGAACTTACAGATTGTTCAAATCAAATATTGAGTTTGAACCCTACCTATCATTGTGTAGACAATCTCCAGCTCGACAGTTCTTCTCAAAATTACGTCTCAGTGACCACAGACTAGCAATTGAGACCGGAAGGCATACTAGACCTATTATTCCTGCCGAACAACGGCTATGTAATACATGTAATCTTGTTGAAGATGAAATGCATTTTGTAATGTCCTGCAAAAAATGTGCAGATAGTCGATATGTACTATTTCAGTATATGGTAAGTGAATATCCGGCTTTCATGAAATTAACAACTGCTGATCAATTTATTTTCATAATGTCATGCCGTGATAGTCCAGAAATAATTGATACAGTGTGTTCAACACTCCTGAAATGGTACAGAAATGATAGCTAGTGACTTCTCTACCAAAGCTATATTCACGTTCACATGTATATAGATAACATATGCTTCAGTTTTGCATTTCAGAATTTCACTGTTCTACTGATTTTATTTACTCTTGTACTCTGCCATATCTGGTGTTCGTTCAATAAAATCTTGAATCTTGAATCTTTTCTCGACATAAATAGTCCAGATATAGACCCCTCTTTCCAGGTGATGGACCATTCCTTTGGCTTATTGCATAACTTCTTTAGTTTCTTTATCTTTTTCTTTTTCTCGGCATAACTATGTAACTCCTTTCATTTCCCGACAGCGTAACCGCGAAACTTCATCAGACCATTTCCCTTTTCCTCGAAGATCATTGTACTCTTTGCTCAGTTGAGTTCTGCAAAACTAACATGAGTAGTAGTGTCTAAGCACGAAGGCTCACATTGACCTCAAAACTTTGCATAATCAGCTTGGTAAGGAAAACCGTGACATTGGTTACCCTCTATACCACCCATTGTGTGTTGGGGCGTTGACGATGTGCCCATCTCAAGGCATCCACGGTGTCCAGTATCTCCAGCATCGTCTTTAGTGACCCCCGGTTAATGATGGTGACCGGCTGGTCAAATACATAGATATTATGTCTGTGTGTTCCTAGCGATTAGAGACCGCTAGGAACATTTATGGGCACGACCAGAAAATGTTCGATGTTGTCAGGCGTATGACTCGAAAGCGTAACGCTGGGGTCCGGCAGGATATCCAGGCTCTTCAGAACTGTGGGTATAGGCGGGCTGTCCGTCATCGCATCACCAGTGGCGTTCGTCTCCCCGGGCTTATCTTCACTAGGTCTGACCTTCCATGGCTCCTCTTTAGTAGGAGGTTGTCGTTCATGCCATGGTACCGGGGCATGAATCAAACGTTGGTGTCGCAGCAACTGACTGGTCAGTTTGAAAAGCCCACCACAATCCTCGCATGGGTGCTTGGGTGACGCATGAATTGAACGTTCATGGCGCAGTCAAGCAACTTCCCTATGAAATGACCGTGCGCAGGTTATACGAGTATACCGTCCGTCGTTGTAGGCGGCGGTCTCGTGGCGACGTAAATTGTCTAGACGAGAAAACTGCTTCTGGCAAGTAGTACATGTGAACATCTTAGTGGTTGACAGAGTGTCACGGCCAGGCCGCTTTCCTTCTATAGCACGCTAGCTGTTGATCTATTTTTAGCACACCCACTTGTAGTACCTCCAAATCGAGAACCGAGATTTACTGGTGTACGACTGAGCCACATTGTGTACGTGTATGTGTTTGTGTTTGAGTCCAACCGTGCACCATGTCGAATTACGTTCTCTCCGAAAACTTTCTCTCATCGCATCAATATCTTCAGACCCATTCAATAAAAACACAACCAAGAAAAAGATACGGACGTTACCGAAAAGACACGAACTTTGCCGAAAAGACACGGACGTCACCGAAAAGACGCGAACTTTATCGAAAGGACACGGACTCGTAGGAATAAACCCCAGGCTTCATAGACTACGCTCACGTCGACTCACTGCGTGGCCCGGCTCCAAGGACGAATCATCAAGGCTAGAGTTCACGGATACATGTTCCACATAGGTACTGGCAATACGAGCATCGGTAACACACAGCGGATGGGAAGGTGCCTGGTCCAGAACTCTTCTCCCGGTACTGTATGAACATACCAAATAGATGGCCACCTTGTCTAGTATGAGGCGCCGTTTGTCACTTTCTGATTTAATTTATTTATTCATATATATTTGGTATTTATCAACCGGATATATAAATCCGTTAAATATGGATATGAAATAAACACTGAGTTTAGTAAAATTTAAATCCTATACGTGAAAGATTTATAAATACGTATTTGAAACTATATGAGATATATATATCTCTAGTTATGTTATTTTTTGGATATAAATTTCTTCAATATATATATATATCCTCGATCAACGATCGCTTATTTATATATCCGACGTACGTATATTGCTGATATATAAATATTTCAAAATCTGCTGTTGGATATATATATATACTGTCATCGCCCAAGTTCTGATTTATAAATCCTTAACTGAGAAAGTATTGGATATATATATATCCGAAGTAAGATATGCTAATGAGTAACTGGTGACGTCGTCGATTTTGCTGTGGTTATAGAAATGACCAGGGCGAGAAATGTCCAGGTGTCGAAATTTATGGTCCAATGATAGGAAGTTTATGTTTATCTGCCCGGGGAAATGTTTGTACAAAATCTTGATAGTCATATAGTGGATATAGTGGACATGAGTCTCCACCGGCGTTAGTTATCATCAAAGACGGTGCGGCGTTTGCAGTAAACCCTCTGATAATTCAATCGTAAGAAGTGAAATATCTCGCCAAAAAATCAGGGCGTGATAAAATTATTACAACAGCAAGTTGACAAAATGGCCAGAAACAATGCAGATGAACTATTATTGCTTGGTTATTTCAATGAGTCTAGAGGATTAACAAATTTATTAAACGACTGATTTGAATTTTGTTCATGAAATTAAAGGTTATTGTATTTGGTGATTGAATTATTATAGGATTTTACCTACCCTAGTAAACTCCTCCTGCTGTTAGCCTTTATCGTAATAACGTAACTAGAGATATATATATCTAGCAATCTAAAATAGTTATTTATAAATCTTTCACGCATTATTTTCGCTGATATAGGATTTAAATTTTACTAAAACCAGTGTTTATTTCACTTTCGTGTTTAACGGATTTATATATCTGGTTGATAAATACCAGATATTAATAAATAAATAGATTAAATCAGAAAGTGACAAACGGCGCCTCATATATCTTCATCAAATACGTCTACTTACTCCCAAACTGCATTTACTCTGGAAGATTTATTTAACAATCACAAAAAGTTTCTCAGGGAAAGAGGTATTCGTCTTCCAACCAATCATAACGACATACCAAAAATTAGATGACGACTCTATAACGAATATTATGGATTAAGAATACTGATCAGCGATACGGATTTGATATTTTTGGAACATCATGATGTCTTGCCGGCATCATTGAAAACTGTTGACCGCTTCCCTCTTGCAGGAAACAAGCCTATGTTTTTGTATACTATGATTGTCTTTTTGAATTTGGTGCTAATACTGTTATGTGGAAAATGGAATAGGTCTTTGGATTATGGACGCGGATATTCTCTAATGGACGACGGCTGGATTATGAATGACGGACTAGACATTTGTAATTGTACGTTCATGCATGGATTTTCTATCCGCATGTTTTATAAAACGTAACTTAAACTGCTCTTCATGCATAGATTATAGTCTGTAAATATTCAATCAGGAGCCTCGACCTAATCGATTTTCCTCTCAAATGACTTTTGGCTGTTTTGGTTTTTGGTTGTATACAATTTAACATGATTTTTCAATATATGTAAAAGTGCCATAATGATATAAAATTAGAAAACTGCTACTAAAATATATGAGAAGTCCAAAACAAATTTCGACATTTTGTCGTCCGACTATTACGGTAGGTCCCGTACATGTACGTCATATTGACTGAACTGATAGGCTTATATCCTTATTGCTGTCTGTGCTAATGACACAAACATAAACGTAACAGGAAGGTGTTTTTTTTCTCAAGTAAAAGCCATGCTACCATTATATCATCTTGGCCTTTTCAAAAAGTCGGAAAACCACAATTTAAAAAAATGAACTTTAAGTTTTCGCTTATGTTTGACTTATGTCAAAGTGAAAAATCAAACATCAAATAAGCAGAACTTACCAATTAGACGGCATGATTATATGCCGGTCCGTGTAACCTTGCACAATTCAATTTTCGTTTTTTTGTTTTTGGTTTCCCAAAATCAAAAATTGAAATTTGACCGTCAATTTTCAATTTTCGTTTTTCGTTTTCAGTTTCTCAAAATCAAAAATTGAAATTTGACATTCAATTTTCAATTTTCGTTTTTCGTTTTACTTCGCGCAAAAATGAAAATCAAATATTGAAAATTGCCTCGACTTGTCCGTTTTTCGTTTTTTGATTTTTAGCTTCGACGCGTCGATGTTAACTGCGCACGTGCAAGGCTTATGATGTCACTTTCGGTCCGCGGAGTAGTATGGAGAGCGCAAATCGGTTTGTTTATGCAGGTGTGGAGCATAATATGGAAAACCAGTAGGGGAAAAGATATGAGAGTTTCATTACAGTATAGATCCCTGAAGCCAGGCATTCGAGCTAGATTATAATGGGCCAACTGCGAGTGGCCCATTATAACTGTGCTGAAGCGAGTAGGCATTCGTGCAGTAGGTTTGAAGCATTATATGGAGAACAACAGGGTTGATACACATGGGAGTTTCATTAATGTAGGATAGTATAATAAATACATGGGTACCCTAATCATAACCCCCAAAGGAACTTCTCGCGTCCATGCGTTGAAGCGTTTGACACCCGCACTTAACCCTATCTGGCCTGGGCTTTTTGGGACCTGTCCAGGCCTGGGGGGGGCCGAAATGCCCCCCCTAATTATTTTTCTTACCCGTTGAGCTAGGGGGCTGAAACTTATTACACTATACCCTTTGGTCAAGCTCTACCAGAAAATGTAAAAAAATCCAAGATGGCCGCTTTGATGACGTCACAGTGACGCCATTTTGAAAAACGGCATTTTTGGGTCGATTTTTTGGTCAGATTTTCCGAATTTTTTATTTTTGCAATTTCTCCACAAAAGCTGCATGAAAAATTAGCAAATATTATTGTGATATGAAATAAAATAGTTTTTGCCCACTTTTCATTGCGGAAAAGCAGAAATTTTGAAGAAATATGACAAAAAATCACTTTTCTGGTACACCACGTGGCCGCCATCTTGAATTTACCCATGATCCTCTGCTCGGGGGTTATGAAAATAAGCTCAAAATGACCCCAATAAGACAAATGATAAAGTCACGGAGTTTCAGCTCTCCATTTTTCGCCGTTCCGGAGATAGTGCAGAAAGTTTGGTAGGGAGGGGGCCATAATGGCCCCCCCCAGGCCAGGTAGGGTTAAAGCGTTGAAGCGTTTTTGACGCTGAACGTTGACGGGCATCTGAACGCTCCAAAAATCCAGGTGCCAAAAGTAGAGAATGGTCTGGCATCAGACGTGGCGATTGTGTGCTTGTTTGAAATGGTGGTTTTCAGACCGCTTGCTATATACGGATTTCGCGGCCCATTACCACGATGCTTACTCTTATTGGTGTTAAATCTTTGTTGGTATCTTTATGAATACTATATTTCAAATCAGTAACAAATTGCGGTTGTGTGTATGAATGCTATTCGCTTTCGTAGCGCTCTAAACATCTCTCATTAGAATTGAGAAAATCTAAGATCGCTTTCTGATTGCCTAAGGCCTCAATGCCAATAACCAAAGAGAACAGCGGGATGCCACCTATCCAGACCTGTCTGGTGCATCTTCATAAGTCCAGGTAAATCGTAAATCCTCGCACAGGGTTTACCTGGACATTACTGGTGATTCGAGTGAGGTTTTGAGTCGTTTTTGAATCTCCCACATCTCATCCTCCGAGGTTATTTTGAATTAGCATGTCGGTATCCCAAGCCGGCGGTTCTTACTTTGACTCTCGATGACGATTTCAACCTGACATCAAAGCTATGCCAGCGATGTCTCATCTCAAACCGTTTAGCTAATGGATTGGCGTAATGAGCTAGCCGAGCCTGTTCAATAATTGGTTTGATTTAGAGGATACCCCTTGATCTTTGTTTTATCCAGAACTACCGTGGGCAACTAACCAAGGCAATGTATAGATACCCTAACAAATCGATCAATACACTGGCTCCCGAGGATGGCCTGGTGGGCCATATGCCTCTCACGCCCCACACCGCTTATACGACACGATTTGTGTTTTCTATTCTACTCGTCGTACCTGAAGTGATATCATAACCCGTTCACGTGCGAACTTAACATTGATCAAAGTTAAAATCAAAAAACGAAAAACGGACAAGTCAGGCAATTTTCAATATTTGATTTTCATTTTTGCGTGAAGCAAAACGAAAAACGAAAATTGAAAATTTACTGTCAAATATCAATTTTCGTTTTTTGTTTTTGTAATTCCAGAATCAAAAATTGAAAATTGACGGTCAAATTTCAATTTTTGATTTTGAGACCACAAAAACAAAAAACGAAAATTGAAAATTGACGGTAAAATTTCAATTTTTGATTTTGAGATCACAGAAACAAAAAACGAAAATTGAAAATTGACGGTCAAATTTCAATTTTTGATTTTGGGAAACCAAAAACGAAAAACGAAAATTGAACTATGCAAGGTTGCCTTATCTGAAATCGTTCTATCTTCGTTTTACCTGTAGTAAAATATCTATTAAACTTGTTGACTGCATCATGGGAGCATATAATTTATTATTACTCAATGATGGGAGTACAAAAATTGCCTAAAGAAATTTCGCCTATAACATTGATAGATGGTTCACATATTAGTGCCTGTTTACAACACAGCGGGACTCTGTGGAAAGACTGTTCAGTGTTCGCCCACACATCGACACGTGTCAGCGCAGTAAAGATAAGACTTGGAGAGCTTCGGGTGACATCAGCGGTTTGGGGGTAATACGTATCGGAGTCATTAGCATGTTTCACTAGGATATATATATCCACAACTTTCTCAGTTCAAGATTTATATATCAGAACTTTGCGATGACAGGATATATATATCTCCAACAACACAATTTGATATATATATATATATCAGCAAGATACGTTTCGTTGGATATATAAAAATGTGATCGTTCATCGAGGATATAGAATAAATTTATATCCCCAAAAATAACGTAACTAGAGATATATATATCTAGCAATCTAAAATAGTTATTTATAAATCATTCACGAATTATTTTCGCTGATATAGGATTTAAATTTTACTACAACCAGTGTTTATTTCACCTTCGTGTTTAACGGATTTATATATCTGGTTGATAAATACCAGATATTAATAAATAAATAGATTAAATCAGAAAGTGACAAACGGCGCCTCATAGTCTAGGAACCCTCTTCTACTACTCTCTATGGTCGTCCGCAAAAGCTGGGCATCTGGCCAAGGATTCCTTCCTTTACTACTACTGTATGAGACGGTATTAATATATGACTGGCCGTGAATTATAAAACGTATGTACAGGGTTTGGGAGACTGTATGCGTATGGGTGTGTGAATGGATCAGCGTTAAATGTACGATTTATTGGGTAGGTGCATATATATCAAGCTCTAGACGTAAGCCTGCAGCTTGTGAGTGTTAGCGCGAATGTATTTCAACCTGTCGGTTGTGTGTTTAAGTACGTGTGTGGATGAATGACTGTTTATGTAGGATCTGTGATTAATTTGGTTTAGCTTCACCCTCTTCGCATGGACGAGCATTCCCTACCGGCTACAGCTACATCGATACCATTGACCCCAGTGCTATACCCGCACGACTGTGCGATACGTTCGATTCAGGTAGAGATGAAGTTAAGCTATGGCCACGCTGTCAACACCAGTGCAGTTATTTCCCAGAGCTAGACCGGTACGACTGTGCAATACGGTCGAATGGGGTAGAGATAAGAATAACCGTTAACGCTAAGTGTCTATACTCTAATTTCCCAGTACTGTACCTGCACGACTGTGCAATACGGTCGGGTCAGATAGACATGAGATTAAAGTAAACGCAGCCCGGACATATGAATGTGAGTGTGTGCTATTAAATTCGGCGGCGACTCTAATCCAATTCGGCGTCCTGGTCAAGGCCCTTCTCGGCCCGGCGGCGGCAAAGCATAAGATTTCTTTCCAATATCTCCAGCCGTCTTCTCACCTCGAGATTTCTGGTAGACTGCCTCGTTTTAGCGGGAGCGTATCTTATATAGGCATAACGCTCTTCTGCAGATAAAGATAGAAACAGAATTCGACGATGCCAGCGCCCTCTTTTATGTCATTTTACAGCACTCCCCGATCAGTTTATCTGGACTTCGCTGGGGAAATATGGCTATGGAGGAACAAACCATGATTCATAATGGACGTACCTGTTAATCTCAGCTTCCAAACTATCTCTAGTTAATTTACACGGCGACTTCAAAGTTCATTGTCCTACATTTGCATATCGCTCCAACACTTCCCGATTACTGTCTGACGTCATCAACAACGAAGCAAGCGGGCTTCACCAGGGTCCCTTTCACCATCTCAATTGATCGTTTGAGGTGATTTCATCGGGATTTCGAGGCATTGACTGTCTCCAGGATCAACGTAAAATATTCTAGGAAAATTACATCGTTGAATTCCATTAGGTAAATGAACCGCACACGTAAATACAATGTTACTTTCGCTTTCAACTATAGTCACATTTATTGAATGTAAACCCGAGGGGTCGCTGGCATTTCTGCACTTTCGTTACACTATATTTTCTCTACTTTTAGTAGGCCAAAATTAACTCATCAATGCTAACCCAGTCAAGTGAAATCTCGTCGGGGATTTGCCTGCGTCTGTTTGACCCGGTATACGAATTTATTCCCAACATCTGAATTCCAACAGCCGGTTAATAACTTAGATGTTATTATGACAGCTAGCATTGTCATATATCTGGCATACTGTTGTAGGGCTACATGTAATCCTGCTTTAAGACTTTCACCCCACAGACTTCATGTTTTTGAACTCGCCCAGTGTAACTATTCTAGACAATTTGAATCGCGTAATCGGGTCACGTGTGCTTTGGCGGCGTATTTGTAGGCGCCATTTTGAGTCAGCGTGGAATTGAACGAAATCTCAGTGCGTATTGGAATCGTTGTTTTTGGAATGAATTACATGGTGGCAGCGGTAAACTGAATAAACTGGAGCACTTCGAACCGCCGGACTCCCTGTGCCTAGAGGGAATATCAGCGAGAACTGGGAACGCTGGGAACAACGATTTACTCTGTATTTGAAAGCTTCGGGTGCCGGCGCCAAGGATGAAGATGTACAGGTTGCAATACCCCTTCATTGCTTTGGAGACGACGGACTTGGAAGTGTTCAATATCTTTGAATTTGATGACGGCGAATACAATAAAAAAACTAGCCGACGTGAGAAAGAAATTCCAGGATACTGTAAACCTAGGAAAAATACACTGTTTGAGAGGTATAAATTCTGAAAGGGCTTACGACTGGAGGGCGAAAGTATTCACCAGTTTGTCGTCATTTGGAAAGGATGATCAAAAACTGTGAGTACACAGAACCTACAGATATGATTCGTGATCGTGTGGTTTTTGGACTCCATAATGAGAAATTACAGGCCTCATTTACTAAAGGAGAATGTAGACAATTTAACTTAAGACAAGGCACTGTCATATTGTCGCGCCAGCGAGGCTATAGCCAGTCAGCTCAAAGAAATGAGAAGCGCAGCCGATGAAATTACAAGCGTCTAGTCCGTCATTCATAATCCAGCCGTCGTCCATTAGAGAATATCCGCATCCATAATCCGAAGACCTATTCCATTTCCATATAACAGTATTATCACCAAATTCAAAAAGACAATCATAGTATACATAAACAAAGGCTTTTTTTCCTGCAAGAGAGAAGCGGTCAACAGTTTTCAATGACGCCGGCAAGACATCATGATGTTCCAAAATATCAAATCCGTTTCACTTATCAGTATTCTTAATCCACAATATTCGTTATCGAGTCGTCATCTTAAAAATGATGTATCTCAGTCACGCTTTGATTGTGACTGTTCATATGAGTACCACGAGGATCTTGAAGTACATGGGCTCATATGGCCCCTAGCCCCGGGTTAAGCGGAATTAGACACATGTTACGAAACGTAGCGCCATAGATCGTGCACGCTACGTTCGTATTTTGCTGTCAGCATGCGATACGTATCGCCAAATTTGAGAAACTTTGAGTGGAGGCGCTTGGTGGAATAGCCTTGCTTTATAAGTTTCTGCAACAATGTTTTGTGACGTTGATTAAAATCATCACATTTAACACAGGATCTAGCAAATGCTACTAAGCGAGATATGTATGCGCCATATGCAGGTCCCACTGGAATATTACTATGCAGAAAGGGATAGTTTACGATGTCGAAATTGTAATCTCTTTTGTCATCAAGTCGACGAGAGAGAATGCCCGCTTCATTTTTATAAAGATAGAGATCTATATAAGATATGCCTGTAGGGCTATCTGTAGTTTCCTTCAAATCCAGTGAAGGTGGATGTATATCCTTCACTGTGTCATTTATATAGCCATTATCCACAGCGAGAAGCCTGTAATGCTATCTCTAAGCAGAAAAAAACGCATGCCAAGGGGAAAATCATTTCTCTAAAATGTGCAAAAGCCACAAGAAGAAAATTCACCGTTTACAGGAAAATGCAGTGCATGGTGCTGTGGATGGTGTAGACAGTGATAGTTCTGATTCCGAGGAAACTTTTATTGGTCAGCTGACTGTGAATTTACACTCTAGCGTAAAAGCCTGGTTCAGCAAATTCTGTGTGAATGGTGAAACTGCCAGTGCAGACAAATTTACAAAAACAAAAGTTCAATTGAACCCAAAATACGCCCGTAAAAAATAAGTCGATAAACAACATAAGAGCCTGGAGCGATATTTGTAGGAGCAAATAGAACTCCAGTTACTCATACTTTGCGGGGGTGCATGTTTCGCTGTGACAACTCGTACACTGGATATTGGTGAGTTCTATCGTCGTCAGATGTAAATGACGGCAATTAACACAAAAGACTAGTCTGTAAGGCCCGATGTCGACCCAGCATCAACTTCCCACAAATGCCAACATATATCAAAGACCAAAAGGTCTGTACAGGGGGCGGGCCTCGGGGACGAAACGTCCACCAGCAGAATCTCGCCATATACAGGAAAAAATTACAACACATATAAGGGAGTGGGAAGAGGTGCCGACATACTGACTGCGTCACATGACTTCACAGAATAGCCTTCTGGTTAACCTATTCTAAAGCACATCGCAGTCGCAGGATGTGCCTTTACCTAAATCGTATGCGGAGAAATTGAAAGCTCGCTTCCTACAATACCTAGGCCAGTTACCGGTGCTCGGTTTCAACTCGGGGCGATACGACTTGAGCATGGCGAAGGAATTTCTCTACTCTTACTTGGTCCAGGCTAATATCATAAAGTCCGTCATCAAGAAGGTTAATAATCATATGGCCCTCACTACCACATCACTCCATTTCCTGGATGTACGGAACTACTTAGCTCCCAATTATAGCTATGCTCAGTGGGTGAAGGCGTATGACTGTGCACAAACCAAAGGGAGGTTCCCTTGCACGTATATATCGACGCTCGACCTTTTGAAGGAAACACAGTTGCCACCCCGGGACGCGTTCTTTGACGATCTGAAGCAAGTGGAATGTCCGGAAGACACGTACCGGGAACTACAGCAGGTATGGAACGACCAACACATGCAGACCATGCGAGATTTCCTGATATGGTATAATAGCTTAGATGCGGTTCCTTTCCTCGAAGCGGCCGAGAAAATTGTTCACCTCATTTCGTCGTGAGATTTACCAGGGCTTGGCGCTTCGCCATCTCTTTCATGAGTGTTCCAGGTACTTCTCGCTGATACAGCAAACAGATGCGGACATGCATGATTGTCTAAAGCAGAACATTGTCGGCGGACCTAGCCTTATTTTTCACCGTTATCACGAGAAGGACGTCACTACTCTCCCCGGTGGGAAACCCTGTGCTAAGATCATCGGATTCGATGCCAATGCCTTGTACCTGTGGTCTCTTGCCCAACCTATGCCCAGTGGGCTTTATACACGCTGGTTGGCGGACGGCCAGCATTTCACACCGCAACGCCCCCCCCCCCCCACCCTACAAACATCTGGCTGACCAGTGGTTGGATAGGGAAGCCTATCGACGGGGAATTTATATACGCCAACAGACCAACGCCACAGAGAAGGGCATAGAAGATCGTCGACTCCCCGTCGATGGGTTTGCCCTTGTGGGTAGAACACCGACCTTATTCCAATTTTACGGCTGCTATTGGCACGGCCACGGACGCCATTTCAGCGCTGGACGCTTCAACCAACGACGTGGAAAAACATCGGAAGAATTACGGGAAGAAGTCCAGGAGAACGGCGATTATATCAAAGAGAGAGGATACCACCTCATCAAAATGTGGGAGTGTGAATTTCACACCATGTGTCAGGCCCTTCCACATTTACGCCGTTTCCTAAAAGAGTGCGAGTACCCGCTCAGTCGTCGGCGACTCCGGAGTCTGCCACAGATGTTCGACGCCATTCGTTCTGGGGACCTCTACGGCTTTGTCGAATGTCATCTGCATGTTCACGACACTCTCAAGCAACTCTTCGCCCAGTACCCTCCCATCTTTAAGAGCACACTGGTGGGTCGGGATGACATTGGACACACCATGGGTGCCTATGCTGAGCAACACGAGTGTTTGCCTCGACCTCGACGGATGTTGATTGGTAGTATGTGGGCAGAGAAAATCTTGCTCTGCTACAGTGGTACATCAGCTTGCTATCCCTGACATGTATGGGGGGGGGAGGGACGGGCCAGTGCGCCGAGGCAGCGGAGCTTCATTTGAAGATACAATGCCCTGTGTGTCGGACGTGGGTGTCTGGTGTGAAAAAGATTTTCCGCCCGTAACAGTGTGATGACGCTGTTCTTTCCAAAGTCCCTTTTCAGGACCACCAATTTACTCCCGAAAGGGGTGGGACTTTCTAACTAAAAGCACAAAAAACACCAGCTCCCCCAGCAATATGAAATCATAAGGTCTTCACCACAGTAGACTCTAAGTGTTGAATTTTTTTAATACAATTATTTTTGCAAAGAATGAACACTAACACACATTTTGAATTTCTAATGTTTTTATTAACACAGTAGAATGAACATAAGGTCTTCACCACAGTAGACTCTTGTGATTGAATTTTTTAAATACAATTATACGCTATCAGGGCGCTTAAATGAACGTAGAATGAACATAGAATGAACATAGAATGTAGGAATACGATAATGTCTGAATGTTCAATGCAACAAGACTTGTGTGAAATGTTCAATATTTATGCAACAAAACTTGTTTGAACTCGCCATCGTCTTTCCGCCCCCTGGTGCACGTAGATGAAGGTGGCAATCTGTTCACGTGGAATTCTGAGTGGACCGCATCGATGGCGTAATAAATGGCCAGTACTCTTATCCAGGTGTCCAACGTCAAGGCGATATGCTTAGATGGCTTGTCGTCCCAGGCCGGTGCGTTAAAATGCACTTCCTCTTCTTTGACACTCACAGTTAAATAGGGAGAGAGCTCCCAAGTGTTCGCGTGGTAGGCCTGCTGGATAATGTCATTGATCTCCTGCACAGACATAGGAAGTAGCATCTATTCCTTTGCTTGCTCAGGCACTTGCTGGGGCACTGTCCATGACTAAGATATTATCTTCTGAATCCTGGGCTTGAAGTAGATCTGCTGGTTCTTCATTTCCCGTCTTCTTCAGCGCATCCACGAAGGCTAGAAATGCATAGGGGCCACGGCGCAGTAGATCGTCGATGAGGGCTCTGTTTTGTCGTGAAGTGGTCTTCTGCGCCATGATATCTTCGACACCGGGTTTAAGGATTATTTTTGCCACCATGAGGAGATCACATAGTTCGGCCACATGCTGCATCTCATCAATGAGGCGAAAACGGTGCTGTTGAAGCTTAGCTCGCAGGGATGACTCCATGACTGTGGGCTCAGGCTGGTCAGTAGCTGCTATGGTGAGATAGGCTGGTGAAGTTGCACTGGTAAAATGAAAATCTTCTCCACGTCTCATGCTCCAGTGAGGCCCCAGTAAGTAGCTCCTCTCGTCAGAGTGGTTCAGGCTGGTAGGCTGGTAGGCTGGTCAGGCAGGCAGGCTGGTCAGGCTGGCTGGTCAGGCAGACAGGCAGGTGAGATAGCTCCGTTTGCCAGTCCAATGAATGCACCAAACCACTAATAATCGTTTTTCGTGACATTCGAGTGTTTTCGGCATCTCCAATGTACGAGTTGTCACAGCGAAACAGCTCACCAATTACCAGTATACGAAAGTTGATGCTGGGTCGACATCGGGCATTACATACTAGTCTTTTGTGTTAAATGCCGTCATTTACATCTGACGACGATACAGCTCACCAATCTCCAATGTACGAGTTGTCACAGCGAAACAGCTCACCAATTACCATTATACGAGTTGTCAGAGCATTTCCATCATAGCTCTCTAGATTTGTATCTAATACCGCTTATGCCGGTGCTAGGGGCCGTGTGGTCATATCATCCAAGTTGCCACATGAACAGGTACAATAAAAGCGTACCTGAGATACAACACATATCACGAATCGTTAGATTCTTGGTATGTACTTTAGAATAGGTTAACCAGAAGACTATTCTGTGTAAAGTCATGTGACGCAGTCAGTATGTCAGAACCTCTTCCCGCTTCCCTTATATGTGTTGTAATTTTTTCCTGTATATGGCGAGATTCTGCTGGTGGATGTTTCGTCCCCGAGGCCCGCCCCCTGTACAGACCTTTTGGTCTGTGATATATGTTGGCACTTGTGGGAAGTTGATGCTTGGTCGACATCGGGCATTACAGACTAGTCTTTTGTGTTAAATGCCGTCATTTACATCTGACGACGATACAGCTCACCAATCTCCGATGTACGAATTGTCACAGCGAAACAGCTCACCAATTACCAGTATACGAGTTGTCAGAGCATTTCCATCATAGCTCTCTAGATGTGTATCTAATACCGCTTATGCCGGTGCTAGGGGCCGTGTGGTCATATCATCCAAGTTGCCACATGAAGAGGTACAATAAAAGCGTACCTGAGATACAACACATATCACGAATCGTTAGATTCTTGGTATGTGCTTTAGAATAGGTGAACCAGAAGACTGTTCTGTGAGCAGTCAGTATGCCGGCACCTCTTCCCACTTCCCTTATATGTGTTGTAATTACTTCATCATCACCGGGGCATTTGTTATTACCTAGTTCAGCAAGAGATTTTTGAATTTCGATGGCTGTAATTGGCGTGTTTGGATAATCATATTCCACGGACGGATTATCTGGGAGATTAGCGTTATTGCGTTCTCCTGTGGTTTGCCTACAAGGTGGGTACAATGGCTAGCGATTGCTTGATTGTCGATCGGTATACTGTCTATTTGTTTTTGCGTTCCGCCGAGTTTTTTTTAAGAGTTCCCAGTAGTAAGTCTGTTTATCATTATACAGTTTATAAACATCTTTCATTTTATATTTAGCCGACTTACACCTGCCGTTGTACCATTTGTTCTTTTTAGTGGCTTTGCTAATTTTGACCTGTGTTGTTGCCTTGATATAAAGCAACTGAATTATATCAGTAAAATCGTGTAAGTACTGATTAGCCCCAGCATCTGTAAGAGCATACGGTAGCATGATAAAGTTGTTAAGTAGATGTTTTATCTCCTCGCTTCGAAGTTCGTGTTGAATTTTATCTGGAGTGTTTTTGTTCCATTTACGTTTCAGTTTGATTTTGGTGAATGTAATCTTAGTTGTGGATGTAAGCTTGTTAACAGACATTATCTTGAGCTTTGATAGACAAAATAGTTGGCAATGGTCGGACAGATACAACAAAGGGCATACATGGATGTATTTTATGTAAGACAGGAACAGTTCCGAGACAATCACGTAGTCATTTGTGCTTCTTCCCTGCCCAGTATGGCAAGTAAACTTTCCCAATTCGTCACCGACTGTTCTGCCATTTAATATTATGAGTTTGTTGTTAGCAAGGAATTCGATAAGTTTTCCGCCAAATGTATTTAATATTGGATCTTGTGATTTACAAATTGTATGTACAAAGTTATAGGTGTCCTCGGGTAGGTCTGGGAGGTGTTGGGACCCTTGTGAAGAAATTAACTAGCTGCGAGTTCCGGTTTTAGAGTTAAAGTCACCCCCCAACATAATGTGGCCCGTAGTGCCATATTTACACAGTATAGCATCCAGTTCCTCAAAAGGATCAGGACCAGTGTAATGTTTTCAGTATGGAGAGTTGTCAGGTCGGAAATAAACAATGCCTACATACAAATCGTGTCCAGTGTAAATACAGTTTGATTCAATTCTCACCAATATCATAATATCAGAAACATGAACAACATGAACATCAAGAGAACTTTTATACAAAATACCAATACCACCCCTTGGTCTCCAGTCAGAAATACCAGGTGTATTAAAATTCTTATGTTTATAACCAGGAATGTCAACATTAAAATTAGAATGCTGCTACGTTTCTGTGAGGCCAATGAAACTAAATTTTCTAACAGGATCATGAAAACAGCAAACAGCTAAATTTTCTAACAGCAAACATGACCTATTTGGATACAATATAGTCCCTCAATCTCTCAAATACGCTCTAGTGCTTCTCTAAAATGTCCACTGGTAGATACCGTAAAATGTGCGTAATTTTGTTGCATGTTCCCTTTAGGTCCACATGCTGATAGTGAAAGTCTGCTCCGTACACACATGTAACTAATATTACCGTGTTTGACATTGAACATTGGACTTTACCTCAATTTTTGTCATTTTCGTATGTATTTCAGCATGCATTTTTTACATATCATCTCGAACCAGAATATTTCGTTGTTAAACAATCTATAATAAAATGAATATGAGAAAGCCAGAACGCGCACTATGCAAGCCTCATTTCTATGGCTTTTCATTATTAAGCGTTATTTTATGTTCCTGTAGGCGTCTTATTCTCGAACAGCTACATCGAGCATGTTTATGGTTTTTCATCAGTGTGGTTTCTTTCATGTTTCTTTGAGCTCCATTTGTGTGAACAGCTATATGGACAGAGTGAGCATTTTATGGCTTTTCACCAGTATGTGTCCTTTCATATACCTTTAGGTTCCATTTCTGTGAACAGCTATATGGACAGAGTGAGCAGCTTCTGGCTTTTCACCAGCATGTGTCCTTCCATAATTCTGCAGGCTCCATTTCAGTGAACAGCTATATGGACTGAGTGAGCATTTATATGGCTTTGCACCAGTATGTGTCCTTTTATGATCCTTCAGGCTCCCTTTCTGTGAACAGCTATATGGACAGCGTGAGCATTTATATGGCTTTTCATCAGTATGTGTCCTTCCATAATTCTTCAAGCTCTGTTTCTGTGAACAGCTGTATGGACAGATTGAGCATTTATATGGCTTTTCACCAGTATGTGTCCTTTCATGATCCTTCAGACTCCCTTTCTGTGAACAGCTATATGGACAGAGTGAGCATTTATATGGCTTATCATCAGTATGTGTCCTTTCATGATCCTTCAGTCTCCCTTTATGTGAACAGCTTTTTGGACAGAGTAAGCATTTATATGGCTATTCACCAGTATGTGTTCTTTCATGTTTATTTAGGGTTAATTTTTGCGAACAGCTATATGGACAGAGTGAACATTTGTATGGTTTTTCACCAGTATGTCTCCATTCATGATCCTTCAGGTTCCCTTTCTGTGAATAGCTATATGGACAGAGTGAGCATTTATATGGCTTTTCACCAGTATGTGTCTTTTCATGATCCTTCAGACTCCCTTTCCGTGAACAGCTATATGGACAGAGTGAGCATTTATATCGCTTTTCACCAGTATGTGTCCTTTCATGTTTCTTTAGGGTCCCTTTCTGTGAACAGCTATATGGACAGAGTAAGCATTTGTATGGCTTATCACCAGTGTGTGTCCTTTCATGATCCTTCAGTCTCTCTTTCTGTGAACAGCTATATGGACAGAGTGAGCATTTAAATGGCTTCTCACCAGTATGTGTTCTTTCATGACAATTCAGGTTCCCTTTAAGTGAACAGCTATATGGGCAGAGTGAGCATTTATATGGCTTTTCACCAGTATGTGTCCTTTCATGATCCGTCAGTCTCCCTTTCTGTGAACAGCTATATGGACAGTGTGAGCATTTATATGGCTTTTCACCAGTATGTATCCTTTCATGATCCTTCAGTCCCCCTTTATGTGAACAGCTATATGGACAGAGTGAGCATTTATATGGCTTTTCACCAGTATGTGCCCTTTCATGATCCTTCAGTCTCCATCTATATGAACAGCTATATGGACAAAGTGAGCATTGATATGGCTTTTCACCACTATGTGTCCTTTCATGACCCTTCAGTCTCCCTTTCTGTGAACAGCTATATGGACAGAGTGAGCACTTATATGGCTTTTCACCAGTATGTGTCCTTTCATGTTTCTTCAAGCTTACTTTTTGCGAACAGCTATATGGACAGAGTGCGCATTTGTATGGCTTTTCACCAGTATGTGTTCTTTCATGATCCTCTATGTCTCCTTTCTGTGAAAGGCTATTTAGACAGAGCGAACATTTGTATGGCTTTTCACAAGTATGAACTCTGTCAGCTGTCGTTCTTCCTGTGTTATCCGTTCCTGGATTCAAAAATCTCAAAAATTTGTTGGGCAGTTTTGTCATCTCTGCTGTCTTGACTTTTATCATGTACATGGCCACAGGAAAAGGTCTATCAGAGAGGAAATCATCGACTCGTGTCTGCTCGTCATCAGAACACTTCTTGACAAAAGACTAAATCAAACAGAAAACATAATCAGCCTTATTTTTATATCAACACTTCTTTCCACTTCAATACGGTCAGTTATTAATTATATCTTCGAAAATCTGCTTGCAAAATCACATGGAGTTTGTGAATTTAATATAAACTTGTAGCATACTCCACCATGAGTCTTTAGAACCGTATCCAAAAGCTGTTGTTGCATGTGATTAAAACCAGATCTCAAAACAAGCTGAGAAGATAGCAGGTCCTCCGCCAAGTAGCCTGTTTGAGAACATACAGCATTTATACTTCAAATATCTCCTTAAATGTAACACGGAAAGTGGATATCTGTATGTGGAAAGGGACATTTATCTGGAATTGTTGAGACAAGTTGAGGAGGTTTGGGAAGCAGTGATGGATAGCGTAACACTGGAATGCAAGTCTGCAGTTGTTTATGGAATTTTGGATGGTGAACCTTATAAATCGATGGGTGGTTATAGATCTCAAGATGTCACGTTCACAACACAGATGGGTACAATATGGGTGAGTGAAATCGAAGACGGCCAATGGCAGTCATATTGGATTATATACTACTTCAATGAAAATCAACACCAATGGCCGTCTACTGATGCGAAACAATTTCTCAAGTTTGAAGTCAATTGGACAAGTTGTTCTCAAGATACCGCGTTCACAAGATACTGGACGGACGGAATCCAAGATGGTCAATGGCAGCCATCTTGGATTACATACCGCGAAGCACCTTATCAAGTTTGAAGTCAATTGGACAAATTGATCTCAAGATACCGCGTTCACAAGATGCAGGACAGACAGAATCCAAGATGGTCAATTGCAGCCATCTTGGATTACATGCTACCTGAATAAAAATCAATACCAATGGCCGTCTAACTGATGTGGAGCGCCTTCTCAAGTTTGAAGTCAATTTGTTGAGTTATTCTCAAGATATCAGGATGGACGGAATCCAAGATTGTCAATGACAGCCATCTTGAATATCATTCTACCTCAATGAAAATCAATACAAAATGGCCGTCTAACTGATGTGAAGCACCTTCTCAAGTTTGAAGTCAATTGGACGAACTGTTCTCGAGATACCGCGTTCACAAGATGTGGGGTGGATGGAAGAATGGAAGGCCGGACGGACGGCTAGTATCTTCGTGGCGAAGGACAATAACGCTCCCCGTCTCGCATGTCGATGATTTTACATGTTTACGATCCGGGCACAAGAACCGGGTTTCTGTGTTGAAAGACCTAGCTGACGGCAGATCAAGGTCAAACGTCTGGTTCGTTTCACTGTGCGGGGAGAGTACAACAAGTGTACGGTTTTTGCAAAAGTCATCTATATTTTATCTTGATTCATCGAATCAATATTTTATTCTCTATAAACCGTGATGATATTCTGTTAAGATTAATAGAATTTAGATATATCGATCAATTCCAGTGGATATTTCTCTCTTCACGAGGTCAACCTATCATTCCCACGTAGTTGTGACCTAAGCTTGACGTTTTAGACATACATTGGTCAGTACTCAGAACATGGAAATGAGGGTGTTGATGAAAGATCTGCATAAGTGACAAGTAGAATGGGGAGCGACTTTTGTAGATCTGGTTTTAATCTAATTAACAACTGTGTTTCACGGCTTACCGGTAATTGTTCACATGGATCATGCTTAACACCACCTTCTTGTTCTCTGACCGCATACTGGGCTGTTGGTTCTGTTTTCACTGTTACATCGCCTGCTTCCATAGATTCGTTTGCAGAATGCCGGTAAGTTATCCAATCATCTTGCACCAATGATCCTGTCGCTTGATCAAGAGGTTCCAGTTTTACTGATAAGTCTTCCATTGTCCTCTCAATTATGACAGACAATTTAGTCCCACTGAAATAAAAACACAACAATCATATTTTATTAGTGGCTTAAAGGAGAATTCTGAAATATTTTGTAATTCAGTTTGAACGTCACATCTCAACTACTAGATTATTTTACCTAAGAATAATGTCATCGAAAACTATGAAGCCACAAAAGGGATATGGTGAAAAATAATTCATAGTCAAAAAAGAAAAAATAATAATAATAATAATAATTAAAAAATCGTTTTTCTTCAAGTCACAGGACAGTCCCCAATTTTTTCGTCTTCTTTAATCACAACAATTCTTTGTCAATTTCTTCTTCTTTCTTTTTCCGTGCTGTCACAAGGCGAACATTTTGTTTTTTACTTTCACAATATTTTTCCTTTTTTTCAATAAAATGTAGCCATATAAAGATATCATTGACCGCACGCTAACAACCTGGACTCCGCGTCAATCAGCGAATGAAATATAGCCACATAATCTTTTGACGGTTACAGCTCTTTAGAGGAAGAAATTATGTGCGACCATCGTGACACTGTTTAATACTTCAGTATTGGATTGAAATATCGTGATATATTCTTAGAGCTACTAAACGAAACACTGAGGTACTCTTTTAGTTTATATATATTTTTTTATTTATACCTTTTCATTTACAATCGGCATAATAAGTTGTCTATACTATTAAAAGAACCGGCATGAAATGCCCGTCCGTATATCTGTCTGTCTCTCTGTCAGAGATAGCGTCCGCTGACACTCTTGAAAGTGTTTGAGCCACCAAACTTGGTACACATATACTACACCTACAGGATGGTGCCCTGCGAGCGTCAGATTCGACATTCAGTATCTAGCCATTGTCCAAATTGTTTTTTTTCTATGTTCTGAGTATATAAATACGACTGAGCCACCAAACTTGGAAAACAAATGCTACGTGACAATACCCACAATGACATGATGGTACCACATAAGCATCAGATTCGACAATCAGTAGCTAGACATCGTCCAAATTGTTTTTCTCTGTGTTCTGCCCTTGTGCGTGGTTTAAAACCGCCAAATATAATACGAGACAATGCCTACATGATGGTATCATATAAGCGTTAGATTCGACATTTAGTTGCTAGCCTGAAATGTCCGTACTTATGTCTCTCACAGATAGCGTCCGTTGACACCCCAACTTCACCACGTCAAGGTTTCTATTTGTGAGCCAGAGGCAAACCCTTGACCAACTTGAACAGCAAACCGAGTTCCGCCCACATTCCAGTGACGTGACCTAGAAAAATGCGCATAACAATAGAATATTAATGGATAGACCAGTGAAATTTTATAGGAATCCGTGCGTTTCAATCCAATTCAAATCCTTCATTGGGAAGGTGAGGTCGGATACAATGACATCGCGGACCGCCATTGAAGTTTCAGTGTTTCCTACATTTGCCTGGCTTGCTGGACGTTTGATGGTAGATGAATGGGTTTATTTTCTCTTCAAATAGATTTTGTTTTAAACTATGTTTCCTTTATATTTATTAATGTTCATGGTTGTTGATAAGGCTCATGTTCATCTGCCACTGGGTATCGCATAAGCTATGGTGTTTTCGAATCTGTTGTTACGGTCGCCATGGTCGCGGTACTTAAGTGATCTGATTGGTCAATATGTGTAGGATGTTGCTTTTGTTGATTGGCTGACATCGACAGCTATGTTGTCGCTGATCGCGATACATTGCCCAAGGGTACCAGGGGCTATATCTAGGGTAGAGATACCCCAGGTTTTAGCGAGGATGTTGACACCCTTGCAAGTGGTTTAGAGCCACCAAACTTGGATGGTACACATGTAACACCTACAGGATGGTACCACGAAAGCGTCAAATTCGACAATCAATAGCTAGCCATCGTCCAAATTGTTTTTTTCTGTGTTCTGCCCTTGTAAGTGGTTTAAAGCCAACAAAAAAGGTACACATATACTACGAGACAATGCCTACATGATGGTATATAAGCGTCAGATTCGACAGTGGCTGTACGTAGTACATGTAGTATATACATACCAGCTAAATACTAAGCATCAGATCCAACATTCATTAGCATGACATTGTCCATGACTAATTACTGTGTCTATTTTCGTGAATATTGAGTTTTCTATTAAAACATCGCATAGCAGTACAGTGCACGGCAGCACAACGTAAGATATAGCCTACACAGAAAAGCTGTTGTTGGATATTTGGGCTACGTTACCACGCAATTTTTCCCATCAAGTAAGGCCTTAGCAAAAGCTGACCTGACCGCTGACAGCTTCAAACCTCATGGGGGCCAAAAAACAATGGTCATTTCATTAAGAATAATATAGTTCTCTGTATGTTGTGTGAAATATATTTCTGTTGATTGCCAAAAGATTGGATATCACAATATACAAATTCGAGCCTTTCTGTTTCAGTTTTGCAGAGAGAACATAATGGACACCATGTTATTTTCATTTATCAATAAACTATTACTGGGCCTGGGAAGAAATCTGTGCAGAATTTTAAATTGCAAATTCCATAGAGCGGTGTCTTGTATTGGGTACAAGAGTTGGCCATCATATAATTACATTTCCACCTAATGTCTACTCTGGACAAACTTCTCTCTCATTGTAGTTCAGAGATTGGGACCAGCCCTGTGGAAACCATCCTGAAGACCTCTACAACCTTTGGAACATTTCATCAAGGAACGCCCAATCTTATTGGCGGCACACACAGGAAACTTCGCAGGTATACAGGACAAATTACAGGAGATCTTACCATTCTCCAGTTTAGTTTACCGTTAGATGTGTCGATTGAACGGGAGGATACAATATCATTAGGATTTCTGAGTAAGTAGATCTGATTTCTGAATAATTATCAAAAAGACATTTACATACGGGTATCTTTGTTCAGTTATGGAATATGTCCCTTATTTGTTTGTTTGTATGTGACCTCTTTGAGTTGTTCCATACAATAAAATTGAATTGAATTGAATTACGGGCCATAAGAACAACAATTAATCAATAGGGGGATTGGGGTACAGTGGGACATGGCGCACAGTGGGACAAGCCATCTAGCTCTTTTGTTAAGAACAAGAGGCACATACTATCATTACTATCAGCAGAAAGCCATCACCCCCAAACAGCCTCTATATTGATTACAAGTGAAACCTATCATTGGTAACGAATTAGGGACACAAAAACTGTTTCTGAGCGGTCCAAGTAATTTTTTAGTACTGAGGATGATAGTTCGTTATGAGAAGTTTTCAGCAGTACTTCCTTGTTGTTTTGTTACTGCTGAGAGAGGGTGGACAAAGGTACAATTCAATTATATCGATTTAGTATCTCAGCTGTTATGTATTAGTTTTGTTGTCATAAAAAGGAATATATCATGCACCTGGGGTAGAGTGGGACGCTTTTGCTGGGGCACACTTGGACAATAATAATCAAATGGTGAAATTTTATTTCATCCTAAAATGCCATCAAAGTGTATTATTTTGTTCTCAGATGGTAGTATTTGCTTATTCTATCAGATTTGATGAGTTTTACTAAAACTTCCAAAGTCAAATGCTTTCGTTGAGATGAGAATCGAACAAAATATTTTTTCCTCAAATTTGGTTGCTCGAAAATATTTTACGTAAATCAGGGGACTAAAATAGCAACTAACCTAACCACCGCTGCGAAATCTTCTAAACTCTTATGAAACATATCAGTATATACTTCTTATAAAATGTAGTTTGATTATTGTCCAATCGCAACCCAGTGGGTGTCCCAGAGTACCCCATATTGGGGCAAAGTGGGACACATTTTTCACGTTTTTAAAACAGAATTCTGGAGAAAAGTATAACAGATGTTTCAGATTTATTGTGTGACTATGTCATAATAAGTATAAGTTATAACGACAGTATACAAGGCTACATTACAGGAGAATAATAACAGAGATTTTTGCAAAAAGGTGAAAAATGTCCCAGTATACCCCAATCTCCCCTACAAAGTAAATTAGACCTCTGCCAGCCGATGTTTTCGGGCAAGCTAATGCTAATTCTCTTAGTTAGCACTCTGAAACATGCGTTGGGAGAAACAAACCTTGTTGTTCTTGTTGTTGTTGTTTACCTGTAAATCCACCGATGTAGTCCCTGGTGCTGTATTAAAAAAATCACGAGGCGCTATATCCCCAAATGCTGTTCTCTTAAACTTGAGATAGTTGGCGGTTGGCGGTGTTCAACCCCTCAAAACGTATTCAAATAATACCTTTGACCGAATTTCGAACAATCTTCACAAATTTGATAGTACTCGCCGCAACGGATATAGCCGCGCGCTAAACAGTTGCCGAAACGAAAATTAAACCCTATAACTGGAGTGGACACGGATGCCAAAGATATTAATTCTTTTGGACCTTACCTTTCGTCATCCATTATGGGTTGTTGCTGTAAATCCGCTCTTAACTTGATGAGTATTTTCTTAGGGGGAGCGAGCCCAATATGAAAAAGGGGCGGGGGGTCATTGGCAACTTTGCCCCCCCCCCCCTCACTCCTCAATAATTTTAACTGTCGTGCCTTGAAATGGGTCAGATATGTGTAGGCCGGGAACCGTTTGAAATTCCAAAATTCTCACATCTTCAGAAGCCCTAAGTATTGGCCGTGTTTACATTTGAAACACTGAAATATGCGATCATGTCTCAACTCTATAAAGTTCGCTCTGTCTAACCAACGAACAGCACAATGTCCATCAATAGTTTGTGTCCATAAAGCACTGGAACTTTTCACTTGGGTGGGGTGGGTATAGCTGACAAATATCATCGGCGAATTATTTTCGAAGCAACGTGGGGGAAATTCCATTGAAGTACGCCGATTGGATTTTTTTTTTTTTTTTTTTTTTTTTTTTTTTGAGCTCTTATGAGTCTGCTTTATTGCGAGATATGCTACTCCTTTCAACGTTCTCAGAAGCTGTAAAGTGCGTTAAATCAGGTCTAAAATTCCAAAATTTTCCGGGGGCAACCCCCTCCGTGTCCCACCCTCGTCTACCCAAATATTCAATTTCCACTGTCACCTATCCAATAAATAACCATTCAAATCGGTGATCGAGAAATGAACTGGAGAGAAAAAAAAAACACTTTGATCTTGGCGTGGGTGATGCCTGTAATACATTCAAACAAAAACGATTCGAATACGTACTGAGATTTCGTTAAATTCCACTCCGACTCAAAATGGCGTCCAAAAACACGCCGCCAAAACACACGTGACCCGAGTACGCGAGTCACATTGGCTAGAACAGTTACACTGAATGAGTTCAAAAACATGAAAACTGTGGTAGTGTAAAGTCCCAAAGCAGAATAACATGTAGACCTACAACAGTGTGCTAGATATACGACACCTCCCCCACCCCCCCCCCGCTCTTTTTTCTAAATAAATAGAAGAGACAACGGTCTCTTAATGTGCGTAATTAACTAGAGCAAATACTTAACCCATTTTTAGAACACACGCTTTCCAAAAGGTGACAGTATGGAAGCCGATAGCGGCCACTCACGTTCTCGCCATCTCGCCTTGTATATTTGGCCAGTCGAGATGGCGAAAATACGAGTATGACCGATAGCAGCCATCAAAAAGGTCACGGCACGATAACGCGAGAACATGCGAACGATGCCATTATCGAGTCGCGACCTACCATTCGCGTGTTCTCGTCTTCTCGCATACTCGCCTCATGATAGGTCGCGGAACGCGAACACGCGAATGATTAATAGCGGCCATCAATAAGGTCGCAGCACGATAACACGAGAGCACGCGAACGAAACCATTAGCGAGACGCGACCTACCATTCGCGTGTTCTCGTCCTTTCGCATACTCGCCTCAGGGTAGGTCGCGGCACGCAAACGCGCGAACGGTGCTTCCTGTTGAGTTCATGCGCAGATCCGGAAGAGAATTTTGTGCACCCTCCTTCATTTCTATAGGATGTTTTTTTGTGATGACAATAATTGTATCACACATGGAATGTTCTGCTGCCACAGGCAATATTATGTGTTTTTTGTTTTTGTTTTTTCTATCTCTGTATCTTTGCATGAAGATGCGAAGAAAAAAACTTACTTAAACTTACTGACTTACAATAGGTTTAAAAGCGAAAACGGACTAACGAACGGTGGTTATTTTGACCTTGTAGTCTGGTTCTGTTGCCATAGGCTCCTATTTTATTTTATAGAATGACACTGAGTGTTGTTTTGTTTAGGAGAAGATTTTTCCAAGACTCTACAGGTAGGCTTGACCAATTTGGAGATAAATGCGCCATTTCTAGGTCATTTACCTAACAGGTTTCATTTTACGAAGCCTTCAATCAATCAGTACATGCGCCACCTGTCATTCGCCACTGAAACATACAGCCTGTTTATTGAGCTTGGCAATCGTCTGGATATTTACCTGAAGACCCCACCTATAAGTTGACCTACGACACAATCACGATAGGCCCCATATCGAACGCTTTAATATCATTATGAAATAAAGATAGGCCTACCAAAATTTAGAAAACATGTAAACCTGTTATATTTTGAAACGTCCAAATCTCTCAGATGCTGAATATTCTACTCGAAATTTAGTTTGAAAAGCATCAATAAAGAGATGGAAACTACATGAGCTTTGCTCTGTCTTATTCTACACTTGTTTACATCAGCTCGTGTGTCGCCTTCAAAAATACGCATGAACACCCTTTTCCCCAAACATATCAGCAGAACGGTCTCTCTTGATCAAATGGCGATCTGCAACCGTCGCTTTGTCTGCAATCTGATGTTGAGAGTCAGAAAAGGCCGTTAGCTGCTCAAATAGTGTTCATAAGACAGAAAAGGATGATAACTGCCACCCTGAGAAAGTGATGAGTTAGGCCCGTCGCTCTTTGTTTACGATCACCTTCAAAAACGATAAACATCATTTCTGAAGAGTGCACAATGAGTGTAAATTTAGCTTATCACCTTTTAAGGGTGATGAGGCAAAATAATCACCCTTAAAAGGTGATGACCATCATAATCCTCCAGTGGTGATCAGAAATGGCCATCACCCTTTTTCTGGCTGTGTTGGAGAATGAATTATTTGGTTCGAGGCGTGGCACTGTGTCTCAATTTATTGGCCTACATGCAGCTGTCCTAAAATAGGACTCTCCTGGAATAAATAAGAATAAGCAAAATAGGGTCTTAAAGCCAGAAACACGTTTTTATTCAATATTTTGGCTAAAATCTAAGTGTAGCAATCCATTATCAATGCCTCTTGTTCTAGAGGTCATTGTACCATGCATCTGTATAGATACGGCACAAGCCAGGCCCGTAATCGTCTCAACCAATTGAAATTGTCAGTCCTAAACTAGGCTAACAAGTAGGTGCCGATAGTAGGGGCTATGTTGGGACACAAACTGCGGTCGGGAGATATGTATACGCATTAAATTAGAATTAAAAAATAATATTACACAAACTGTAGCTAAACTATATATTGTACTGCTAAACCGGTTTCGTTCATTTTATGGATTTTTCAGTAGCAATGATATAACTATGTGAGGCTATACATATAGATGCCTGGCCGTTGAACATGTTAAAACGCAGTTTTATTTACAAAGTATGCACTGGACACATACATATTCACAATATAATGGAGAAGACAAATGGTAAAACAATTTGTTATAATCCGACAATAATATAGAACAAAAACTAAACAATTAGCTGCATTGCCCTGAAGTTGAACATCAGATCTCCGTTGAGTTAGTTCAGTTAGTTCACGTCCAGGCATGGTTAGTTTTTATCGACAGTTGTCTGACATCTCCTTTTTCAGTCGATACATGCATAAAAGAAATACTTAAGTGTTCAATTCCACAGCTCATATATCAATAAAGGTATTATTAACAGTTTAATTCACATTTGAACTTCTGAATGAAGTACTGTTCCTTTGACAGTCGCCTGACTGTATCATCGGATTTCATTTTGTAAAACGGAAGAATATAAATTTCGGTTCGTATTAAATTATATTCAGAACCTGTGACCTGGCATAACCGGAAAACTGTCTTGAAAATGACGATGGAAACAATATAAACGGGAGACCAAAGATGATATATTGTTTATCTTTTATCGACAATGATGATGCTGTCGAGATATATGTATATGGCCCATTACTCGCCAATAAATGTCAATGATCTTTATCTTACGTTGGTCCGTTTTCACTTTTAAAGCTGCAATGTTGGAGACGTACAGCTTCCGGATCTGTGCATGAACTGAACCGGAAGCACCGTTTGCGTGTTCGCGTGCCGCGGGTCGCGACCTATCCTGAGGCGAGTATGCGAGAGTACGAGAACACGCGAATCGTAGGTCGCGACTTGCTAATGGCATCGTTCGGATGTTCTCGTGTTGTCGTGCCGCGACCTTTTTGGTGGCCGCTATTAGCCATTCGCGCCTTCGCGTATTCGCGTGCCGCGAGCTATCATGAGGCGAGTATGCGAGAAGACGAGAACACGCGAATGGTAGGTCGCGACACGCTAATGGCATCGTTCGCGTGTTCTCGTGCCGGGACCTTTTTGATGGCCGCTATCGGCCATTCGCGCCCCTAAATCTCCTATTTTCGCATTCTCGCCTGGCCAAATCTACAGGGCGAGATAGCGAGAACGCGAATGACCGCTATCGGCTTCCATATGATAGTGAGCTAGCAGTCCTATACATGTTTGTTCTGTGCACAGTAAAGACTGAGCTTGATCAGTGACACTGTGATGGAGTTCCAACGCAAAAGAATACAATCGTAATACTAAACGTACAGGTATGCGGTACACTTACTATAAAGTTTCATGGTACGGTATATGTATATGTGAGTGTAGACAGAACAGCTACTGTTACATTTCACGCTTCGCTAAGCTGAGTTACGATGTTGAGTAGTCCTATTTGCTCAACAATTTACACGTAAACTTAATTTCAAAGTTGGTTAACCACTTAACCTCACAAAAGGCAACATAGTTCACAGATCCAGTCTATTAGCGGGTTTCACACTTCGCCCGGATCTTGTAGTATGGAATGTTGTGAATGTCGTCTGTATATCTCCCCTGGGATGTGCTGGAGAGGAGGGGGAAGCCACTCTGGTTTCCCTGGATGAGGGCAAATCCACACCCACAAAACACGGTTAGAGGTCAGGTGTAATTACAGGGGAAGGCTCTGCAGTTCTTAGTAGATGACGTCTGTTCCTCCGTAGAACACTGCCTGTTGCTGACTGGACTATATAATACCTAGGACAGGCATGCTGCTCAGTTGCTATCGCAGGGTTCCACATACCATTTTTCCTAATACGAA
Source organism: Hanleya hanleyi (assembly GCA_036873755.1). Taxonomy (NCBI): domain Eukaryota; kingdom Metazoa; phylum Mollusca; class Polyplacophora; order Lepidopleurida; family Hanleyidae; genus Hanleya; species Hanleya hanleyi. Next base: position 324,298 of record JAVTVY010002457.1, read on the forward strand.
CACCATCTTTCACGCCCAACTTAGGGACCATTCAAAATTTATCAGAACAGTGGAATTTGAGGGGGTCACCAATAACTTCGAGCCCTACGAAGGGGTCATGTGTAACTAGACTGTGTGTAGAGAGTCATCATTAACTTGATAAATGATGATGATAAATGGATAGCTGTTCAGCTAAGATTTCTTGAGCTTCTGTATGAATTTCATGTTTTTAATGTTGAAGAACCAGGGTGGACTTTAGATGCAGGAAACACATGTATCAGAACACCGCTTTGTTTATCCATGGAGCCTATTAAACAGTAGGCTCTGTGGTTTATCATAAGCCTAAACAACATACAGTACCATAGATAGACCTATGTTCACTGTAAAAACGGCCAATTTCAGGGAGTAAATGTTCAACCTGTTATCAGTTCAACGTTGAACCAATTTTTAATGACAGTAAACGTTTACCCGGAATCTGGTTGAACGTTTCAGTTCGAATTCAAGCATATATTGATACTTGCATGGAGGTAAACGTTGAACCTGTTATTGGTTCTTCTTTCAACCTATAACTGGTTCTACGTATAACCACATGATACTAGCTTGGGCGTAAACGTTGAACCTATTATTGGTTCTGCGTTCAACCTATAACTGGTTATACGTTCAACCACATGAAACTCCGTGCATGGTAAAACGACACCAACATGACCGAAACAATGGGATATGAATGTCTGAGAACAGGGAGTAATTTTCTTATTAATATTAAGTTAAATTCTGCAGACTTTTCCAAATAAACCATGTGATTATGCTTAAAACTGAATGTCCAAGTCGTTCATAACGCGTGTCGATTTGGGAAACTTCGCTGTTATGCACTTATTTTGATGGCATATTACTATTTTCGCTCATAAAATAGCCTATCAACAGTCAGAAACAATCATAGAAGTTATCAAAAATGAAAGACGTAATACTGTTGTGTGGGCCAAAATTATTCCCGACCGAGTATACGTTCAACTGTTTTTCGGTTCAACGTATTTCCCGCCCTCGTTATTGTTTTTCCCGCGGTGGTCGTCAAAAGAACCACTATTTGGTTCAACGTTCAACTGGACTATGGTTCAACTGGCCATCGGTTATCCTCCTTCGTTTTATGAAGCGCCACCTGTTGGAGTGCAGTATCAGGAGGAGAACGTGTGGTGTTGTTGGCAGCTTAACAATGAACATTACCCGTCCCGTTACATCTGTTTTCTGGTAAGTAATATGGACAAACAATTGTTTGAACTGCGCTTCAACACTGAATACGTTACGCACAGAAATCTCGTCCCCGTTGCTTTCGCTTTATGTTTTGAAATCGAAGCTGTGTCGAAAACTGGACTATGCTTCATTGTTCATTCTCCGTTCATTTATTCATTGCATGAAAGAATTTTTCTGTCTGTTGTCTGTTTTAATATGTCATTGATATAATTTACTGTTACCACTTGGCGGTATTTTGCAATTTCCAATCACTTATTACATTTAGCATGTCGTTTTTCCATACCAGTTGTGGATGAGTGCAATCTAAGGCCCTTACAGGCTATATAATTTCCTATGTATTTCCAAAATAGAATTAATTAAACTGTCACTATATCTGCATAGGTCAAGGTCAACAGCTATATACATATGGATACCAGTAATTATCAGCCGCATTGTCCACAAAAATACTTGCAATACGCTTTGTGGATTGTTAAAATCTAAGGTCCTTGCAAACTAATATGCATTAATCTCCTATTCCAAAAAAAAAAAAAAAAAAAAAAATACATTAAGACATTATATAGTATTGTTCACTGGATATATTCCTATGCATATTATAATCCTATAATAATTCAAAACATCTATTAACTGTTACGCTGCTGAATTCTTCTTTATGGTGCACTGCAAAAGTTCCCATTTTTACGATGTATTACACTATTACACCCGGCTTTTATGAGCAAAAATATCATTCATACGTGTGAGTCAAGATTTGCCTTTCGTAGAAGCCGGTTCATAACAGTTCGGTCAACGTTTATTTTATTTTATTTTATGCTGAAATATTTAAAATTGTCATTGTAAATACATTTTATTGTAAGAGGCTACAATGACTTCACCTTATTATCGCCAAAAACAACGATTTTCAGCGAAATAACGCTCGAAAAACGTGCTTTTTTTCGCGGTCTTCAACATGATCGTTTTCGGCTATCTGACCGCCATTTCGAAAGATCTAGGTCTCGTTGTCAAGGGGAATCCTTGTTCTTTCTATAAATAGTCATTACTTTGATGGATGGCCAATGAAAACACGCGATGATGACGGATTTGGAAACCATAGAGGGATTTCCCTTTCGTAGAGCTTGAAGCAATGAGTCTCGCGATTGGACAAAGCCACGATTTGCCGTCACGTGGCCGAAATAAAGGTCGTTCATTGGCCCAGACGTTGTACTGGAAATTTTCCATAAGAAAGTTACGACGTAGAAAATGGCGACTCGCGGAGGAAGTTGGCAGAATTATGTGAAAATAAAGTTTGTTACGATGATTTCATCGTAATCAACACTATGGAAAGATAAACTGTGCTTTTATACTTCAAATATACCAAAGAATCATATATTTTGATGGGATTTTCCGTAAGTATTTTATATTTTCTGAGCGGCCTTCTCGGCGAGATTTTATGAAAATCTCCCCTCGCGGTATTTATTTATTTTTTAATTTCTTTCTCCCGATTTCGTTCTTCTAAGACAGCATATGAATTTTACATGCAGAAAATCCCGACAGACTTAGCTAACAATATACATATGGTTTTTATCAGGTTTCATGCATGGTAAATTTGAAAATATTGATTTTAGACAATGGTACGCGAAGACCGACAAGTTCAGGGCCCCTCTCCCGGGCCCCCCGCAGTCTACGCTGCGGCCACTCTACCGGGCCCGCCGCAGCGTAGCAGTTAACATTCAGTCACCCCTCAATTTTTCCTGAAATTCTAATCAGTCCAATGAATTTATAATAGTTACATAATGTCGTAAGACGTACTATATCAAATGTTGGCAACATTTTGTGTCCAATTGGGTAATATCATGTCAACATTGTGTAACTGTTTATCCAGTGATCAAGTGAGAAGTGTGAGAAGTCCAGCTGCCCTAGTGCCTGATCGATGAAGAAGTCATTTTGATGTTTCTGAAATACACCATGATGGATGACAAGTAGTAAGTGAATACATTACAAGGACACAATCAAAGGAAATTTGAGAAGTCATTGATAAGACTTGATAAATGATACATCATGGCTGTACCATGTATTACCCCATAACCCCCCCCCCCTAGCATGCCCACTACATAACCCCCCCCCACCATGCCCACTACACACACATCCAGTTAGGGGTAGGGGGGAGGGGGGGTGGGGTCAAGAAGCAAATGGATGAGATTTACAAACATGCAACATAGGGTGGTAGCTACCAAATTAGTATACTATAATATCCATGTTAGTAATTATGATTTTTTTTCCAATCCAGATAAGGGGGCATGGTGGTAAAGTGTGTGTGTGGGGGAGGAGGGTGGTGAAAATATATACTATTTTTATGTGGCAAGACCATGTGGGATTGATTTCATGAGATATTCCCGAGGCAGGGTGGTGGCATGAGAAATTGCCAGGGTTTGCGAGGGGCCGAGTGAGTGAGTGCTTGTCATGAAAATCAGGATATTTCCCCCAACCTTTATGAATAAATTAGTTATATTAGATCTTACTCCATTTAATATTTTCTCCTACAGAAAGTGTAACAGGGAGAAGGTCAGAAAGAAGCCATTTGTTTGAGTCTGACTGTTGGAGGAAGATGAAGGAGGCGACAGTGTATATGGCTCCCACAGAGTGAACATCATCATCTTGTAATGGATTTTATCGCGATTGAAGATGTAAGGAATAATCTGTCATTTTCAATGCTAATAATCAGATATATGATGCTCATAGACCATACTAAAACCAGCAACAAGAATGAATAATTTTGCCACTCTGTTGGTGAGTGGGGGGGGGGGTCATCAAGGCTTTATCTGCAGATGGCTCAATGTACAGTTGATGAGTTCAGATTTTATAGAATCAGGGCTCGAAATAACGCTTGTCTACTTGTCGATGACAAGTGATTTTCGCAAGTGACAAGTAAAAAGAAAAATGACTTGTCGCCTGCGACAACAAAGCCATAAAGTGCCGTTTTTATTTGTAACAGATATATACTTCGCCTAACAAAACAATGTGTGTAGCATAGTTTCCGCAGGCCTCGAAGTTGATACAATTTACGTGATTTCATGGCCCGTATGACCGATGTCGTTGTTGTCACTGTCGTTTTGAAAACCGCTCTCCTGTGCGCGAAGATAGAAAATAACCTTGTGACAAGTCAAGTGATTATGGTACGCGCGATTTCATTAGTCTAATAACTCCATCCAGCCAATCAGCGTAGCTGATAGAATCTGAATGCAGCCTAGCGATAACACGTTTGGTCATGGTGGTTCGGTCATTTTGGTTGAATAGAGCGTTAGTGGCAACTATTCTTCGACAGTAATATGGATCGTTTTCCGAAACGTTGGAATGAAATCCCAGTCACAAGAAGGCAGAACAATCAAGAATTTCTTGCCAAAAATTATCCGTCGAAAGAGTGACTCCCATGATATTGAAAACATTCTTTCCCTTGTAAAAATACTGGTTCTACTGTCTGTCACAGATAATATATCCGGCGGTATTTCGGAGACAATTGATCGGGGGATATTGAAACTTCACACAGGAAATAAAATAAAAAGTACTAATTTTATTCCAAAGTATCAAGAAAATCCTTCCAGTAATTCTCAACAAATCGCGAAAACAGCAATTAGATGGGAGATTTGTAGGTTATTTTTTGACGCCATGACACCAAGTCTGCATGTTTTATAACATTGGCAGGTCAATGTCATCGTAGCCCCAAAATAACATGGTAGGTATTGGTGATTTTCGTCAATTCCCAGATTAATTACATATGGGGGAATTTCTTTTTTTTAGTTTATATACTGTGTGAAGTTTTAAAGCTGTACGATAAATTTTCTGTGTATTGCAAAACACGGGGACAAATTACAAAAATCGGCAGACGACGCTGATTATCATAATTACTTTCCTTCACCTAAGCCAATCAAAATGGTAATTTGTCTGTATACATGGTGTAGTCTGTCTGTCTGTCTGTGTATTCTACTACCCAAATAAATACACTAAAAGAATAACAGAACAAAGTCTGAATCTAATTGGTTGTTCTATTTCATGAAAAATTAGAACACGGTTATATAAGGAAGTCAAAACTTGGTAATATTTTGAGACAACTACTGTCAACAAGGTGACAAGTAAAAAAAATAGTCCCTTGTCACCTGGGACAAGTAAAGTTTTACAAACATTTCAACCCCTGTAGAATGGTACTTACAAATGTAAGCTTATATTGACAGGATAGTGAAGACAAATTATATTGCACAATTCTTTATTTGTTTAATAGGACCAACTGCTTGCAAGAAAGATCAGAGACACGTCACAGTGCGGATCATTACATTACAGGGTTTCGGATGATACATTACAGGGTTTCGGATGATGGTGGAAGTGTGTGCATTATTTCATAACTTGGACTATGTGAAATAATTGGTCTCTGACATGCCTGCATCACAAGATAATGGCTACCGGTATCATTGGATGTGACAGAAAAGATGAAATGGTAATGTGATACAACAAATATTCAGGCTAAAGCTGTGGTACCATATTACATATAGAAGAGGAACAAAATGGAACTGTGTTGAATCTTCACCATTCCTGAACACCCTTACAAAAAAATCAACCACAATGGCCGGCATATTACTGGTGATAGAAAAGTGACACCATCGTATGCAAACAAAGTCTCATTACTGTGATAGAATGATGAACAATGTGCATATACCTGTAGCCCTCTCATCTGTTGAAGCAGATGGCCCAACATAACACTCTGCAGCTACATGTAGATGAGAAGACAAGGGTGTTGTTTACTATGAATTAACTGTGATGTTGAATACAAGAAAACAGTGCAACACTCGATATATCACAAATCATCGATACATGACGAATAATTGACTTCAGATACAAAAGTCAATGTGTGAAGTCTGACCACCTTTACGTGTACTCTGTACAGGAAGGTGGATATAAATTTTTATTTACCATATTATGACTCGGTATGTCCCAGATCATTAATACATTGTGTAATATAATTTGACTCAGGTACATAAGTCACTGTGTGAATTCTGACCACTTATACTCTTTGTAGGAAGGTCTTACACACTTCAACTGTGTATTTAGGTCCCATAACTAAACTTTGATAAAATGCAATTAGCTAGCTCACTCAAATCATTGATATTACATGTACTCAGAATACATAGGTCGCTGTGTGAAGTCCGATCACCTATACTATGTATAGGAAGGTTGGACACACATAAACTATGTATGTAGGTCCCATAACTAATCTGTGATAAAATGCAATTAACTAGCTCACTCAAATCAGTGATATAACATGTACTCAGAATACATAGGTCGCTGTGTTAAGTCCGATCACCTATACTATGTGTAGGAAGGTTGGACACACATAAACTATGTATGTAGGTCCCATAACTAATCTGTGATAAAATGCAATTAACTAGCTCACTCAAATCAGTGATATTACATGTACTCAGAATACATAGGTCGCTGTGTGAAGTCCAATCACCTATACTATGTGTAGGAAGGTTGGACACACATAAACTATGTATGTAGGTCCCATAACTAATCTGTGATAAAATGCAATTAACTAGCTCACTCAAATCATTGATATAACATGTACTCAGAATACATAGGTCGCTGTGTGAAGTCCGACCACCTATACTATGTGTAGGAAGGTTGGACACACAAATTAGGTCCCATAACTAATCTGATAATATGCAGTTAACTATCTCACTCAAATATCCCAGATCAGTGATATTACAATACATGTACTCGGAATACATAGGTCGCTGTGTGAAGTCCGATCACCTGTACTCTGTGTAGGAAGGTTGGACACACATAAACTATGTATGTAGGTCCATAATTCTCTCAATTATCTCAGATCAGTGATGTTAAATACATGTACTCGGAATACATAGGTCGCTGTTTGAAGTCCGATAACCTATACTCTGTGTAGGAAGGTTGGACACACATAAACTATGTATATAGGTCCCAACTAATATGTGATAAAATGCAATTAACTAGCTCACTCAAATCATTGATATTACATGTACTCAGAATACATAGGTCGCTGTGTGAAGTCCGATCACCTATACTATGTGTAGGAAGGTTGGACACACATAAACTATGTATGTAGGTCCCAGAACTAATGTGTGATAAAATGCAATTAACTAGCTCACTCAAATCAGTGATATAACATGTACTCAGAATACATAGGTCGCTGTGTGACGTCCGATCACCTATACTATGTGTAGGAAGGTTGGACACACATAAACTATGTATGTAGGTCCCAGAACTAATCTGTGATAAAATGCAATTAACTAGCTCACTCAAATCAGTGATATAACATGTACTCAGAATACATAGGTCGCTGTGTGAAGTCCGATCACCTATACTATGTGTAGGAAGTTTGGACACACATAAACTATGTATGTAGGTCCCCTAACTAATCTGTGATAAAATGCAATTAACTAGCTCACTCAAATCAGTGATATAACATGTACTCAGAATACATAGGTCACTGTGTGAAGTCCGATCACCTATACTATGTGTAGGAAGGTTGGACTCACATAAACTATGTATGTAGGTCCCAAAACTAAACTGTGATAAAATGCAATTAACTTGCTCACTCAAATATTTCAGATCAGTGATATTAACAGACAATTATGCCATATGTATACAGTAATATTTTATCATACAGCAGTAAGCTAAAAAAAAGTTAATAATAATCATGATAATCATTTTGCATCTTGAAGTTTTCATTCCTTAGATGAGGAGTGTTATGAGTCTAACATCAGTTGAAAAGGAGGTTTCTGTGATTCATGAATTGGTAGAATTCAATGTTTACATTTTAGCTTTTCATATCTTTAGTTGTTCATTTGATTGCAAACAGTCTAGTGTTTATTTAGAGCATTCATAAAGTTAGACCGCGGTTCACAGTTCCTTATTCGTCATCCAGCGACTCATAGCCGCACCCCAAGCAGCGCCCCCTGGCGTCAGATTTGGGATACAAATATGCAAAGATATCGATTCCACATGAACTCTTGTATATAGATGAAGCTAGGTATTCGTATTGTTAGAAATCAGATCTGTTATTAGATTATATCCGAATATGATTTAAATATATGAATTTTATTTCAATTAGTGTGTATTTGTTGATGTATGTTCTGAAATATCCTTCACTTTCTTACAGGTTGATATACTTTTCACCGATGACTGCAAGAAATAACACTGGGATGTAACTTGGTTGCTCATATGGTTCCGATGTATTTGCAAGAATTTAGAATTTAACTAAATCTGCAAATACATGTACAATTTGCACCACAACAATCCGGTGCAGATTTCATTTAAATCTGCATCTAGATGAACGTTAAACCTTGATGTGGTTGTACGTTTAACCTTGATGTGGTTGTACGTTGAACCTATTTCTGAGAAAACATTGAACCTGAATCTGGTTATACGTTGAACCAGTAATTGGTTATAGGTAACACCAAATTTTGGTTCAGGGGTTTTCATGGTTAAACGTTGAACCAGAAACTGGTTCAACGTTTACCTTTCAGTTCAACGTTACACCTTTTCGTGGTTGAACGTTTAACCTCATTTCAGTTCAACGTTAAACCTTGATGTGGTTGTACGTTTAACCTTGATGTGGTTGTACGTTGAACTTATTTCTGAGAAAACATTGAACCTGAATCTGGTTATACGTTGAACCAGTAATTGGTTATAGGTAACACCAAATTTTGGTTCAGGGTTTTCCATGGTTAAACGTTGAACCAGAAACTGGTTCAACGTTTACCTTTCAGTTCAACGTTACACCTTTTCGTGGTTGAACGTTTAACCTCATTTCAGTTCAACGTTGAAATTTGCTTGGTGCTACGTTGAACCAGTTTATGGTTGCAACCGAGTTACATCCACTTTATGGTTGAACGTTTACTCAGCGTTTTTACAGTGTATGACTTCCTCGGACAAATGACTCGAATATTGACAATAATAACATAAATGCGAAATTTACAAAACTTCCACTATGGCCTTGAAATTCTGCAGCAAAAGATTTCAAATCAGCCTCTTTAGGGTTCTGAAAGAAGATATACATCAACCATGTCACTGCAACAGTATAGAATTACAGGAAAATACAAGGATTCAGCTACTCAGCATTATGCCTAACTTAAAACAAATCTGGATACCTGTCTGCATCTACCTATACATATCATCAACTAGACCATTATCGACAATTTAGTGTTGGCGCTGGCCCTGATGCATGTTAGCGATCACATTTTACTCATTTGGTGGAATATATTAATGACGGACGGGCTGTGCATCGAAGAGCCCCATGGTTGTCACGTAACCATTGCAGTGAATCTATTTTTCTTTCCTCTAACGCATATTAGCTGGTGACACTGATTTATGATATCGTTTTTGGTGCAGATTGACCCGAAATAATACATGAGCGCCACAGCCACAATTATTGGACTAAAAGAACATAAATCATTCAATAAGTTGACTTCAGACAGAATAATGACGTAGCCGTACACCGTTTTTCAGTATAAATTATCGTGTCGTAACCGTACACCGGCAAAAACGAGCGTGAGTCGTAACCGGGAAATTTTGCAATTTTCTCCGGCTTAATGTATGTCAATTATAGCTAAATAACGCAATGCGACAAGTCGTTCGAGCTACCTGGGGAATTTTATACACCCAATCATCCTATTACTGATCAAAAACGAACACAACAGACCCTTCTCTCGACTAAATATCCAAAAGTTTGCAGGCGCTCCCGCTTCGATTTTTGACATTCTTCCATCGGCCTGAAATATTCGTCCGTATTGGATAAATGGGTTAAAATAGTCAGAGGACATGGATGGGTGAAGAAAGAAGAAGGCTTGCTTTTTCTATTCAATCCCTTAACCAGACATTTAAGTTCAAGAAAATGCTGAATAATTGGTCTGAGGAAATGACGTACCTCGGGTCTGACTTACCGGTCGCCATCTTGCGTGTGTCGTAGCCAAACCCACCGGGGCTCGTTCACGACAGTGTATAAGGGCAGCCTGGCTGCTGGCCCTTCACCTCTTCCGTCATACGTAATCAAGGGCGGCCTGGTTGCTAGCCCTTTCCCCACACGCTAACTGTACTTGCGACCCGGTCGCAAGCCCCTGCGACCTTCTGCGACCCGGTCGCAACCCGTCTGCGACCTTCTGCGACCTGGTCGCAAGTCGTCTTCTTCCGTCGTTGGAACGTTACGGCTGTGACGCTCTCTCAATATACGACACCCAGTCGTTGGAGCCTCTCCACGGATGTGGCAGCCCGTCGTCTTCTTCACCCCAAGTCGTCGGAACGTTACGGCTGTAACGCTCTCTCAATATATACCCCCAGTTGTTGGAGCCTCTCCACGGATGTGGCAGCCCGTCGTCTTCTTCACCCTGATAGCACGGCGTCTCAACCCTCACGGCTGCTGCGACCCGTCTATAGACACGACCCGTAGCTACACAACTTCACGACGACCCTCCAGGTAAGAAACACGTACAGCTCGATACGATATGTCGTCGAATAACGGTAGGAGAGTTTGGCTCTATTATCTCTGTATTTATAGTACATTTGCATATAATCGAAGGATGGAGGGAGTCCATTATTACCGTCATATACCGCTTCACGACCGATGACACCGACACATAAATAATACTGTCCACGTCCCAGTGCCCGGGTTGTTCAGTAAAACAGTGCCGATATCATACAATCTACTGGTATTGACCTATATCCTTATTCTGAACATGTTTACCGGAATGTGCTACGCGGTAATACATGTCATGTTACAGTATTATAGAATACCCCCAGACTACAATAAACACGCCAGTCGGTCTTCCCACTCTGTCGTGTTCCCTATACTATAGTACAACACACAAACACGGTTCCACACTGAAAATGCAAGCCGGCAAATTCGCATTGGATTGACGTGTTTTCACAGGTTGCACTAGCTACAGGATCTACAATCTTTTAGACTCCCAGGCCAAAACAATTACATTTGCGACCCGGTCGCAAAGTGCGCCAAAATCACACAATTCAGGCTGTACCTTGCGTGCTTTCTCCAGCGCTGTCTTTTTGGTCTGTCCCCGCTTGAAATGTCTGCGCCTGTATATATAGTGTGTGCACTCTCCGCACCCGAAAAGTCCCCACAGGAAGTTTCCTCGCGAACGGAGACGTTTCGCCTGCAATGAAAGATCGTCTCTCACAGCGAAATTACAGTTCATAGTCCATAAACTAGAATGGCATCCCAATCTAGAACCTGTAGAGAATATTTCACGTAAATGGCAACTCCTATCTTGCTCTGGTAAGCGAGAAATACGGGGGACTCTATTTCCGTACACTGCCTTGTTCCTCGCTGACGATACATGTCAAAGTCGTTCCCCGCATTCCATTCTGGGTCACCCTCCCTATTCAAACTGTTCTCTACACAAACGGTCAACCGTTACACTAGGACAATTGAACTGTGAGAGTTCACCATTTTCCTTGAGTAGGTAGATGGCGCTGTATTGATTATAACATTGTCATACGGGGCTTTTAGGTCTTTGGAGGCACTGTGTTAATATATAGCGCGGGTTATTTGCAAAACTGTTGACAACTGCTATTATTTTATTGTTTGTTCGAATGAACCTTTTCTGGATCTCCCTGGGTGGGAGTCTATAATTATTTGTTAGTGCTATGGCATACAGACTGTTAGAGAGGCCACTGGGCCTTAGACTTTTGGGGCTGAATGCCGCTAAGCCGATTGATATTTGGCGTGCTTTAAAATAGTCTGTCGGATCAGGGCCGAAAGTCCTTGATGGATTAGCGCAGGTGACAAAGGATCTCTGGATTGTGACACTAAAAAATGAACAAGCCAGAGATATTCTCCTCTCAAATGGATTTCAAAGATCAGTGCGGTCACTTTGAGGAGATTACACCCACGAAAGTACTTGTCAGAACAAAATGCCCTGTGGAGATACCAGACACTGACATCAGACATATTTTTGAGAAATATGGTAAAGTTCATGACATTTCCCACGAGTACTATACTTTTGACAGGGATTTCAAAACTGGGAGTAGGAAGGTGTGGATGTCTGGCATCAAAACTACTCTTCCCTCCACAGTTATATTTGGAGAGTAACCGAACTGCTTCACAATAGGTGACTGGAATTCAATCCAATACAGAGAAGAAATCTCCCGTAATCCCCCCCCCCCCAAGAGAAATAGGGTAGATGAAAGTCCGGAAAGTTTACTTCATAATCAGCAGTCTAAAGAAAATGAGTATGAGAGGATTGTAGATTCAGGAACTCTTCAAACTGTTGGATCTGTCTGGCATGGAGAACGACAGCGTTGTCAATGATAGTCAAATGCCCAGCAATGTTGCTACTGCACTTGATGTAGACGGCAGTCGTAGTGAAAATTCATCTGTGCGTTCGGATGCTGTTGTCGAAACCAAGCTCACCACAGATTGGAAAGGAGGTGAAGATGAAGACATTAGTTCTACACCTGTACATTCTAGTGGTAACTCGAACTTCACCAAAGATGATGATGTGTGTGCAAAGCTCACCAAAGATGATGTTAGAAATGAGCTACCCTCAGTAGATGCACCTGTGCATTCTGGTGGTGATTTGAACTTCACCCCAGATGAAAATGTGGTTGCTGAGCTCACCAGAGATGATGCCAATCTCAGTAAACTCAGATATAATATCCTGGAATATTATATCTGAATTCAGCCCTATGTAAATCCCGTGCGAGTTGAAACTACTATTGTTAGCCAATCGGATGGATAGCTGGTTGTAACTATTTCAAAATCACGCCCTCAGTAATTACACACGATAGCTCGTGGTCTAAAATATAAACGTTATCCTGAAACAGTTTCCAAATATGGCATCATTTCTGGACAAGGTCCGTAAACATCAAAGAGTTTACTCCCGCCGAAAAGTCTGGCTTTGTTAGGGGTAGAAAATATCAAAAGATTGTGCCGTGCGAAGATGTTAATCTTGTTGTCAGAGCGAAAAGGTTGAAATGGTCGTGATTGGCTTATCATGGGATCTCGTAGAATGTCGCCGAACATTTCGCACGAAGTTTTCATAGCGTTACGTCTAGATGGTATTCCCCTGATTTACCATCTTGGTTTACCTAGATTGAGATGATGTTAGAAATGAGCTGCCCTCAGTGGATGAAGAAGGTGAAGATGAAGATTTTGGTTTTATTTCTGAAACGGATACGCCTGTGAACTTCGCTCCCGATGATGATGTGTTCACTATATGAAGCTAGCAATGAGATACTCATGGAAGATGAAAATCAAGATGAAGAGGAAGTTGATAACTCCATTCTCAACACAGAGACACCTACAAATCTCTCCTCAGACAAAAACTCGATCGCTGAGCACATGGATCAATCTTGTGATAATAAGCGACCCGAAAAGACTTCCTTAAACCAGAGGTCGAAAAAGAAATGTGAACAGAAGAGAGAACAAGAAATGTATAGAAATAAAGACCAAGATATGCAGCAGTTGCGAGAACAGAAACAAGAACAGAAAAGCCAGAGGAGAAGACCTTTAATTAAACGTTCATAAAGTTGACATTCCATTTCCTAGTGTGTGTACTTGTGTGTTATTTCTTCATATAGACTAAAAATGGCTCAGTCTCCAACCCTCCTCCAATGGAACAGCAGAGGAGTTCGGCCAAATTTACATGAACTTCAGTTGTTAACTCAGGATTATGAACCTTTAGCTCTCTGTTTAAATGAAATTTTTCTCAAAGAAGCAGGTAAAAATAAATTTGAAATACGGCAATATACACCCTATCATTCCTATGCTTTGCAAGAGCATGGAAAGGCTACATCCTGCATATATCTGTGTTTTCAAACCTCAGTTCGTGGATCTTTATTTGAAGAAACCCTCCATTATTCCACCACTTGGAATTCGTAGGAAACCCCACATTGTAGCAGCTGGTATTAAACTCAGTCAAATATTACCTGACAAGCTCTTACCAATTCCAGCAGGGCAGTTAGCTCTCTAACGAAATATAAAAAAGCAGACACGAGTCAGCTCTTGTATACACAAGAATTTGGTCTACTGAGAGAGAAATATAGATCGCATCAAGCTATTTAAGCATATGGTTCTAAAGATGGTGAGAGAGTAGCATGTGCTACTATCTTCAGTTCCAAAACCAAAACCTGTCGACTACCAGGTAAAAGTTCGATATTCACTGCAGAAGCAAAAGCTATATTGTTGGCTTTAGAAGATATTGGTTCCGCTAAAAGGAAAAAATATGTCATATTCTCAGATTCACTGTCATGCCTCCAAGCGATTAAAAGTGGAACTTCGACTCATCACACTACCTTGAGTATTCTACAACTACATGACTAGATTTGATCAACAGATTGATATTGTGTTCTGTTGGATGCCTAGTCACGTTGGCATCAAAGGTAATACTGAGGCTGATAGGATAGCTAAGGCAGTCCTAGATGATGAGATTGATACTGTTGGAATCCCATATAGCGATTTCAGGTCCGCTATCTGTACTTATGTGAGACGGCTTTTTCAATCTTTATGGGATGCTGTGAATAATAACAGACTTCATGAGTTAAAAAAAACTGTAGGCTATACTCATCTGAACAGCCGGAAACGTTTCGATCAAACCATGATCAGGCGATGTAGAATCGGCCATACACGATTAACTCACGAACATTTACTAAAAAAAAGAGACAGTCCCAACGTGTGTTCCATGCCATGGTGATCTCACGATGAAACATATTCTGATCGAATGCATAGATTTTAAGATTGTAAGAAATGCTTTTTATCGAGCGACTACTTTGGAAGATCTTTTTAGTCGGGTGAGGGAGGATTGCATCTTAGGTTATTTGAGAGAAATCAGGCTGTTACATACGTTTTAATGTATGTTTTAATGCGTTGGATTACTAAGTTAAAGACTTGAGTACTTAGAATTTTGTTTGATCGTCGCTAAATAGCTAAAATATTGCTGAACGCGACATGAAACCTTAATTCTCTCTCTCTCTACATATGTAAATATGAAGTTACAATTTATGTGCCGGTAGATATCCTTCACCATTATTCCTATGTATATATATATATATTTTCAATTTCTTTCAATATGCTCATCGTATCTATATAATCGTAAACTGAACTGAAACACGCTTTAGTTTTACACAAGGCAAAGAAGAAGAAAAAATGATTGAACTTAGTCTGACTGAAGTGTTCACGATATAGAAACTCAGTCAGGCTGAACCTTGCCGCACTACTGTCGGCTATAATCCTCAATCGTTTTTTTTCAATCGCTTATATTTTCTCGATTAAAAAACCGCGATATCGCTTTTTATTCGGGAAAATTTTCTCGATTGAAAAACGATTGCCAACAGAAAAAAATCATTCGAACAGCGATCGCGAATGAATCGTTTATTTTGAAGGAAAAAAACATTGTCTCTCGCCTTGGAAAATCGCGACTTCGAGCAAATTTGACGAAATAAACGATTCATTCGTGAACGATAATTGGAAACGGTTCCTAACTAGATACAGTCGATCAAATAAAAAGAGAAGGTGTCCGTTTTGTATGTCAAGTAGAGGAAACGTTCATTATTTGTAAAGAGAGTAACAACGTAAGACTTAGGGAAAACGGTAACATGGTTC
Source organism: Hanleya hanleyi (assembly GCA_036873755.1). Classification (NCBI taxonomy): domain Eukaryota; kingdom Metazoa; phylum Mollusca; class Polyplacophora; order Lepidopleurida; family Hanleyidae; genus Hanleya; species Hanleya hanleyi. The sequence continues at coordinate 340,136 of JAVTVY010002457.1, forward strand.
CGGCGAATCGGCACAAAAACAGTCCCAAACGATAACTTGCAGGAAGGTACTACCGAATTTGGAAAGAATCCGTTCAGTTTTACAAAAGTTAGTGTCTATAGACAGATTGGCACGAAAAAAAAAACGAAAAAAAGACAAACAAACAAACAAGTGGGATCTTGAAGGGAGGTAACCATTGATTTTGAAAGAATTCTTTCAGGTTTTCAAAAGTTACTGTCCAGAAACGCACCTGTAGGCGGACTGGTACGAAAAACAATCCCAGCCGAGATCCCCCGACTTATGAAATAGAGAATTGAATCTGTTCAGGGGTTTTTTCTAAAACAGCTAACTTGGCCCACAGGTGGCGTTACCTAAAGCAGATCGGCATGAAAACGCGTTTGAAACGCGTTTTATTGTTGTTAAATAAACATTACCGTCCACACCACGGTTGCTTCGTCGGGCAGAAATATTATTTGATCTTTTTGTGGTTTTTATTTCATTTATGCAATGGTTCGGCGACTGAATATTGTTCAAAAGCTGCATGGGGTCAAGGTCAAACGAAATGCTTTTTCGGCTCGGTACTCCTGACAGATCGTTTCGCTTGATAAGGGAAGACAAATATTGTCTTGCTTGGTGAACAAAACGATTTAATCTTAGCGCAATATATAAACGAAACGATATCGAATATTCCCATCAAATCGCTAAGTTAAAAAAGCGTTCCGTTAGCTAGTGTTTAGAAATACTGGTAGTTTCGTTTACGTTCATTAGTTTCATTAGTTTACGGCGTAAACTAACCAAAAAGAAAATTACCGGGCACAGAAGGGTTTTACCCCTGTATATTAAAGGCTACGCCACATATATCTATTTCAGAGCACAGGGATTAATAATAGGGGCCGGGGAAAGCCGCGAGGGCTTCTTAGCCTGGTTTGCAAAATAAAAACACAAATTTGCGGGAGTTGAACGAAAAGAGAAAGGCGTTTATAAAACGCGTTCATAAACGCGTTTCGATCAGAGCAAACGCGTTTGACGAGGGAAACGCGTTTTGATAAAAGAAAAATTAAGCCATATTGAAAGCGTTTCGTTTCCTATAATGGAACTTCATGGAACGCGTTTGGAGCGCGTTTCGTTAGGTCAAACTAAACGAAAATAACCGGACACCGAACGTTTTTACCCCTGTATGTAACTAGATTCAAAATGAGCATAAGATATTACGCTATGCATAGAGATCCATCAGTTTTGACAAATTTGATCAGTGAGGTAAGAATAATGCCTTGAACTATATGATCAACAGGGAAACGTGTATTTTTCAGATGACCCCACATGGCCGCCACTTTGAATTTGACCATCAAATCTCGAATTTTAGGATATGTAACTAGGTTCAAAATTGGAATAGGATGTTTGGCTATGCTTAGAGATCCCTCGGTTTTGATGAATGTGCATAATGAGTTCAGAATAATGCCTTGACCTATACGAACAACAGTCAAAAGTGTGATTTTCAGATGACCCCATATGGCTGCCATTTTGTATTTGACCATCAAATCTTGATTTTTGGCATATGTAAATAGATTAGAATGGGGATAAGATGTTAGGCTATGCATAGAGATTTATTTATTTATTTATTTAGTTATCATGTTTACACCCAGCAAAGACCGTCAGTGCCGAAGCTCTGTTCTCCTCCGCCTTGCTAGTAATATAAACAGCAGTAAAAAGATAAACGGTTTTAAAAAGTATATGCGTGATATTTACAATGCTAAGAAGAGGTATATAAGATGAACGATTGGGACAATAAGAGTATATGTGAGATATTTACAATGCTAAGATGAGGTATATAAAATGAATGCTTCAGACGTTAATATTGAATTGAAAATACTTGCTGCGTCAGGAAGAACGTTATCAGCAGAATTAAGATAGATTTGACCATTTAAATTAATGATAAATAATAAAAGAATTACCGAACAAATAAGAATTGACAAAAATATGACGTTTCGTTAACATTTTAAAATGATTAAGATCAGGCGCGGTCTTACATTCAGTTGGGAGATCGTTAAAACACTGAGCCGCTTTAAAAGAGAAACATTTTCTGCCGTAATCTGTTTTTGGCTTTATAACATATTGTTTCTTGCTTCCTGTCTCGTATTGTGAGAATGTATGTCCTTACAGGACATTACAAGTCTACATAAGTATTCAGGAGCAAGTCCATGTATCGCTTTGTATGACATAACAGATATATTGTATTTCCAGCGATCTTCTATAGGACGACATTTCAACCGTGTTAAAACTTCAGACGTGGGCGTATCCATGGGCGCACCGAGAATAACCTTTCAGCCCTTTTGTGGAGCTTCACCATAACATTGGTATATTTCTGACAAGCAGAACTCCAAATAGAACTGGCATAGGCGAAGTGAGGAAGAATCATGGCGTTAAATAACATTTTGCGGAGATCCCAGAGTTTTGATAATTTGCGCAGTGAGGTAAGAGTAATGCCTTGAAATACACGAGCAACAAGAAAAATGTTATATTCAGATTACCCCACATGCCCACCATTTTGATTTAAACCATCATATCTTGAGCTGAAAATTAAGCAAACCGATTCAAAAGTAGGCGCTAGGCTTTGATGTGAGAATCCTTGGTTTTAACTAATTTGCACAATGGGCTATTAAGAAAATGAATAACGTTAAAAAGGACGATTTATGGATGAACCCACATGAGCGCCATTTGAATTAAACCATGATGGTTGATAATAAAAATTATAGAAATGAGCTCAAAATCAGCCAAATATAATATTCCAAAACTACGGAAAGTCTTCGCTCTCGATTTTCAATCATTTTGGTGATACAGCGAATATTCAAAAGGGTTTTAAATTTCCGAACACTCAATCACCCAGGCCAGAAAGGGTTAACTCAAACTACTTCAAACTCCAGACAGAAAATTATCTTGATCGGGAATGTCGAGACTATAAAAAAAATGCATGTTACCAATATTCACAAACAAAAAATACTGAAATACCCTTCACTATAATTATCACAAAATTCACCCCGTAGAATTACTTCAGATTTGATATCCATTTCATTTACAAGGAATTTCTTACAAAAAATTTCAAATTGTTTTAAGGCCGATATTTTGGCCATCTTTGGATCTTATTTGATCTCGAAATGCCCTCAGGATGACCTCAAATTGCCAATGTTGTATTGGTATCCCCCGCTGCCTTGATCGATACAGCACACAAAAGTAATTAACAAACAGCACAAAATATATGAAATAAAAGAGAATTTTCACTCAATTCTAATAATTAACGAGCTAGCCATACCTGTGTTAAAGCCCTACAGTACATAACATCAATTTAGCGTGGATATCCGCTGGTAAGAAAAATCACACTATATATTAATTTCACCCCCAAAATGACATTTAATGCCCAAAATCATGGTGGTATCCCCTCTCACCTTGAACCATACCAAGCAAAGAACTGGATACCGATTTGTAAGAAACAATGCCATCGAAAGTTACATTTCGTACCCTTGGCCGGAAATGCAATTTTAACTTGGACCTCCCGGGGGCGCCAGCTATAGGTGGATCGGCGCACAAATCAATCACATCATCTTGTTTCCTGGAGATTGCACTGAAATATTCTTGAATGAATATCTCTGTGTCAGTGGGTTTGAAATCTGCAAGGCCACTGTCTCTGTGAAATTCATTTGTGGGAGAAATGTAAATTTATATACATGTTCCAGGTCCAAAAATCATCATACTGTGTACATGACTGAATAGCATGGCTGTAAACCAGGCACTGGATGTACTTTAGACGCAAGTGATTTCAGAGCTCATACACTGAGCCACTATTTTAACCCCCAACAGTGACCTTTCTGAGTCGGGGCTGTGAACCAATTACTGATGCGCTATCTATGCAAATGAGAATATGGAAATTGGTACCCAAGCAGAGACAGTCACTTCACCATGGGTCCACATGGCAAATTTGCATATAAGAGAAATTGTAGAAAAAGTACCAGTATCCAGTTTCGAATAGAGCTGGAAAACAATAGGCGTCTTCCCATAGACAGGAGCAATATGCACAACAAATTTGAAGGCGATTGATTAAGGTAGTGGCTAGGTATCCGACGAAAATGATTGAACACAAGAAAAATATGCATATAAGGGAAATTGTAGATACAAGCCCAGTTTCGGCAGAGCTGAAATTAATAGGTGTCTTCTCCTAGACAGGAGCAATATCCGCAACAAATTACTGACATACACATAAGGTATCTCAAGGGTTGCCTAATGATATGGGATATGCGTTCGAACATTAAAAGTGTTCCGGACCCGAAGCCGGTAGAATTCTGATGAAAGCCCCTCGAAATAAAAAGTTGCCAGACAAATATTCACAGAATGAATCGAATTCGTAAGAAGTTTGAAAATTGTCCCGATTCACCAATCATTCAGACAAAGACTGTTATACTGGGTGGCCAATGTTCGTGCTACAACATACCAATGGTCTGCAACATGAATGCCACCAACTATGACCGATGTTCCCAATAAGCCTTTGTAATCTCCTACACTTGTTATATTGGTGTCTGTTCCTCACCTTAATTGAATTCGCAATTGCAACGTAACTCACCATATGCAACTTGACCTTACATTTCGTCTTAAAAAGGATGTAACCCACGAGCAGTCCCGCCAAGTAGGGTCCTATTCGACACCACGGTTTAGTGTAATACTTCTCCATGTAGTCAAGTCTATTTAAACAAAAGGTAAACTCAATTTAGAACTTCCAAGTCAGAGTTTCACAACATAAACGCAACTGATTTAGACGAGCGATACATATATATATTATTACTGTGTTGTTCCCACACTTTGCATCAGCTCGAGTTCTCGTATTCTGGATCACCGTATCGATCGAGACCGCACCCAGTTATATTTATCATATACCCAACTCTAAGGATGGTTTTGTTCACTGAAAAGGTCGTCTTAATTCCGAACTATATGTTATGATGCGCTTTGATTGTGGAAGTGATGTGATAAGGCTCGTTTGACCTAATTGAATAAATCCG